>LUCM01002213.1:0-285143 GCA_008360955.1 Fasciolopsis buskii | reverse complement strand
CCCGGCCACTTGACAACACCCACCATTTCTTTCCAGCCAAATTATGCGCTCGCGATGCGCACCTTTGATGCGTTTAAACATGGATTGACTCGCAGTGCGCGACTCATAGTCAGCCCCAGAAAGTTTCGGCATTGGATTATCTAGCTCTGATTCGAGGCCCAAAAACTCGTGATTAACCCATCTTATGGCAGGCTATGTTCATGAGAACACAGAAACTGCATCTTCACGACTAAATTCTATCTTACGATTTCCATTGCGCCATCTGTGTGCAAATTTGATCTTGCTTAGCGCATGACTCTCTAATTTTGAGAATTATAACCATTATTATTTGTATAGCACAAGCTACAACAAATTCAGTATTGCGAGTTTTTCGCCTCCGCCTCTTCAGCAGGCTGGCCAACCACCACTGTACCTGCAAACCGGCTAACAGAAATTGCAGATGTAATGCAGATTTGAAGCCAAAAGCTTCATCCCATCCTATGCGCTGATTACCTTACCCTGCCTGGAAGCCGCTCTCCGGATTTGGTGATCCAGCACCGGTCCGTTCAACCTAAAGCCGAATCAAATGACACCACTGGTTTCCCCTGAAGCCTCCTTTAAACAAACCATTATTACTGGCCGGAGCACCGTTAATAATACCACTGGATTGGCATGAAACCAAGTGTTCCCAACCTGCAGACGCCAAGTGGCAAGGCATACCAAAACCACCGATATCAAAGAGACAGCACACAGGTCATACATGGCAAGCGATTTTAAGGGCTGGTTGTACTTCTTAGGCAAACTAGTTTTCTTCCCTTCACATATTGCAGTCCAGTCCACTCCCAGCCGCATGACATCAATGAACATTCTTTATAGTTCCCCTGTCTTTCTGTCCACAATCTTTCACAAAATTGCATCCTCTGGATAATCTGGCGCAAACTTGTATGTTTCCCTCTGCTTCATCTCTAGCATGATTGTGGCATTTTAATGTTGTCAGTGGCCGCTTTCTTATCCACCTAACATGACGCTTTCGATTTCTCTCTATCCCGTTATCACATCCACATTGGTCTTCCTCCTCTCACTTGTACTTCTATTTCCATTATATAATCCTCTGGATTTTCAAGGCATCCGGCCGTGTTGCGATGTCTGCAATCGTTTTCTAGCTAAATTTTGCGCCTGCGATGCAAGCTTGTGGTACATTTAAACAAGAGATGACTAGCAGTCCACGACTGATAATAATTCCCAAACGCTTGTATAATCCTGGCAAACGATTGCTTTTTCTGATTTCAAGTGGACGACTCATGCCTAGCGGATCCTATTGCAGATTATGATCGTGGGCAAACTTACGTTCACGTTTCATGTCTGGTTTTCGTTTTCCGTTTTTCTACTGCTCCGTCCGTGTGGAAAAATTATCTTATTTTGCGCGCGTCTGGTGGAAAAAACATTATTGTTGTTGTCATTGAAACGTTGAGCAGAAAGGATAAGCCTGAAGGCGGCCTGCGATTCCTACAACCTCCTACTTGTAACAAAAAATGATTAAAAAAATACGCCTTTATTTGTTTCTTCGGTAAATTACAACTCCAAACAAACCAGTGTACTAAACCGTAAACATGTGGACTTAACCTTTATAAGATACCTCCTTGCAACCTCCATCCTCTATCACCCACTAATCGGTCCAGTACAGCACTCTTGTTTCATATTTGTATGATGGTGTCCACTGTACACAGAATTTATTCTCTAAATATCAAGATTACATGATTCCTGTATTTTCTGTCTATTAAGCTTTTGTTTACCTCTCTCGTCTCCTTCAAGCTCCAAGAAAATAAATGGTTACCTCAAGGATCGAAAAACCGTTGGTTGCCCCCATCTGTTCCACATACTCGACTTGGTTTCGTCCGCAAAACTTGTGCTGAAGGATGAACACCACAAACGGCCACACCCACCAGGCCTCAGACTGTACGGGACTAGTTTTTCAGGCACGGGATTCCACATGTTGAGACGTCGGCACCAAAAATTTCGCGATAGGGATCTCTAAGATGGTTGCATGCAGCTTTTCTTTCCTTGACAAATGTGTACGAAGGTGAAAGTTGATCACATTATCTTTTCTTTGTACGCCCCCACTCGATGAGGGAAAAGACTTGCTGCTCAGCGAAACCTTCACTGGCCCGAATTTTTATCCTCTGGACCACAAATTGTGAAAAATGATCTAGAGGCTATATTTCTATTTACAGTTAATCAAATATCCCCCTGAAGTACCCGAAATAAACCGGAAGATCCTTGTAGGCAGTGTCAGCTGTGGCCGAAGTTTGTAAAGACCCAGAAACTGTTTGATGGAACAGCAAACTTACCAGTATTTCAGCAGGATGACAATTTGTATCAAGAAATTATTTTGCATCTGAATTATGAAACATACGACAAGAAATATTAACGCTTCGATCATCAAACCTAGTTGGGAAAACTTCACGCACCATCAAAATCCGTTACTTGACCAATTCATGGACTAATCACAGTTTCATCGTCTTCAACTCCCTGCACATGGAATCCTTTGCAATCATCACACGGTCATCTGGTACCCACGTTACATCTGCTTTCATTACCAGCAACCTGTCTAACCTCCAAATCACCTGGAGGCTGATCTCAAATAAGACTTCATGCACCTTGGGCGTTGGTGTCCTTGAGAAAGAGATCAAGTACCCTAAACCATACCATCGGCCTGGACCCGAAGGAATCTTACTCGTTCCACTTCGTACTGGGGCTTTCCACTGCTGTTGTTAGGTCTATTGTTCATATCCATGCCCCAAGCCACTTCCCCGTCGCAGAGAAAGACCTCTGTCACTGAACCTTACCAAAAAAGGATCCCCTGCACTATCCTGTGGATTACCGTCTACTTAGGTCTACACTAACTCTGCACAGGAATACAAAAAGAACGATCGGTACACCCACTGGCTTATCGCAATTCTATTGACCCTTGTAATCAAGACTTCCTAAAGAGCCGATCCTACCTCAGTATCCGGCCCGATTTCTGAAGCTTGATTTTCCTGATACCTACTGATATGTACCGATTGCTTGCTTAAATATGACGAACGGACTGGATCGTATGTCCATTAAATTGTACAAAATAACGCTTTCAAGGCTATTATCCGCTGCTCGGCATAGGCCAAAGCTGTCCTTTTCATGGTATTTTCACGGCCCACCATTTGTATTTGCGGAAAGCTGTAAAATAAAGTACTTCTGAAACTGGCACAAATAACCCGACTCCTGCACTTGTGATTAAGGACTTAAAGCTAGCAGATAAGCAACTGACCGAATAGAATATGAAGTTCTCTGTTGGTAAAAGCTTCCTGATAAAGTAAAAATACAATGCCTCCCTAGTTACGTCTCCGTAAATAAAGGCAACAATAATAGGTAATTTCTCGGGGCACTACCAAAACATATGCCGTTAGCATGATTTTGACGTGCCCTAACGAGAGTGACGTAAAACAAACAAAACGCTGATGGGTTAGGTGGCAACCAATATGAGTGTTGGATCATTTTCGGTTGAAACTTAGGGGCGGTAGCGAATAATTGTGCGGGAGACTTGGGCATAAGGAGACATCCCGTAGTTACCATTTAGCCGGTTTTGGTGCTTATTTCATAGGCGGCCTTATGCATGTAAGCTGCCAAATAAGATTTTGTTGATTAAGGTTTGCAGCTAGCCGATACACGTACAGGGCCTTGGCTCTCGAAGGTTTCTTATTTACTGCCCGCCTCAGAATTTGACGAGTACCAACTTTTTCGAAGAACACTGTCCCGGGGTAGGCACACTACATACTTGCAACAGACAGGGATGAATTATCAACACTGTAGGGGGACCCTTTAATGACCGGTCGAGATAAACAGGACTCGGATATGATTGAATGAATAAAGTATAGAGGGGAGAAACAAGAATACAAAGAAGGAAAATTCAAAGGCAATACCTAGAGGAAAGCATAGTTCAGTGAGCAGTATGTTAACGTAACAACCAAGGCATGATAAACTGGAAATTTGGGGGGAGCGGCACTAGATAGAAATTATGCAATCGAAAAATTCTGCCAGTCAAGTATAATGTTTTTGTTGGTGATTTTGATCTCTTAAATTTCAGCTGGGTAAAGCAAGAAAACGAAGAGGGATCTGTCGACTAGCTGATAGAGAACTGGACACAATTGAGACAATGTTTAATACACTCGTGTTAATGACTGTTGCTAGAAGCAGGAGATGAGTGCCATATTGGCAGGCCACGATAAAAGTTCCTGAGAGAAGACGGGCCTCAACCGTTGAGGAGAATATTAAGATGTATGTGGAACGTCAGCTCACATCAGCTGACAATAACCATTTTCCACTTGAGTCCGTTTAGTAAAGATTAGGGAAAAACTTCGGGAACGAGCGAAAGACCAGTGAAAAAGGTGCACGCGGATATTCAGACCGGAGAGTTGTTTATCACCTCGATGCTAGTCGCTGAAGCTGACCATGTGCTGAGCATCCCTGAAACCGTGGACGCGGGAGGTATGGTAGCTGCATACCGCTGCAGCCGAGCTGCCCGCCCGATGTGCAGCAGCTAGGGCGGAGGCCTTGCCCGTGCGGCGCATCACTTTGGCAGCGCCGGTGCACAAAGGAGCTGGAGCACTGAATGCGAATATGGTGCGTGTAGGATGAGCCGGGCAGTGGCTTTCTAGTAATGAATAATCCCAGAAGATTTGAAATGGCAATAGCAAAAGTGTGAGGTGAATACTACCCTCCCTGCGGAATTAACGGCCTAGAATAAGGAGATAAACGTCGGTTTGACCCTGCTGATAGCTGCTTATTACTGTGTGATCAGTGGTGCGAGAAGCCTAGAAAAAGGAAAACTGCGACCATGTACACCGTAATGTAAATGCACTTGCGTCAAACCACAGTCCCCTTCCACATTCACTTCCTTCGTTCAGTTGAATAATTTGTTGCTTTTTTCACCTTCATGCCTGTCACACCATAGTAATCAAACAGCATATTACACTCTTTCCCCCATCATTCCCTGAGCGCTTATTCAATGTCGCATTTGCCAGAAGATAATCATGATGTTGCCTTCAAATATCATTTCTGCTCACCTTACTACGCTTTCGTTATCTCACCCTATTCGTTTGGTCATGTCTAATTCGCATTAATTTCCGTTTGCCGGAAGCATTGCCTTTTTTGTTATTACCAAACTAGTTTTGCTTACGCCGTGCATATTGCGGCCTACGGCTTTCACGCAAAGCTGGCTGGCTGAACGAAACTCATTTGTCCCAGGTGGCCTTTGTTAAACTTGATGATTTTTCAGCCATATGCAGCCTTTTAGTTATATTATTATCTATCTTATTGGATCCCGTCTTTCACGTGCAAATACTTTCTGTTTCACTGATGCTACTGTACGTCATGTGGCAGAACAATGCTCGATACATATGCCAATACTTTTGTTGCTATTTTACAAGTCCACCTTCCTTGGCTTTATCTCTCATACCTAATCCTTCCGCACTACTTATCCTAGACATATACATATGCGTGGTTACCTGATACCCGAGAATTCGCCCAGCATCTATCGACGAACGAAACCGTGTCTACTCCGAGTGTTTGCTCTCACCATGTTTCTGGTTCGTTAGCTCATGCCTACGCCAGCCCCCATTCCAGTGGTACGCCTTCGACAGTAATAGTTGAAAACGAAAAATTCCAGCCCCATAAAGTTTTGAGAAACTTGCGAAACCAAGAATGACCGAAGAGAAATGTCGAAGCTCATAACGGCCCCAACCGCTCTAGCTTCGGGCCAAGGCCAACCCTGAACTTTGGCGGCAAAAGACAAGATGCGCCCAGTTCATTTCAATATGAAGAATAAGAAATTGACCCAAAGAACCAAACGAATGCTCTGCGTTATTTTGATGTTGAGCACAAAATTTGACGTTCACACTACGGATGTTATCTTTGCGGTATCCCTGGCATTCCAGCAAGAGATTACACACCAGCTGTGCAGTTCAAGCCAAACTACATTAGAAAATCTCAGTCTCTTACTTGATTATGAAAATTCCCATTTACAAGGAACTCCCAGCTGTCTGCAAAAGAACCACTTTTAACCGGGACTTCTAGGTAGCCTGGTTTGTTAAGGGTTCTAGCGCACTAAGCCTTCCATACACTTGCCGACCCCACCTTTCCTTACCGCATTTTGCTACTCTCCCCAACCCAGGACTTTATACACAGTACGATTCTGCGGCTGTTTCCTTTAATGAATGACATGTACACTAACGATAATGGCCAATAACCAAAGTAACACCCGTTCTGTGATCTCATTAAAAATAACAGCATACAGGTAATGGTGCTTCTGAAGATACCGACGTCAGTCACCTGCTTCCTACACTCCCCAGGGATAGAAGTGGTGGGAGATATATTGATCAATAGCCGTCAAAAATATTCGCAATGGGAAGACGAACCCAGGTCTGAAGTTAATGCAGTCCCCCTCAAGACCTCAGAGCTCGAATCCTGCTGGTTACTTTTCAAACTCGCTGTCATCGGAAAATGCAAGCAGAACTGATAGGTCTTGCATTGCTGTCGTTTATAATATTCCCGATGGGATTTATACAGAATCCGCTAGGATCAGGCCACTTTATGCTTGTGGCGTGGAACATATTCCAATTTTATGTTTAGATCAGGAGAATTTTCTGAATGGTACACATCTATTCTTATCTATTTGCCGGCGAAAGTTATAGCCAAGCAATTTATTAGCAAACAAGATCAGTTCCTTTACCCAATAGAAATATTAAATTTGTGGTTGTCATGATTCCTCTCCAGCAGCAAATTATCGTTGCCGCCGTAAATGGCTCTCTCCCCATATAACCACTAGCTAGTCCTAAGGCCTCACTGCTTTGTGTCCAGATACATTCTGCAAGTTGCCTCACGGGAAGGCCAACGACAGTAGACCAGGATCTCTCAAACCTGCCTCCTGCTCAGCCTGACCAAAACCCCCTACTTAGCATCTCCTCACTCATTTTCAGCCATGATCGACAGGTCGTCCAGTCGGAAAGCACCTTACAGCGCCTCTGCAAAAGCATCTGGTCCGCCCGGGGGTAAACCAGCGGTAGTGCAACATCCACCCCGAATCAATGACCTAAGGATCTCAAGTCCTATAGGTCTAGTGGTGTCTCACCCATTTCGTTTCCTCTGTGCTCTCCTCCACAGGTCGGGCTTTGTTAAATGGCCAGGTTTAGTAGAAGGTCCCACCCTTGTGACTGGAATTTGACTGCTTCGGCCCCCGCCTTTAGGCCAACACATGCTACTTTGAGTGCATCAAATATCATGGGGTGCACATGCTGTTTGCTAGGTAGTTGAAGAGTCTGTGGAACACCGTGGGTCCTAGTACAGATCCTTGGGGGCACCACTTGGCATGTCAGTGGGTTCCTTCTTGCACATTCCAACCCTGGCGCAAAACGTCCTTATCCTGGGAAGGCTGTCTATCCAGCCATTAGCCGTCCTGTTAATCCTAGAGCTTTCATTTTGTGACCCAATGATCCCGGTTAAATGTAGCATAATTCAACCCTTGTTTAAGGTTTTTGTTACTTATTCGAGAAAAGGCAAGAGGTTCGTAAGGCAAGACATTCCCATTACGAATCCTTGCTTTGCTGCTGAAACAACACTGTGATTCACTGGGTGCTCGTACACCTGCTTTCTGATGAACAATTCGAACAACCAAATAAGCCAAAATTTAGACTCACCAACCTGCAGTTTTCCGGCCAATGTCTAGATTCACCCTTGTACCTTCCTACTACTACTGCAGTTTTTCACTATTCATTTACTCCCCCCATAGGAAGGCATTGTAGAGTTGCGTGACAAAGGTCGCGAGTGGTTCCGCCAATGACCAAACAAGCGCCTGGTGTATCCCATTTCCGAGTCGGAAGATTTAAACTTAGTTCCGTCACAATCTGTTCCTTTGTTGCAAAGAGTTTCGGGATTTTCGAGAACTTGGTAGTTTTTCGGATTCCCAAGATGCTAGGTTTTGGCTAGGTATTTCGGGAGCGAAAACACAGTCTCTGAATTTTTTCTTAAATTAAGAATACGCGCAGTATGACTTGCGGTATGTTTTGATATACCGCGATAATTAGCGCTCACATAAGTACCGTTTATTTCGTCAGAGTGCTTGCGTCTCATCTCGCAACTGTCAGTAGCTTTTGTGCATCCGATGGGTACGGTACACTTCGTACATTGCTCATCCCCTCCTTCGAGTTCCTGTTGATCACCTTATTTTTGGAAGCTGCCGTGGTGGCTGACGATTGACACGTAAATTTATTTGTGCACATTCGACTACTGAATGCGATCAGTAGTCTAATGTATTTCCGTGCGGGTGCAAAACAGGAAGTTTTCGTTATCAAGACATTATTTCCTGTGCTAAAGTTAACTTCGACACTATGAACTGATTACTGTGATTATACATTCAGCGGTGGCAAGAATCTACAAGAATGTGTTTTAATGAAATTGTTATGGGCAGTTAATTGTGAGTTGTTAACAGGTACAAGGATGTCGTTTTTAGGCGAAAGATATACAGGTCTGACTAGAATAAAATAAATTACAAATGATTTAAAAATGGACTTCAAAATTATTGGAATTGTATCACCTTGGCCCGTGCAGTTTAATCATGGTTATAAATATCCTTTGTGCTCAAGGAAATTTATGGCTTTATATGCTGATTAGATGTGCAATCATCAGAAGGTTATTGAACGGAGAATTGGCCGTCTTTGCGTTGTGAAGAGAGATGTCTTACCGTTTGGTTAATCAACATGCAGACTTTTCTCTCAGTTATAGTTAAAAGAATCCAGATCTCAATTAGTTGATATCAAGGTAAAATCACAAGTTCTGGCTTTCCCGACTGCCAAAGGATACGAAAATCGAACTAGGGTCGTTTGTATCCTTTTTCTGCAATTCACTCCATGTGAACCTTGTGCAAATTCCTTGCTCCAATTGAGCATACGAATGCAGTTTTTGTTTGCCTACATGCAACAGTTGGTGTTCGTATGTATTCGGTTTATGGGGTCAAAAGATCAAACCACATAGTTAGTATCTGGGATGCAAATACAACCATTGAATTGTCCCACCATTGACCATCATTGTGGTTAATTAGCAACCATAACGATATGTACTGCTGACGCCGACGAATTAGGTAAAGAGCCGTCAAAAATGAATGCATTATTTCGTGACTAACTGCGGCAGGTGAGAAAGTTATTTTCAAAATCACGTTTGCAATTAGTAGTTTCATGTATTGTGCCATGTAGCCATGCGACACATGCCGAACTGAAGTCCGACGGACAATGAGCATACTACGAGTTATGACATACTGCGAAATATAACGATTTGGACGACTAAATTTTTAAATTTGGTCATAAATAATGTGCAAGGTAAGATTGAAAACTGCCGGTGGGTATTCCCCTACGACGTTTACTAACGTATAGGGTTGGCTTCTGATGTGGTTCTTCAGATACCTTGAGAGAACAGATATCATCGTTTGTTTGTGTAAAGTACATCAGAAAATCTGTTGAGTGATTTGCCATTTAAAATCCAACTACGGTGAACTATTGAGCATTAAACAGTTGCATTGTTCAAAGAATGATATAGATGCAAAACAGTTCTGCCGTTGCTTTAATCATGTTGTGAAAACGAATAAACATATTTTCTTTCACAATCAACGAGTAGTAGAAGTGTTTCCACGCTATTGAGTATAATGATGCGAAACAATACATACAATCATCCAAGAAGTTATGCTAAAATGACTCCCAGTTTAGTTAGTACCTGTCTAATCTGAGGATGGTTTTAATGCAAACATTCAAATTGCATTGCGTTTATTATGTGCTGTGTCCAGCGATGACTCCACATGTGAATTGCATGCCGTGTGGTTAAATTTTTCTTATTATTTTTCAAACAGGCGTAGACAAAATCGAAGGAACTAAAAGGAGGACAACAAATTTGTGCATAATTCTCGAATAAATACGTTAACTGTCGTCATGGTTAACGGTGTTTTTCCTAATATTCTTATACATGAAGCTTAGGAGAAATCTAGTGCATTGTCGCTACAAGATCTCTAAACAGCGAGAAAATGAAACGCAGTGAACGGGAGGCCATATGTTATAGTTTTACAAAGTGACAGTCATATTGCCAGCATGAAGTAACTTTTCCTGGTAATTTTGCTGCATGAGAATCATTGGGTGATGAAAGCAGACCGCAGAACGTCCCGCTGAATAGCATACTCAGGCATGGATGCGCCACTCGCTTGTACATCCGACTATAAACCGGGCGGCGGCAACTCATCTGTCACCAGGAGCTCCACTTTCGGCACGATAGAGGATAGGCACGAAACATAGTCAACGCCTCGCATTCGAAGATGATTAACAAAGGCAACCAAACTGTCCTCAGTAAATTCAATACAAAAGGACATCTAAAAGAACACAATAGAAAAATGGTGATACTAATTTGGCGTTCACCTGAAATATGAATAGTTGGGCAAAACAGTAGTTTTCCACGGTAAGGCAGCAACAAACACTTGCAACTTAATTCGTGTATGAACACCTTCTCCACGATGTCGGACATTTGGTGGCATAAATAAATTTTTAGCCTGGAGGATGTTATTGGCTTCTGAAAAACTCATCCCATTGTTTGTATCCTTTGAACATTACGGTGTTACCAGAAAAGTTCACGAAAATTCCAGTTCTGACTCATACGCACACCGCTTTGTCTGGAGGTTCCTCAAAGTAAGTGGAGTCGTTCGGCCTAAGGGCCTTGCCTTTTATGCAACGGGAACAGATAGTGTCGTCCCTTATGTTTGGATTGCTATGTAATCCGGCTTTTGCGGAATTGCTTGCAGTTTCCGGTATTTTTGTTGTCCTCCTTGTATTCATCCAATCGATTTAGGTGAACTGAACAAAATTCGGTCAGTTGCTGAAGTTGTACCTGTCTTGAGATCGCGATGTTGCTCGAAATGTTTCGCAAATTTCGAAAAGTCTGATCTTGGGGAATTAGTAATCTCTGCTGAAACGTGGACTTGTTTATCATATCAATGATGGTTTTGCAGTTGATCACTCAGCTGCGGACCGTCGTCACAATTCAGAGCTTGAGTCTGGAGCTCAAGGCTGATTTTCCTGTACGAATGAACTTAGTGAATTTTGCTCTGTCACCGTTCGTTGGTTTCCCATCCCCGAAATGGCTTTTATTAACTTCGTTGCACTTGAAGATGCTCTGCAAAGACATGTTTGATTTATCACAAAATGTGTTTCAAAAAGCCAACTGCTTGTTTGGCATTCTATCTGACAATTGTAACTTATGATCTTTGTTTATTAAAGACACTGAGGTGCCTGTTATCATTTTTTCAATAGGATTTCGTTTCTGCATTTTTTCACCTAATGATTCTTTTGGTATAATAGCGAATGTATGTCCCATAGAGTTTGGCGCAATTATGGAACAAGATGGGTCATAAGTGGTGGCTCAAGCGGACCTGGGGCAGAAATGGTTAGTGGAAGAAACCAAGGCCAATTTCAACACCAACTCACAGTAGGCTGTAATGTTCAGCACGATTTTAGAGCCAGCCACATCTACAGTCAAGCTCCACAGTTTTAAGTCCTATCTCTCCCTCTAATTTAACTGTTCTAGTACGTGTTAACTGCAATCCATCTCACGGTCCAATCCACGGAGTGATAGTGACTGATACCAATGTGAACAAAAATACAGAACAATCCGCGGTACCCCAGACCGGTAAGCAGAAACATGCATTTCATTAGTTCATCAAAAATCACAGGACTTGATATAGAAAGTGATAATATGCATTCTAAGAAACGATGAATGTACAAGTGCAAAATGTACTTCACCATTTAACAAGGCTGGTGTATGAATTCTCCATGTAATCATAAACTAATCATTGTCACTATGCATTAACAACTGTGCATTAATTTCTTCTGATTCCAACGGGTACAAACGCGGGACGATTTTCACGTTGCTGTGATTGCTGACATTTGCTTTTAGATGTCAAACGTTTCATCACCAGTCCAGGTGACATCATTAGTGCACTTGCAATGCCAGAAACGTCTCAGGCCCTAGGCTCTATTTGCCGCGTGAAGCAGACTTGGCCAAACGGTTGACAAATGACAGACGAAAGGAACAACATTCGTGCAAGGAAACAGGTAATTGCAAAGCCTGACAAATGTCTATCAGTGGCGTTGCAGAATCACTGGGCAGTTGTTCGACTTGCAATACATTTTTAAAGTGTTAAAGTAACCATGGAAAAAATGCAAGTAGATTAGCTGATGGTCAGTAATTGACGAATATGAAGTCAATTCCGCCGTGATTTGTATTTATTCTTAGTCGATTTTTTATATTCACGTACATGACTACAGCAAGCTGGACTTTACTAATACGAATTAGATGTGTGGCCTTGATTGCGTCATGTGGTTTCGCCCACGAGCCTAACACACTGAGTGACTCAACCGTGAAAGTGTATTCTTACCAAAGAATGCCATGCTCCAGGCAGCAAAAGTGAATGAGGGCTCTGCTAACAACGCATTCTAGAGGCTTTAATCTTCAGGTTTAGATCCTTTCGAATGGCGACCAAATTGCATCGGCTGCTTGAAAAGATGTTCAAACAACCTACGACAGATAATGTCAACACTGTCAGGGTAAACGCAAGACAACCAGTGATTTGCTTTTGCAATATCATTAGCGGATTACCTTTTTCCTACCGAACTCTGAAAGTAATGAATTGTTTCAGCCTACAAAATAAAGAGGGATTCATTGGTCATCGCAGCTTTTTTCTTTTGAGGGAAATTTGCATTTTGTTGGGCGCTCTCTTCCCTGGAAAATGGTGTCCAACTTACGGAAGCCGAAATTTACCTGGTATTGTTAGGTCATCTTCCTATTTAATCAAAATTCAGAAATAAAACAAACAGGTTTTCCAACTTTCTCAATCTCCAGCAGGAAATTTCCCGGTAAGCTTATTTATCCCATTAGTGAGAAATGTGATAAAGTCATGTTTGGATGATTTATAATCAAGCACACGTAATTGCACTGAGTGTTGATTCGGCCCATTCATTCGCCCGGTCAGAGATCACAACAGCCCTGGCGACATCACACTAATGGCACCGGAAAACGGGCCGAACAAAAGCCCCGCATATGGAAGCTAGCCGGGAGAATAATCGATCCCTGAGCGGTGGTCATAAAATACTAATATAAACAATTTGTTTTTGACTTGCAAATGAATGTTCCCTTCCAACTGGCATATAACTTGAAAATTATCAAACATTTTTCACCTTACTGTAAAAGACCTGATTGGTTCATTTGGGGGCATGGGCGATCCTGCACTCACATTTTCTCGCTTGTATTTTTAATTCAACAAAAAATATCAGGCTAGTTGATCTTTCGAGTTTGTTGACGTTGGCATTTTGCCGTTGCTACTTTGAAAAAATTGACCGGTTTGGGAAGTTTAAGTCATAAATCCCGCCGTTTGTAACTTTGAATTCCGATCGGAATGACAGACAAAACGAAACTGTCCATACGAGAGTACACATCGTTTGCTAAAATGCGTCGAGAATACCGTGTTTATTTCGGCTGTTAGTTTAGTTTCGCTCGGAAATCAGCTCTCGGAACACAGCCGATAGAATCGCATGTGGAACGATTTAGGACTGACTTTGGCAAAAATGTTTTCCAGACAAAAACGGAAATAACGTTCCCCAGGGACGTGAACCAAGAAGACTATCGAACCAGTGTGGTCGAGATACCAGACCGAACGTAATTAATTTCGAAACTCGAACTGCGAACTGGGCATAAATTTTGCTTGATGCTAGGATTGTGTCCACTATATTGGTGTAAATTTTCATCGTGTAAAAAGGTCCTTGGCAATAAAACAGATTTGCCACCGGAGTTAGGACAGTTCGAGATCTTATCGTGCCATTTATTTATCCTGCTCTGCTCCCCACTGGACTTATCGAGCTGCGAATGGGGCGGATTCGTAGCACAATTGAAGCATTCGTATCTCATGTGGAAGAGTATATGGCCGCTAGAGTCCACACTTTTGTCTACAGACTATTACCGTGACTGCTGCATTTTGAACCGACTTTGTTCATTGACTTCTGCGATTCGTGTGCTCGCCAGAACATCCCCTTCTCAATGTGATTTCTACAGTGCATTGGGCATTGTAGCCTATCATGATTAATTATGGTTAGTCGGTTTATTTCAATTTAAGCTGCATTGTGATAGGTCCGAGTACTCACGGTAGCAAAGAAAGTAGGGTAATTTTCTTCCCGAACTGTAAACAGGCCTGGATTTCTGGACTACGCCGTCACTGGTGAGTTATCAAACATCCTACCTGCAAGTGCACGCCTGGAAATTTTTGTCAGTCTGACAGACGTAGCATATCAGAGCTATTTAAGTTTGTCCGAATGATGTAAACTGAAATAAGTAAAGACTGCGGATATAAAATCGAGTAGCATATTAGATTCTAAACATCTGCTATTCAGCTGTTTGTTTGAATACTCTTTGATAGAACAGCGTGTATTTTCATCTCGCGGCTAGGCTGTTCGTTGTTGTGGACTGGAAGTAGTTGCCTCAACTCGGTTGGAACTTGACAATACTGTACAAACCAATCGGGTTGTTTAATGAGAAGCACGAGATTTAGACCGCAGTAGTACATATTTGTCTACGAGCAAATAATCTTACAAGGTACTTGAAAACAACGAAAGGTGGTGTTTTACGAAAGCCACAAAAAATGGTTCACCTTGCTGAACACAGGTCACTATACATGCTTGTCAGTATTCCAAAGTTATATCGGATGTATTTTGAAATACAAAACAAGCACCCGGGAAAATAAAGGCGCTTTCCAGCATTTGCAGAGAAGATTAGCAATCAGTATATAAAGGACGCCCATAGTGTGACCTCTCGAAACGTGTTTCCTGTCGGGTTCTTAAGCCACCGCTGTTACATTCCCCTCAGTCAGACGAAAAGTAAAGAGTGGTGCCGAAAGCTGGGAACAAGAAATGCTATGCATGCATCGAGGCGCCGAAATGGCATTGATACTACTACAATGCATGTGGAAACACATTGAAGGAGAAAATGAAAACTGACATGCGTTGATCAAAAGCGAAAACTTTCGAAGGTGCAGAACGAACCGAAAACTACAGACCTCTTGTCCGGTAGAACAACGAAATCAATATCACAGAATCAACAACGAGCATCAACGAGGATCGCAGAGAAAATGATGTTCGAAAATAACTGATTCTTTCAAAGGACCAAAGCCAATACAAAAATTGGTGTTCGGAGTGTATGTTCGTGCTAAAGTTGGAATAACGGATCATGTTTTTATTATCCAGTCTCTTTAGTTACAGGGCAAAATTTTATTGAAACGACAATTGTGTATAGGAAAAATTATTTATATACATAATTTTGGGCAGTTATACTTGAAACTGTTTTCCGTAAAAGCTCCCTTTATGCCTTTTAATCAGTTTTGGTTATTAGAAATTTAAAAAGCAACAATTGCACATTAGGTTTCTGCGAACCACATTGTAGATTGAGACCTTTGATTGCCGAAGGACTCATTGACAAATGAACCTAAGTTTAAACTATTCAGCAACCCAGTCTGTGATTTCCTTGAATATCCCTCTGTCGTTTCCGCTTAAAAGGCTCTACCCTTCGGTCTATTGCCTCATGCGATAATCGTAAGTGAAAAAACTTGACCTTTTCCGTGATAACGACGGAGGGCATAGTATCGCTTGAATCACACTCCACTTTTGCTACGCGACAATATCTCCCTGAACATCCCACTTCCTCTGGTTGTTTTTTACCTGTAATTGCTGCGTTTAATACAAAAAGCCAAGGGAGTAAACATGAACAAGCAACTCTATGTATACAACGAAAGTTTTCTTCATGTGCTTAAATGTTATGCTGCAAGTCACCTTTTGCTCCGTCACGAAAGCAACATACCTAGAAACTAATTACTAGGCTGAGTTCTACTACTTTTGAGTAGTCACTCAACTTGAGCAAAACAAATCGCTATCGTGGGTGGCTGTGTGTAAAAGCCGGAATGGAAAAAACGCGGGTGACACTCAAGTCCAAAAAAAGTTCCCCGATCCCTAACTGGATTTAGCTTGACAACCTCTGAAAGCTTCCACTTAAGGGTTTTCTTGAGAAGATTAGGGGATACTAAGAGAGTGGTCGAAAGAAAAATTTTCAATAGAAAACTTAAGTCAGGAAGAACTTGCCACCTGAGGATTTCTGTTCTCGATAATCCCATTTGCATCGGCGAATTGAAGATTCATAAAAATTTTAGCTAGTTCCACAGGAAACTTTCCCAAACGGGCCTTGATCAAAACGCTTCAGAAATCGTTCGTGAATATTGACTCGTTGCCTTGTTAACTTTTTTCATAACCTTTGTTGACATGATAGTAACCCTTCAGAAATAATTTTATAGGCATTTGTTGAACACTTGGGTAACTTTTAAAAAGTTTTGTTCTGAGATGTGCATAGTACACCTTAGATGCGGGTTTCAATAACTGGTCTCCTTCCTTTGCCTAGCACGAATGACGAGTTATTTCTGCATAGGTCCTGGCGAATTCTAAGCAGTGTTTTTACTACGTAATTTTAAAAATTCGCGATGGTTGGCGCCCGGTTTATTGGTTTTTGTGGAGTTCTGGTCACTGTATTTGATACTTGAATCGCATGCGCTTCATCATCCCTCGAGATGACATCATCAGCCTTCAGCGGTCTGTTTTGTATTGACGACGGAACCCAAACACACAAATGGCAGGTGCATCACAACGTCACTCTCTATGAGACTAAGACAATACAAGAAAATGGAAGCAGTGAAAAAGCACATACTGTGCAGTTTTTGCGATCTCTTTGCGATTTGTCTTGTTTTGTTTTTTAGTTCCATTTTGGTATATGCTGGCTTCTGAGGCACAGCTACAATACAGGTAATCTCGGCCGAAGGTCACTGGATAGATACCGACTCCGCACTCGCTAAACCGGATCATAACTCTCGCGAACATCGAAGTACGAATCGTGCGAAATTGTGTGTAGTCACCCCTGAAAGACTTTAATGGACTTCAGCATCTAAAGGAAAACAATAAACCAGACAATCCTTCGGTTTGCTCTTTTGTAATGCACACTTCAAATTAAGGGGCACAGGTGAGTACCACCGAGGGTAAATTTTTAAAATTCTGCATTCAGATTTAGCCGTGCCAAAAAATATATTGAGCTGCCTGCATATGGATTCCTTGCAAACACCGAATTTTGTGCGTTTGATATTTTCCACCTAATTTAACTAAAATGATGAGTTGTTTCGACGCAAACGTAACGGGGAGACTTTGGAAGTGCCATTTGTTGGGCATCTGACAAACTGGATCTATTCCTCATCGATTTTTGCTGGGAAATGTTAAAAAAACAAAATGTTAGATGACAGCAAATGCTAACTGGAAGTGGACGTGCAAGTCAACTGTTTTATTGTACCGCAGTGACTTTATAGACGATTTACGATACTACATTGAGGACTGTAAGCTGGACGGCTTGAGAATCATTGTTTTGGCCAAGAAGCGGCTAGCAGTTTCCGAAGCGTGTGACCAAATAGCTCATTATGGTGAAGAAATGTCCTCGCTACTCTGGAAACCTAAAAGAACAATCCGTTTTTCGAATATAAGGAATCATAAGTCAAGTGGGAAACAAATTTTGGTCATTTTATAGGGAACTAGATGACGGCTACTCGGACGGTTGTTAGGGTAGTCTAGTCATTTGTTCATTTTTTCAAAAAAATAAACAAAACAAGAAACAACGGTAGCCTTGTTCAACCAGAATGTGCGTAGTTTTGCGTTTCCAGCCAGGGTTCCACCTTCACAAGTGAGTCTTTCCGTATGGAAGCCACACTGGGTTTTCACAACCGTGCATATAGCTGTTGTAGATAAAGGCGATTCAGTTCTGTTCGGTTGACTTAACTACAGATAAAATATGGGAAACCACTATTGTAAACCGGTGGGATCTAACTTTTAGTATCTTCAAGCATCAGCTCTACGATATGACACTTGCGCCGCTCCAGATTTGAAGGGAAAATTGAACGTATCAAAAAGATGCACAATATTTTGTGATCACTAGAAACACAAACATTCCAACCGGACCAACTTCCAGCTCAAGTGAATTTTTCTCTAAGCCCACATCTACTGGAAGTGGTTGCTGCACCTGCAGCCCTGTGAATGAGCGGTAACCGTTTGGTGTTTGTCTGATTACCCCTTGGACTACAATTTTTGCCCGAAGATTTCAGGTCTTCTGCCCATACTTAGATTTGGAAAGCTCAAGCATCGGATTTGGTTCTCAGTAAAACTCATCAGCTGTGAATGTACGCAATCCCAACTAAGATAGGAACTTGGGCTTTCTGACTGGAGACGTGTGTATGGTGAGTAAGCCACTATCTCCAGTTAAAGCTAACTGGAAGTACCAAGCATGACCTTGCAAGCTATTTCCGTTTTTTTTACAGAGGATAGGCCTAGTGACTAGAGCGGGTGACAAATAACGCAGGAAAAGAAGAATGCTTAAACGATTTTGACCAGTGGTTCACTGCAACACGTGATGTTCGCACGGGAATCATAATTCATTCCTTAGGCGGATTGGACATTCACGATTGGTGGGTTTAAAAACGCCGGGCATAACTCTGTCAGACATAAATCTTCATTCATTTCCCATTTAGATAAACTTCATCACGGTCCTATAACCGTGCCATTCGATTTGAACATCGGTTTTTGCTACATAGTACGTCGACGCACAAAGATGAGATCATAAATTTCTTAGCGCTTGATTGGCTGGACTGAGCGAATTGGAACAAGAATAATGGAGAACGATGGCCATCTAACACGTTTAACAACGGAAGAATTCTCAGCTTTAAAAAGTGCACGAAATTCACGAGGTGCAAGTACAGAAGTCATCAGTGGATTTATGCTTATCCTCATCACTTTTGGAGCTCTCAGTAGTGTAATTCTGGGTAGGCAAGATTGTCCAACTAATTTTATGAGTCTGACTCACAACATGTGCATGGATTTCGTGAGAAGTTTGATCAAATCTACGGGTAGTTCTTCAGAAAGTCAAGAACCTCGGTGCTCCTCAGTCTGCTTAGATGACCGCAGGTTGTAAACATTTTGTGTCTGCTATTAAGTACAAGGAAATGTTAATGACATAAATTGCTGCTCCATTGTGTACATTGTGAGCAATTATGAAAACGGAAGCGTGGCACGGTTTGCTTATTCTTTACTGTCAACTGTGATTCTGACCAATACAACGCACTTGAATCTCGAGGATGAAACCTCCCTGAATCTGAAATTGAAGAAATTTCCATATTGCCGCCGAATTACTCATTAAAGTTACCGTGTAATATAATTACTCCCGATTAGCTTCACAAACCTGTCACTTAACAACTTGAAAAAGAAACCTTTTCACGTCCCTGTCAAATCGATGGTATCAGCGAATGAAACCAATTCAGTTCAGTTCAGTTTGAATAACTATTAACTTTCCTCCAAAGGGCTCTGGTTACGGGTGCTACCTCAAACTACTAACGGTTGAAACAGAAAAAGAACATGAAATAATGAGAGAACGACTTCAGAATAGTAGGTTGAAGAACAATATAGAGGAGTAAAGGTTTCAAATTCAAAGACGCCACTGACTCCGGCACTGAGCTAAATCACTTATTGTCTCTAACCGTCGCTTTGGGGGATCTCGTGGACCCAAATACGTTGGTATAACTACTTATGTCAGCTAGCCCGCTGGTTCATGCTTTCATAACTTTTACCCACATAATCGACTGACCAACTCAACTAATCCTTCAAACTTTCCCCTGCCTTGGAGGACAGCCTACAGCGAGGAAGGCGTTTTGTGGGTAAAACATATCTCAACCACGTAAACCTATTCTGATTTAGTGTCTGTTATCAATACGGAATCTTAGCACCCATCACCTAACGCCTAACTTGTGAGTTACTCACGAAAGTCTTCCACCATATCCTACCAATACTGCGAAGACGACAGTATTCAAACACGGAAAGTCTTCGCATATCTTCTGCTATCAGCGGCCATATTTCGGAACCTTAGAGCAATGGTGATCTACCTGCTGCTGTGTATACTCGACCGTTGATTGATAATCGGATGTCATGCCGACTCCGCAGATGTCTCGTGAATTCCAAACGGGCGTGAAGACACTTTGTCCAAAATGTCAACATCAAATGAGATAAAACTACCCAAGTAACTAAATGCGTTCACCTCATCCAGCTTTTCTCCTGCGGGGAAAAGTTTCCACTTTCAGCCAATCCAATCCGGCAACGGCATTTTGCACTTCAAGGGTGCAAAACGCATCCGAATCATACCTACACTATCGCTGAGACGATCGAGAAAAACCTGAAACTTACCTGAATCTTCACTCAGGGACCGAACCTCGTCCGCATATTCCAAGACAAACAGATTCCTCTCTGAGCAAACATCAATGTCACTATTCTCGCATGAGGATGAGGCTATGTGGGTGGCTATCTGAATGACAAAGTTAAAAAGAAAAAAGATGGAAGGGAACGAAACCTGACGAAAATCACTTTTCATAATGAACTCGGGTGAAACCTGGTCATAAACGCGAACTCGGCTTCAGTTGTCAACATGAAAAGGTTGGAAGAGTGAAATTAATTTCTCTGGCACATCCTTCAATGAAAGGCAGTGCCAACGAGCTGTATGATCGTTTGACTGGAATGGCGCTTTCAGACCAAGGCAGATAGAAGTCACGGAACTACGGAATATGGGTCTGTGTTCTAAGATCTGTCCTAAAATGAAAATTTGGTCAATCCAAACTCGACTGGAAGGGAAACCGGCTTGATTCTCAAGCATACACCCTTTGCGAGTACTAAATAATCGGTGGAGGGTAATGCCCGCAAAGTGTCTTGATGAGATGCTCACGAAACTAATTTCTTTACAGTTTTTACCGAAGGATCTGTCAACCTTCTTGTTAATTGTCACAATCACTGATTCAAACCAGTCCTTAGGAATCTCTTCACTTTCTCAGATTAATCCCAGGAGTTTTATCATCTATAATCCCATTATTTTGCCACTTTCCTTGAAGCAGTATAACGACAGTCCTTCTAGTTCAGGTTCTCTATAACTACTGAGAAAATCTACCTTCCTGATCACCTCCATTTTCGATGAAGGGCTGATATCCACCTGCTATGGCTCACTTTTAGGTATAACTGGGAGGACCACTGTGGCTGTTTTACAATTCAGTTGCACCCTAATGTAATCTGCTCATTTTACCAGCCAGTGCTGTTGACAGTGATTCAGTGTGCCACCGGATTCTTTAATTATTTCACTTACACCCCATTTCCGTGGACCATTATTCCTAATCAGTCAATAAAGTCTATGACTACTTAAGGTAGCCGGAGCCCCTTCCGTTTCCCTATACTTTCCTACCCACAACTGCTCCCGGTTATTTCTCAAACTACTGGCCAGTTGATCTCTCGAGGATCTACGCGCATTCCAGGATGAAGGATTTACAAACATCTAACAGTGCAGTTGAAGTTGTGGATACCCATACTTTCTGGATTTATGTTGCAAGAAGCCCTTTGTGGCAGTTACGGCTAAGTGCAGAGATTCCTTAATCTGCTCTCAGTGTTTGCTTGGGCCTTGATCACTTTGTTCAGACAACGTTCGCATTGAGGATCACGACTGAACTTTAAATCGTGGACCACCTTCTAGAATCGGCGTTGTCAACGTGACATTTCTGCTGGTGTGACCACGGACTACACGCAAACGAAAGCGAGTCTAGAGCAAAACATGATCTGAGTCCACAAAGGTGGTCCAAAATAATCGGCAATCCTCGATTAATCCATGCAACCGGGGATCCATGTCAATGTAATTAATCTGAGTTCAGCGCTGTTAAGGCGAATGGGGGCACAGTGTGAGACAATATCTCTTTTTGTGATAAACATTGGTGCTCGCCAGAAACTGGATGAGACAATCTCCGTTGTCGATCCGATTAGCTGGGAAAGAAAATCTGCTTCCGATGTCTCCACTAAGTACGCAAGATGGGCGTTGAAATCACCAGCACCGAAGATAACGCCCTTCTAAGATGACTAGGGGTAGAACTAGTCTTTCGGGTATGGAGAGCTCCCATCAGTGTGCGCATGCACAAATGCAACGAACAAACAACGACGTCTAAACAGGCCATTGTTAACGTGCACAGAATCGCCCAATCAAACTGCAAATAAACAGCTGTGATCTGAGATCCAGTCTAATAGTGCAAGCTCTGCTCGCATGCTCTGAGCAATCTCAACACCAGGCTGACCACCAGTGTTTATAGACGGATTACCGGAGACGTGAAGAGTGAGGCAAGATAGTGAGCTGGCACCGGGGCTACCAGGTGTGATCACGGAAATGGAATTTTGTATGCGCGTTTCGGATATACAGCATAAGTCTATTTTGAAAGTTTAAAGAATTCTAGCTTAGGCAGATGGTTTCCTATTTGAGTGAAAATGCGGACATTAAAAGTTTCCAGGTGGAGCGAACAATTAGATTCAAGCAATGCTTGCGAAATATTTGTTCCGCTTCCACCATACTGCCATCAGATAAATCCTCCGAGCAGCAGTTCGTCGTGGTAGCTTGCGTGATCTCTACATTGGAGTAACGAAAATCAGAAAGATTTTCTGCAGAAGGGATGCCAAAGGTACTCTGGTAATCGGTACTTCGAGTCTGCTCACATCGCAAAAGGGTTTTCTTCGGGAACCCTAACCTTTGATTTGCACGTCTTGTCCATAAGTCAGTGGAGCGTTAGCCCAGCACGGAAACATGGAGAAGGGGCGTACATATTACTGTCTATCCCGCTCGAAGCAATGGGTAAGCGGTCCTGCCTATCCTGCGCGTCGACCGACACAGTATGGAACTCATTGTGTTTGTGCTATTCATTGAGGTTTTTTGGTACGAATACTGCCAGAGAGACCAGATACTAAACAGGAGAACAATAGGAGTTGCTGACAAAAGCCTTTGGTTCTGACAAGAACCTGTCCGCAAGGCAGCCGGGAGTAGCTGAGTGGAAGCCCATCTACTTAGGTCAATTATTCTTTGACTGAATTTCTCACTCCAAACCTGGGGAATCAGGAGATTACTTCGTTTGGCCTCTTACCCACTGAACTTCCAGATTTGACTGAATGTTTGGTTTGAGTTAAACTATCCGGTATAGCCCATTGGGACGGAGCCGTCACACTATTTCAAGGTTCATTCTCATTTTGATAGGAGTCAGAGCATGACATGTTGTTACCTCAAACAGTATAAGCATGGCAAGCCCGGAGTGAATGACAAGATGCTATAAAATGACCGTAGTAGTGGTACTAGTCTCCGATTCGCGGCCAATGCCAGGGTGACGTTGCGCTGAGCAGGATCGATGCTCCGGAATGTGAATCACAATGCAGGCTGCATCGCATATATAGACATCTTTATGTCCATATGTATGACTAACATTTAGTGCATCTCTGTTAAATCTCCGGGTGTTTATTTGTGTTGCAGGAAACGACTTGAATCCAAGTGAAAAACAGCTGACAACCAATTGAAAACCATCCGGGTGTCATTTGAATATATCCGAAGGCAGCCAAGTTGCTACGGAAATAAATGTCACTTTGATTTTAAACAAACAATCCAGTCTCACGTGCAGGTATATAGTGTACCAAAGGTAAATGGATACAATTTTAGACACGAAGTTTTTATTGTCATCTTTCCCTGGAAAATACCGATTTAAATTTTGTGTTAAAATGGGTATTCAGTGTTATGCTTTTTGTGAACTGCATCATCCGAATCCTTCAAATTACGAGAAGTCGTTTATCTTGCAGTATCAGCACTGAACTCAAATATGAGAAATCATGAAATCACTGTGCAGATATTTTGTACTTGCCAGGAATCAGCGGCAATGTATATCTACCGTGTCCGAATCGGGAATCAGTTACGGGACGAAAGATTGGGAGTCTAATGCCTCAGTCAACACACTACCGTAAAGGCTTTCAGCGACTCGATAAGCCTTACCGCTTGATTTAGCGCTGAACCGATACCGATTTAAAAGTCTAGCGGGAGCTGGCGTACAGTAATCAACACCCAGAGATAGATTACTCTTGTCCAAATATCCTTAGTAAGACGGAAGTTTTGAGCATAACTCACGGCTTGGAGACCTTATCATGGTAAGCATTAGAAGATATGACCTCAGGGAAAATTATTCAACATGCGATATCATCGTGTAATGCCCTATTTGCGTGTGTCAGGCTTACATTGCCGATGATTGTATTAGTGATTAAGTAAACACTGATATCACATGACAAACAGTTTCTTATAGTAGTTGACCTTCTACTAATCACGTTGAATAGCCACACATGAAGACCAACGAAATCTTTTGTGAAAATTTGTTAATGGATGAACCAAAAGTTTATTCATACCAAATTTACATTCCCCGTTAGCTTTCTGATGTTCTTCGCAGCGTGTGTTTTGATGACTGTTGATCATCGCTTGCGCTGAATAGACGTTCAGCGGTTCACGTGATCTGCATGAATGACCTTAAGTATCCAATAAAATAACTGAACACTAAACTGACGGACAACTCAGAGTAATGTGCATCAGATGTGAGAACATTTCACAACATCTGCGGGTTTGACTAAATGGTAATTGGTAATAGATTAAAAGCAGTAGAGGTTGGTTTATAATATGCAGCAGATTAAGCACGGCACACCTAATTCGTTAACGGTACAGCTAGCTTCGAAGAAAATGTTTGGCAGCAAGCTACCGCTGGTATGTTTCTGTCCAGAACTGTAGACCCTAATGAACCACGTACGCCGAATCGGACTATACGTTAGTTTTAACGCGATTTTTACCACAGCTCAAAGGACATTGACGCAGACCACAAGCCCGATTGCCTGTCGAATGTCTGTCTGATTTGGCTGTTTGCAACAGCTATGAGCAGAAACTATCCGAGGAAACAAGAACTTCGACGAGCAGCAATGCAGACGAGTAGTGGGGTCATATTAGGCAGGCTATGCATTTGGCAGCAGGTTTCGCCTGTGGTCCTAGATCCATCGTTCATCAAAGACAATGGATCTCGCAAGGGTCGATGGGTCTAATGGATCAAAAACGCCAGCTGCCCAACTACAGCTGTAGCGTCAATTGACGACAAACCCTAAGAATGATCGTGAAAAATGGTGGTCTAAGGTAGCCGCTTCGAGTAACAGTTAAAGGCTGTTCAAGCCTATACTTAACACCGGTTGGTGGCGAACTTCGGTTCGTGAAGTCGTGTGCGATAGAAATGGAGAGCTCATCTATCGTAGAAAACAAAGGGTGGACCGGTGAGCTGAGCACTTCGACAATCAGTTTAGCTAGCCACACGCAAACGTATTTAGGCTGACGGCTTCAGCTGCGAATCCTTGGGTGGTGTCTGTCGACCCCCGCCTCAAAACGGAACTGGAAACAGAGTCGAATACTGGACATCTGAAGAAGAGAAAAGCAGCCAGTCCCGACGATCTTTACCCAGTTCTTTTCAAACTGCGTGAAGAAGCTCTGACGTAATAACTTACCTCCTTGTTTCGTGATATTTGAGACGTGGAACGTACTCCGTTATCATGGGATGAGTCATCGACTGTATCCATTTTTAAGAAGGACACAGGGAGTGACTGTAGCAATCATCAGGAGATTAGGTTCATTCCGATAGTTACTAAGGCGTTAGTTTCGATAATGCTGCATCGTTTGACACCAACTCACGGGAACAACATCCGCGAACAGCAGGCCGGACTTCGTCCAGGTCGAGGTTACATCGAAGAAATATTCAATCTTCGCCAAGTTTTCGGAACGCGCCATACACCTCGCCGTCCTACGATCGTGGTCTTTGTGGACTGGAAGGCGCCTTCGACTCAGTGAATCGTTCAGCACTATTCTGTACACTCTACCGGAAGGGTATGCCAAAAACGTTCGTGAGCCAGTTGCGAGCATTGTACTTGCACACCTATGGTCGAGCACCAGATAGACTGTCGAGGTCGACTCAGTTTGGCTTGTGCTTTGCACCTTCAAAGCGTCAAGTGCTGTTGCAGCACTGGATGACATTAATGCCGGACGTGATACTGGATCGAGAAGAACCAACGATTGTGGACCGTTTCACTTACCTTTGTATCTGCATGTCGAACGATGGCAGCCCGATAGAAGAGGTGAGCACGCGTATTTCCAAGGCCCGATAAGGATCCGCTGGACTGAAGCACTTGTGGTGTCGGCTTGAAATTTCAGTGAAACTGAGGTTGAAAGGTCGTGTGTACTGTGCCGCAGTGCGCTCACTTCTGTTGCACGGTTGCTAGACATATACGTGTGGGAAATGTTCGTCGGTTAGAGGCTTTCGACGATCGATGTTCACGTTGTGTCGCCAGGTTTGGATAGTAACTGGGCGAGTAATGTGGAGGTCAGGAATCTAATACTAGGTGCCGGCTCTCAGAATACCTTATTTCAGCGTATGAAACGTAATAGGCTACGCTGATTAGGTCACATGTTGCGTATGCGGAACACTCGTCTACCATATCGTGCCCTATTATGGTTTCCTCCCACGGAGTGCAGGAAACCATGTGCAGACGACGTGGAAACGTGGAATGAGAACATGCAAAGCGAACTTAGGTAAAGTAGATGTCTCACATCTTCGTGGTTAGAGTCCGAAAGACCGGTCAACTAGCTGGCTGGAGACACCGAATGATATGGCAGTGAACCGTGAACAGTGGAGATCGGGTTGTCATTTTCTACCGAATCAAAATGATTGAAAGGGTGCGTTTGTACGGTTCGACTGTTCCGTGTGGTGGTTGCAACAGGATTTTATCTTTTCCCGCCTGTGTAGGTCCACTCCCTGTTCCCATTGAATATTCACTCATTTTATAGAAATATATAACTATAGGGGAAATGTAGCATTCAGTTCAAGCTTGCTTTTATGCTTAGCACTGTACGAAGATAATGGTAATATTGAGCGCCACAACGAAGGGCAATCAATGCCTGTGGCATATGTGAAAATATGTTCCTTTTTCTGCCTGTTGGTAGTTGGCTCTCACGGCGAATTTGATAACCAAGAGCTACGAATCGTTGAAAATCCAATGGCACAAAACTATCAACCCCGAAGTCAGTGTATGGGATTCCAGTACAGTCCAAATCAATTACCGTGGGGAATTCGCAGGGATCTGTCGAAAATTGTTCAGTGGGCGGTGAAATTCAACATAGCCAATTTGGTGTTAGTAAATTACTCAACCGAGGGAGAATCATTTTTTGTACAGTTGATGTCCAACTATGCCAAGATATTGCCACATTTTTGGAAATTGGAAAACATGGGCACTCACATTGAATGGTGGTGTCAGTTCCGGTACAGTTGCTGGGATTCAAAACCCGTTGGGCTGAAAACCCCAAAGATACCTGCGAATAAGCAGCTTGTAAACGCTGACGTTCTTAAGAAAGACAAAACCTGCGCTTTGTCGCGGAGAAGGTAATAACGGAATTCGTATTTTATTGTAATATGACTTACTGCTATCTCATCAAAATACTTAGGGTTATAGGTAATGGACTACTGCTTTGATTGATAAAATTAGTTACAGTCACTAATGAAAGATGCACTGAAAACAAGAGCAAAACCGCTTTTTTGGGATACTATTGAATGTGATTTAGTTTTCACTATGATTTAGATTTCATATCAAATCATTTGGCAGGTGTAACCAAAAAGTTAGCCAAAAGACACAACAGTCTGCCAAAATGTTTTTCCTCGTGGGCATGATCTTCCTGTTAGGTCAGACAAGGGACTACGTTTATGCGGTTAGTCTAATGGATGTCCGGATTTCGCAAGCTACTGTCTCAAACCACGTCCCCGGTCAACGGCTTAAAATTGACCACTGTCGACGTCCGAAATTATGATACACGTAGTGTGCGAACAATAAAATAAAGAAAAAAATGTATTGTCACTCATATTGCTACCAGTGTAACGCAGGAAGTCAGATTTTACAAAATTATCACAATAACGTTCGCCGCGTATGCCTAGTGATGCGAAAATGGTGGATATGAATTGAAATGATATTCACGGGTTTTACGGAAGAAAGTTTCAAATGATCGTCACAGATCAGGTGGCATACTGTCAGTTGATGATCGATTTTATTGGAATCATCAAGCCACTAAATGCACAAATGTTTCTGCCGAACAAAATCTAAACTCTAACAAAAAAAAACTTCAGTTTAAATCTGAAAACAGACATAAGAATCGATCTTGTTGGAGGGTCCAAAATTGCCTCAAACGGTGAGAAGTTTTAGGTCATTAAAATCATAGTAATAGATACAGATTTAATGACAAACTGCTCGTTATTGATCACGGATAGTAATGACAGGGTGAATAGGTGAAAACAACTCTAGATTCACCTGCCAGAAAAGACATCAAGCATAGGAAACCTTCGGATAATTGTATTAGGCGAAACAGTTGGACAAAAGCCAAGTCGTACTTTTCTGAAGCCAATAAGTTGGAGCAAATAAGATAATTTTATTCACTTATTTTCGGCTCGCCTCCCACCCATCAAAGGGTTTTAAGCCTTGAGGAGTAAAATTTGTTTGTTTCTAATTTCTGGTGTGAAAAACCGAACAAGGATTCGAATAGTTTAACAATCAAATATTTTGAACAAATTGTGCACATCCGCAGGGCCTTAAAAAATCGTCTTCATTTTTGAAGTCGTCTGTTCACACTGGGTTCGGCCGTTTACGAAGTGGAAGTTACAGTTTGGTAAAAATTACTTTACCCCAGCAATAGAATTTTATACGGCCAACAACTTTATCCACTCATGTAATCTGATAAATATCGAAGTGTTTCTATTGAATAAACAATGTACGTTCAATCTAATTATGTCTTCTGTCCCGACTTGGCTTGAAACTCATTCAACGGGGACGGAAAACCGAGTTCAAACTATAATTGTCCCAAGGATGATTGACAAAACCAGTTTACTGACTAGCCATTTAAGTTCTTCATTAATTGGGAGTAAAGGCAAGTAAACTGATTATAAGAGCACAGGGGAACATATCTCACAAAGAACCTCGACGATCGATTCAGATTGAAATCCAAGAGGGACTGCAAAATTAGGTTTTACTTGACATCAAAAGATGAGTTCAATCGGCCTTGCGGTTATTTGTGATAAATTGTAATTGACACAATTGTTCATCATTGTTCACCAATAAAGCCATTTCACGGAGACAGATTTCTTGCCCCGGGGGAACGCTAAAGCTTGTGAGTTACGGTGCCAACATGGATTGGGAACTCATCTCCAGAATGATCTTGCGGAATCATGGACAACCAGTAAGAAATAGGAATAGTAAATCCAACCGGAAAGAGCAGAATTTAAACATCTGCACAAGAAAAGATGAAAACGGAATGTAGTTAACTAATTGACTCACTGGATTACGATACATTTCTATGCTTGTGTGATTTGTTAGATGGTCAATGCTACTATTATGGGGTTCTCAAATAACGGGAAATTATTGTTTGTTTCACGCACCCAAAAAAGAGGCGCTTTGAGCCATTTAAGTAAATGGCGTTATACGTGCACAGTTCCTGTGAAAAAATGAACATAACAATGAATTATTGCTAGATATTCAAGTTGGGTTTGTTGTTCTGAGGCAACTTTTTCTCGGTCTATCGAAAGACGACCGAGGTGGGAAAACAGAATTCCCATAAGGTGATGTGTCGGAGAACAGCAGTTTGGAATGTGATCATGTTGGGGATATTGATGCAGCCATTCTAGGTTCACTGTGCAACAATGCATCAGCGGGACATTTTGATGTAAAAGTGTCACAAACAACGATGTTCTTTTGTTTATGGAGCTGCCAGTGAATGCAGTTCTAGATATACCGCCACACCTGTAGATTTGTTTTATGGATCCAGTGGGGAACTGAAAATATTGGGAAGCAGTGAAGCCTCTAGGGCTAATCCATACGATCAAAATTATTAAGAGACGTTCGTGAGACGCTGAGAAAGCGAGTATCCTAGACGGAAAAATAGTTCGTTGACTGAGATAAGTCAAGAAATATTGCGGAAAAGCAAAACGTCATGAAGTTAGACAGAAGATGACCAGAAATTATAGTCGTTGTTCAGCGACACGATGGAATAGTTGACTGCCAATACGGTGATTCGATTTGCGTGGTGTTACCGGGGATGATGCAATGACATTTGGAAGTTTTTAAATTCAGCGAACGGAATGAGATCCAGAGTGCAATTTTTTTCAATTGTTCTCGGAATTAATTTAGAACGCTTTTGCCCAACAAACACATCACATGCATTACTAAATATAAAATTAAAGATGACCTAAAAAGTTGTTTTGCCTATGAGGAAATGAAGTACGAGAATTGGGCAGCGCCTTCATAGACACTATAACCCGGCTGTGAAGAGGATTCCTATCCGCTGATGGATGTAAATGGAGCCCGAACAGAGAAATAATAGCAGTTAAACCCATAATTTTTATAAGATGTTATATAATACCGGTTTGCAAAGACTGCCGAAAACTTCCTAATGCACGGAAGTAATTTTCTAACTACTTTATTTTTCTTGTCCAAAACGAGAACTGTAAAATTCACCATGTCAAGGGTAGATTAGATGGAGCTATATGCAAGCTGACTGATATCTTTCGCTATAATGCCAGTGATAATAGGTCCTAGGATCTTCATCCAGACAGACGTGCATGCATATTATAGGGAGGGGATCGGTTTGTATCAGATTTTTTGAGACAGGATTTAATTCTCTGGGCCCCTCAATGCTCGGAATTCTTCAGACGCTGTGACACCATTTGGAAATATCTGCTAAAGTACTGGAGAAGACATAAAAGTACAAGTTCTGGACCACAAAGAATAAACTATGGCGACTAGATGTTTTGATGAACTCCGCTGTGCTTGCCTGCTTCGAAACAAATGCAAATTCAAGCGAGGATGGCTAAATACTTTTGTTATAAATCGACAAACGGATGTCCAGATGCACGGAATCAAAATTCTTGCTTACTTCTCTATTGTTTCCTTAGTTTAATTGTTACGTTTTCAAGGCACTCCACGTGCCTTGACAAGCGAGGTTCTTATGGATGGCAAGCCGGTGCCACTTGACTAGACTTTGAATTTCTGGTTTTTTTTTTCGCTCATTTTTCAGCTTTATTTGTGACTTTCGTCTGTCACTGTGAGCCTGTAACTTTATCCTATGCACTTGATCAAGTAATAGAATGAGAACCAATTAGGACGATCTTGGGTGCCTTTTAACGAAAAGCAATTTTCAAAGCCAAACTTAAGATTGTCACTCATGTTTTTTACGAAATGTTAAGGGATGAAATACGGTGACATTGGTTATGCTCACAAGTGTTCGCAACCAAGCCATTCTGCAAATATGCAGTTTTTCTCCTTGGCAGTTTGTATGTTTACGGTAACAATCTGTCGCGTCCTGTTCGTGTACGTGTTCGGGCAAAATTTCAAAGTTCAGCGACTTAAACGGCTAAAAGATGTATGCTTTTGGACCATGTAAGTAGTTCTGCCTTGCTTGTAATAGTAAAATCCGAGAAAACGTCATTTTTGTTTGGGAAACGTATCGAATTTGTCATATCGAATTTTGTGAGCCAATTAAGGTCGAATCTGTTGAAGTCACTACTAGTTATATGGAAAAGTCATCAAAGTGTGAAATTACCGTACGTGGTAGATCCTAAATTGCTCTGAATTCGGTTGCCGTTAGATAAATGTTACCGGTACGTTCTGATCGAAACCAACTCTGGCAGGATGGCTTGCATTTGATAACATGGCAGCTCACCTTTTCACTCGAGGATTCGAAAATGGAGTTTTCACGATTGTGGTATCTTTTAGGACAGTGGACTCAAGACGGTTTTTGAGTAACAGACAGACCTTGCCTTATCAACAAACAAATTGGATCAGATTAGATCAGATTGGATCCAAAATTTTCCGCACTTTTGAACGCAATCTTTTAAATTATTGGTGCATAGTACGGATTTCAATGAGACTGTGCTTATCAGTATGCATCAGGCAGCACTTTGAGCACAGAAACGGTTGACTTCAAATATGTTTACGTTGGCATTAACCCGCACAACTTTCTTTTGCTTGTCATTCCACTTTAACAGGGTATCTTCATGCGTACACGTGTCCGTTTAGCTCAGTCTACTCTATTCTTTGCAATTCACTGTCTACAATTTGCTAAGTTCTGCTTTCAAGGTCAAAATCAGTGAAGGAAGTGCATGACTGTCGTGACACATGTTTTCTCTGTGTTATGATAAATTGGATGATGGGTGGATTTCGGGTGGATAGTATGATTCCCTTACCAAGTACTACGTTCCATATCATCCAGCCGGACAATTAGGCCAACAAAATCGAATAGAAACTCAAAAGAGACAATGTTAGAGCGACAAACACTTCCGTTTCGGAGCGGAACTGTTCAGCTAGCCGGAACATGGAACTTTCAAGAGAGAGAGAGAGAGAAAGGACCGGGAAAAGGCATTGAACGCGGCCGAGGAACTGAAATCGTGTTGTTGTGCAAAAACAGCGCAAATCATCAGCTTGCTTTCATGTTAAAATTAACGGCGTTTTATTATAGATGAATGACAATATAACTGGATATACGGCAAATTTTCAGAGTGTGGCAATTTCACCTTAGTCCGAATATGTTCTCACTATAATCGGTTTATTTTGATTACCTTCCTGCACTTAGCTAGAAACAGACAGATCGTTGGCATCTGTGCCATTCCCAGTATTATTTCAAGCTTATGCCGAAACCTTTAGAATTGGGTAAGAACATGTCTATCATTCACAAGTCCTGTCAAGAACACACCTGGTAACAGGTGCCTAGCAGTTCACTGATAACCTGTAGATTTTAAATTACGTATGAACATGTGCGTCCATGCAAAGTGGATCACGTTCCAAATGTATGCCAATGAGGACTGGATAAGCCAAATGAATAGCGAATGAGAATAGTTCTGATCCAATTCTGAATACTTTTGATGTAATTCCCAAAGAATTTGGGAAACGCTTTGGTTCTGGTCCTTCTGAATTGTTTGGCTGCTCGCCAAAGTTTCGACGAGGAGCGCAAAACGGACCACGCACACTGTTATCCGACAGTCACAGGTTTTCTCTAATTGGAAGGCGCCTTTGACTAAGCTGATCAGTCAACGCCATTTGGTTCTGTTCCCTAAAAGCCTGACTCAGTGTGGACTATTCCACCAATGTTTGGGTAAGGGTAAACGGCAAACTAAAAATGCCATTCGAAACGACTTGCAATGTCCGATAACGGTTTTCCGTTTCGCCAGTCCTGTCAAAGTTCATGAAGTATCAGGTAATGCAGGATGCTTTGGGAGAACGCCAGGATGAATAGCTCGAACGTATAAATGGGGAAGACGTCTTTGTGTGGTTACTCTAATCTGCCACAGACCATACATTATTTGCCTGCTAAAAATTAACTACTCTAAATCAGCCTCACAAAAGCAGTTGAATTTTATAGGACAAACCGAGAATTGAAATGATACAAAGTGTTCTTACGTTTTACGATTCACGGTTAAGTGACTTACGAGAAAATTTCCTTTGATCAGTCTAACAGTTTTTCTAATGAGGAGCAGCGAAGCCTAATCGCTTCGTATTTTTTTGAGTTGGTTTCTGCTCCTAGTTTTTTCCGAGGAACATTTTCATCAGCACTCGTTGGGAAAACGCTTGGAAGAACAGAAAATGATCGTTTGTTCACAGCTATGTTACTAGTCCATCGGTGACCCAGTTTCCATTGATATTCTCAGCAGTGTTTTTTAACTTACTTTTTTTTAACTTACCTCTCGCGAGAACCAAGAACGAAGCGGGAAGTATGCTCGAAACCAAAATCACTGATGATATGATGTCGTGAATTGTCTCACTCAGTTGTACTGTGGAGTGCGCATAATTCATATCCTATGCCTAAGCCATACGGTGGATGGGGAGTGGCTGTTCCGTTCGACTAAAAGGATAGTTTGTACTGTTCACGTTCGCACGATAGCACGACAGTCCAGCTTCGGCAGGTCATACTACGTTGTTCCGAAGAACCTACGAGAAACCCGGTTTGTGGGCATTGGAGCCATTTCATTTTACCACTTTCGTTTAACAATGATCAAACGAGACAGTATTTTGCACAATGGGGCGGTAGCCAATTACAAATTGCCGTGCAGTAAAACAACTGGAAGTTTGAACAGCCCAAATGCAATCGCGCAATCAATTCTTTGTTCCTACGTTTCTGAATGATACCGAAGATAATTAAATTACTCCTATCAGGAGGGAATTGTCTGTTCCGTCGAGACAGTTTAGTCAGATGCATTCAGAAGCGTTGGATTTGATGGATAGTCGAAGTGAGTGCTGCGTTCGGTTTGTTATGTGAAGGCTCGTCAGATTAGCAACGTAATGAGAGCATAGTACAAAGCACAAATGCATACATGGAGTAAATCCTAAAAGTTTCCCGTATACTTCTGTCATTTGGATTGATGAGTATTTTTCGAAAACGCGATTTAAAAAATCTGCATTCCAAATTCTTATTTGCATCAAATCTCAAATAATGAGTAAGCTTATTACATAATTTCTTTAGTTTTGTGAAATCTAGGATGATATTGATAGATAAATCCCTTTGAGTTTACCGACCTGAAGGTCTAAGCAACTCCGTCGGCTGCTATCTTTAAAGTATGATTAAGCGGTATCTTTCATCTGGACACTGGGAGATGCGGCAACAAAATAAATGGAGGAGGACTAGAATGATCTTCCTGACGAGATCCATACGACCGACAATACGAATCCATGGATGTTCCAGCAACAGTATGCTCTGACTGTAGAAATCAATTTGGTTTCTTCAGTCTTGCATTTATACTGACCCGGTACTTGTGAAACATAGTAAAGAAATTTGTTGGCTCTAAGCTACTACAAAAACTGCTTTTTGATTCACGTGCATCGTGAGTGTATCCGGTAACCGCAAGCCCATAGTACCGAGTGAAACAAAAAAAAATAACCCAGTGGGAATGTTATCGGTCTTACAGTTTGGGAAGTGCCCTTCAAAGTGCTGGTAACGAATTAAAACTAACACTCAGCCCTGCGTTTATAAGGATTCCCAACTAGGGATAGTTGGATCTTTTAACTGTGGCCAGCTGGAAACATAAGTTGCCGACGTGAATGTCCAACTAATTTATCACACTGCGATGTCATGCAACTTATATTTGACGGCAATCATCCACAATTTAGCACAAAGATGCAAACGTAAATAACACAGAAATCCAAAAAATAAGACGGACCATGACCTATACCCATCCCTAATTTGTGCTACTTGATTTTTATTTATAGGTCGGCAAGCCCGCGGAAAACATAATAAATGCGAACCCAGTGGAGTGTCATGTAACAAATTTCCCAATTTTTATTTGACCACGTAATCTGAGCCGACTGACCGAGTAAGAATGCCAGCCGAATGGCAGTTGTGTACCGTATAGTATGCGCCAGCGTGACGATAACTGGATAAGCAAACCAATGCAAAGGGTGCCAGGAAAGTGGAAATTCTCGAAGCTGCTCCTAGAAGCCGAGACGAGCAATTGTTGGGCACGGTAACACAAAGTATTAAATCAAGCGTCAAAGCAAATTCCAGAAAATTACAGAGTTTAGTTGATTTTCTCTGGTAGATCACAGCAGACATATGGTCTTCGCCTGCTCTTACTCAAAACGATGGTGGTTTATCAACCTCAAAAATACTCGAATTCGGTTCCTCGAAAACGTTTCATGGTATGGTTTGAAATGAAACGGCATACATTAGCCTGTAGTTGGGAAATTATTCGAGTTATAGATTAAAAATGATAGTTTTTACATTACACTTGGAAATTATGGGAGCCGACGAGCGACAAAGAAAACGTTTCAAAGAGGTTACTTAAGTGTCTTCTAAATTGTGACCTGTCTCATTCAGTCAACGACTGCAGTGTATCAGCAGGTCACCAAACCTTCGGTGAATTTAGTCTCTGTCACCGCGTACACGTACACGTAAAGACAAAAACGCCAGATGCAAGTATGATGCAGATCAGTTTGGCTAATACCTGCCTGTTCGTAAAATCTAAGTTCCAATTTACTTCGTGCAATTTGACCGGCGGGATTGAAGAAAATACAAATTATTTACAACAGCTTACAAAAATGTTGCGAAATTCCATTTAAGTGGGGAAAAAACGTGAACGAACAAACAAACTAAAAACAAGATAGATCAGAGAACCGGAAGTGTACATTAGTGATGAATAAGCAATAGATCACAAAGACTAGAATATTTCTCTTGTGCAAGATTAGTTTCCGTCTTCAGGCTAGGATGTGGATAAAGCAATTGTGTCAAAAGAAACGTTGCTGTGCAAATAAAGGTCAGCATTATTGTCATCTACATGAGAGATCGAAGCGGCTTCTAAAATTACGGTCAACGGGGATATGATAAAATGATGCTTTTGATTCTTGACGCTTCTTTAGTTCTTTTTTCTGTGTGTGTACATATACATTCTCCGCGAAAGACGTTCCACTTCCGCATATTTACACTGTGATTCTATTACGAACTTACTAATCAAACGAAAGAACATCGTGTGACAAAGATCGCGAATCCAGATAAAGAATTATTTTCTTAGTTTCATAAACAATTTCATTAGACCGCTAAGGAAACAGATTAGAAATTATGCTAGTTCATTGAAACGACCATTAAGCAACTAAAAATAGCTATTTGGGGAATTACACTGGGCAGTTATGATTGCCGCAAACTACTTGGTTCTAGTATGACGATCAGTCAAGCTGTAGCCGAGCTATGCACACCGTTATCAAAATTCACATCACCCGAGTCGATAAAATCAGTCGTCTTTGGTTAAGACCATCGAGATAAAAATCACTAAAATCATGCAATTCACCTGAGGAATTATCATCATCTTCATGAACATATTGCCCCCCGTCATAATCATCACCGCAATTGTCTGAATCATCATCATCATCATCATCATCATCATCATCATCATCATCATCATCATCTTCATCATTAACATCATCCCCAACAGCAGCGGCATTATTGTAAACATCAAAATCATCGATAACCTCACCAAGATCATTTTTATAATCATCACCACCATCATCATGCACGTTTCCAGTGTTACCAACCTCATAGACATCATCATCACGATCATCGTGATCATTTTCATCAAAATCTTGATCATTGTCATCCGCATTGTTGGCATCCTCATCATGATCATCATCGTCATCATCATCATACGTATCAACGGTATTATAACCACCATCCTAAGCTTCATCACATCCGTCTTCAAAGTTACTAAATGCATCATCAGCAACGTTATCTACATCACATTCATCAACATGTTAACTCCCAACGTCTTCATCCTGCCAAACATCGGCACCACAATCAAAACGTCAAAATCTCGAAAATCGTCAGAATAATCGTCAGCATTAAAATCTCCGTCATCCTCATCATCAGCATTGTCGGCGTCAACCAAATCCTCAACATCAACATCGGCATTGCACTTATCATCATCCTCATGGTCGTCAGTGCTAGCATTAACAACGTCATCCTCATGACCATCATCATCATCATCATCATCATCATCACTATTATCATCAGTCTCGTCGTCATCATCATCATCACCATCATTATGATCAACATCAGTATGGTCATCATCATCATGATGATGATGACTCAATTTTGGGATCACCAGCATCAGAATTTTTATCCGAATTGTCATCATCGGATTCACGGTCCCCCCAACCAACATGACCATAATTTTTCGACCATAACGCTGTAATCGCCTATGAGTAATAATTTTAATAAATGGGACATCAACTGTGTTTCTAGACGCCCCCATCTTTAGAAAATTTTATTCGAGTCAACATCACCCAACGCTATGCTCTTTGCATAAATGCAATCACCTTGTTATTTTAAATTTAGAAATTTTCCTGTGAAATACCATTCTGATACAAATTGAGAAGAAAATTTTAGTTTTACACTAGGCAAAAATGCATCGGTGTTTCTAATAAATCAGTTGTATAACGGCTAGTTGCATTAAATGTGCACACGAGACCTAAATTCATCATTTGGCCTCTTATCGATTCTTAGCTCACTCTCGCTCTCTCCAGGTTTTCGCGACCAAAGTCGTACCTGGTCCTGTCTTGTGAACTTCCAATCAAATCAGTGAAGGACATCGCAGCTGAAGCCACATGCCTCTATGATACTCTGATAATCACGGCAAGAATGAAGCGGTGAACCAGCGTTGTGATAGGAGGGAAAAATACATTGGCAAAAGTCGCACGTTTGCGTCCTGTAGTCAGTCTTTGTGATCACTTAACACAAAAATTGTTTTGCTCACGGAAAATGATTTTTATTCTTTATTCGCTTGACCCACCAATTTTCCCATAGACGGTACGCATTGGTTCGAAAGTTCCAGATTACAAGTTTTCCTCATGTTTCCCCCATGCATCTGGTCTCGCAAAAAGAGTCTTGATTGGAGCATCGAAATCTAGGAACTCCAAGTCGCGCTACCCATTGGTGGATGCCACAGTGATAGATAGCGTGCTGATTCGGCACTGGCACAAAAATCTGACTGCCGCGGGGTTCTTCTTTGGACTATAGCAAAGTGGGACTGACCCCTGTTTTCATCATAGGTGCCCCATGTTCTTGTTCTTGTGTTCTTCATTAATTCAGTCTGAATGAAAAAAGAATACGTAGTGATATGAAATGGAAAACTATTTAATTTCCAGTACTATCTGAAGGTTTTGAATTGTAGCTGGGTTTCCTGCTTTACTTACAAATGTACTACGGAAACAGAGTAGAAAATAAATGTAATGATGTGCACAAGTGCTCTCAGTTGCAAGCTTACAGTTCATCGAATTGCTTTTGTAGTGCTTCTGCTTATTCAAATGTGAAATCAAACCAGGAACAAACGGAAACACAACTTGACGGCACATTGGAATGGGTGCACCGAGGCATGCGGTACGTATGAATTCACGGAAGAGAGATGTTTTCTTGCGCCCAGAAGGATCACTGCGGACAATCAAACTGCACTGGCCGTGAAAACATTACTGTCGAATGCGGAAATTATTTGTGTTGGTTAGAGTGAACAAATCCTACGCACGTAAAAAAAAGTTTGGGCACCCGCGACGGATCAGTACGGATTAAACAAATTTTTGGGAGGAGTTGAAGCTTAGCTTATTTATGCTAAAATGCGGTGGGATACAGTACGAGCAACCTGTTACTTTTACATCAGTGACCACCAATTGTAAACATAGCTATCAGACTTGATTTGTGCAAAACGACACCTTCCGTTTTTGGACTTTATCGGGTAAAAACAAGAAAAAGGTTGATTTTTGATTGTCAACGAAGCAGCCATTAAAATTTTTAGATATCAATTAGAAGGTTATAATGATCGAACTTACATTCAATTACTATGAATTAGAAAAAACCCTTTGGGCAATCCCTCGGTTTGTAATTGTCGCATTGCCGTTGGTCTAGCTTCGATTGTGGTTAACTTGATCTATGGCGTTGACCAAACTATCTGTTATGAACAACAAGTAACTTTGGTCCTACAAATTCATGGATGCAAATCAGCCGCTAATCAAAGTAAAAGTGACGAATTTTGTGTGAATTCCACGAAACGATCAAGTTTTCGAATAGATCAGAACATTTGACCAATCAGTTTTATCATCCTGCGAGAAGCTGTCAAAATAATCCACTGTAAAAAATGGAAAGAAGCGTGAGTTAATTCGCATTGCAATGTTGCCATTTTATCTCTCTCGGAAACAATTTGGTGACAGTTTTGATCGTTTGTATGCGTGCTAAAGCTGGTGGAAATAAATTGCGCGCCTCGGTAGAAGATAGCAGTTGATTTTGCAAACATTTCCGGATATTAGATTGCTGTGCACGTTGGTTTGCCTTTTGTTTGTTTTTGTCTTTTGAATGAAGTCACATTGTGCCAACTCCAAATTCAGCAACGATCAAATATTCCGCTTTTGTTGGTACGTACTGAGTTGTTAACGTGGTCAAGATAACACTTACATCCGCTTATGCAGAAAACAGAGAAGTGAGCGTACATGTATGCGTCATAACTCATCCTTATCTGTTCTAATATCCTATTCCAGTCTTCTGTGATTTTCGGTTTCCATCGTGGCCTCACATGAACTGCTTTGTAGACTTTGATTCTCATTAGTCTGCCCAACATTCTCCTGATGCTTTTTTGGTTGTCAGGAATACACGAATGCTGCCGAGTTCTAATCATCAGGATGAAATCATACCAAAAAGGCTGTCCATTATCTTTATTTCCTAAAGAAAATCATCTCTAAGCCTCATTTGACCGTTTTGGAATTCCTAAAAGAATGCTGAAAAATGGATCCCATTTTACTGATGCCGAAATTGCACAACCTTGCCGTTCAGAACTACTGGAGTCATTTGTTGCATTCTGTCGCTAAGTCGAAATTAGCACCACCTTTATTTACTATTCATCAATGACTATGTCACTGTAATGTCATTCGGTTTAAACTAAATGCACAAACAAGCATGTCTCCAGTTTTTATCAATTAGTTAAAGAAAAAGATAAATGGTGCACCTAACTTTGGTTTTTGACATAGCTATACAGAAGAAAGAAAACATTCCGCAAACATTCGACGATTGATTTTGTGGTTATAAGGTAATCGATGATTCGATTCGCAACAGTGGCTAAACATATAAAAATCAATTCAGAAATTAGCAAAGCGACTGCGATATCTTATGCTGTGAGAAATCTGTTGACACCCGGACAGTTGGATCTGAAGTCCGTGAGCACGATTCTGCCGATTGTCGAACATTTTACTCAACAGACCGAGTTCTTCTTCTACAGCAAAATTATTAATCAGTTGTCCAATAAGAACTGAACTAAAAGTTAAGAAAAAAAGCAGAAGAACGGGTATATTGCTTGTATCTTTGAGTTTTCAGTGATTTGAAGTCACATGATTATCGAACGACTCACCATATCGAAACATTAAAAGCGCTGGATAGCTTTATTCTCATTTTGAGAAGCTATCGCTTGCATTATACATTCATCGTGCTCTTTGTCTAAACGGCAATTGAATTACGCAGTAAAGAATGCCACGCGAACACCATAGCTACTAGCGGCTCTCAACGGAATAAATGTTTGCATCGATTTTCAGTAAAGTATGCATCTGCCGAGTGCGTCACTGGTCGGGATCAAATTGCAACTACGACAGACGCATAGGGATTGTCTCTGTGATTTAACAAAGATTAAAAAGCATTTCGACCTGTTTCCCTGATGAGGTGAATACTAATGGTGTGCGATATGCTATCACAAAGCAAAAACAAATCTTTTTATTTGACAATGATGTGATTCGATCAGTATTTGTTTCCACTGTTTCGTAGTTTCCTCAAGGCAAACGTATGCATTCATCTTCAGATAAGGAAATGAATTATTCATTGTGTTTTTGCAGAGCATCACTGTCTCTAATCGCTATTCACGTTAGAATAATATAAACATCTTTGAATGGCTGTGGAACCAGGGCGTTCCATGGTGAGCTGGACAACAGTCACGTGAGTCAAACCTGAAATATGCAAGCCATATACTTCATCTTGTCACTTTCATCAGACTGCAAGGAAACCTAAAATGATTTTGAAAGTATAGTTGATGTGTAGCAGAAAAAAAGCACCAGTTTTGTATGCGTTCCCGGTGAGAGAGTTTATACGAATACTCGCTTCTGGACAAAGTGAAAGATCACCTATGAACTATTTCTGAATCCAGAGTGATTCACGATAGTTACACTCTAGGGCAAAAATGACAGTCCCTATGAATGCACTGTGATCTACCGGTTTGACTAGAATATGTAAACATATCGATTTTACACAAACTTTTTACTAGCTGAACGAGTCCAATGTTCAGCAGCTGAAAGTGAACGGGGTTGACAGTGATTTGTTATTGCTAATTAAAATTTATGAATCAATGAAATAAACCACCAGCCATTAGCATAAACTCTTATTTATTATTATTACTCTAGTCATACCCCGTCCCCTTCGCAACGGTTAAGGTTCATTGAGTAAAATTTATGTTTCTTCACAATGACATAATATAACATATAGGCCAAAGTTTCCATTGTAAGCTTTGGTATTCTCCCCCATTTTTAAATGTCCAAAAAGGAACTGTTGCATATTGCCGTATTTTGAAATTTTTTCCCATTAAAAAAATGAAATCAGAGATTGAAATTATTACTGGGGCGACTGTTTTTGTTAGTACATAACAGTTGCCTGATGTATTGTTCGCTCTCGTTCTCGAGATCGATGGCTCTCATTCTTTTGTTCAAGATTTATAAACCAATTTGTGATCGATTGGAGAAATATTTACCAGTCCGTATATTACACCAAAACATACCCTCTGGCCACAGATGTGAATCACTATTTTCTCGTATTTTTTCGCCGAGATCTAATCAAGATTCTATTCATAAAATCGTACGATGTAGACCTCTGTGTATTTTCAAGACGGAAAATAGTTGTTTTTGGTGATATTGCTCCTCGTTAGACACAATTAGCATGGATCAGCTTGGAGCATCGTAAATGGACTAATATTATTTTGTTTCTACGAGCCCAAAAGATAATCTCATTATTGCTCATCCTTAATTGTGTATTCACTTCTTTCCTTGTAATGCTAGCACAGATCATTGATAGTTATACGATTCAGCAGGCGGAATTGTGGCATGCATCAGCACAGCCGATCTTCAACAGAATTGCGAGACCAACCTGGAGAGCACAAGAATAGGAAACCGAACATGAACTAGGGCTCAGCTGAGGCATCATCGAGCACCAAGGTTTGCACAACCTAACCGGTATGCCGGTATACAGGATGCAAGGTATCCTTTTGATTAAAACCGTTCATTTTACACTCCATTTAAAAAGCTCCAATCATGTGCACACAATTGGTCAATGGATGTGAAGCGGACAGGTGTAGATCACGTGTATTTGTATGCTTCCAGTTCACACTAGGAATCAGAATTTTGAAACCCCTCGTACTCCAACAGCACTGGAAACCAAGTCACCCGGCTTTTCCGGGGAAAGCAAATGTGGCCACTTAAGAGGATGAAACATGCTGAAACAAAATGATGTTTTGCAGCCATCAGAAGACTAACTTTCCCCGTGAAAGGCAAGACAGAAACCGGCGATAAAACAACGATCTCTTTGAGGAAGCTCTTGACTTCAGCGGATCTTGCCTGATCTGTTTGTACGTGGTTATCACGCTTTTTGTCTTTTGAATCAGGCTATCCGTCCTTACCATTCGTTTGTCTAGCTGTGACCTTCTTAACTAAGTGGTTCGACCTTATCCGACTGCGATACAAAGGTGTCCGCTAGGACAAAGTGCTAAGGGTAACCTAGAAGCACTGATATACTGTAAGATGTACACATGACTCAGGAACGAGTTGGACCTACAACAACCAGAAAATTAGAAACAAGTCAAAACACCTTGGGGATATTTTGGGCGTGAAATGTAGAATCATCCACAAGATGAATTCGCAAAATTTAGCCCATTGACAGGTTTGGAAATATAGATTCAACAAAATGAACACAGCGAGTGAGGGTCGAAGAAACGAAATCTCCCAGGGGCTGGAGGCATGACTGGAAAGAATCGCTTAATCAAACCACAGTTGCTCGAGAACGGTAAAGCATGAAGATGAAAACGAATTATCAATGATAAATGTACCAATTATTCAGGAGCTCTAGGGTGTTCTGTTGAAGCTTGAGTCGACAAACTACATTTCCCGACTGATTGGTAAACGGCATGTTTAAAAGAGCCAGGATCCTTGTGTATAAGAACAAGAAATACTTGCCTCACTGGAATCTCATTTGGATCGTTAGGAGCCTGAATGAATGAAAAGTCCATTGAAGAATCACAAGGTGATTTGCTGGAGGAGCGCACTAGTAAAGCGGTGGCTGGACAGAAGAGTATCGGGTACGCATACCTGGAGAGCGACAATAATTCCCGAAACCGGTCGTGTGCTTCCGCGGAAGTTTTGTTCATCCATACGCATGCGACACATACTACTGAGAATAGAGGAAGTAGGTGCACGGGTTTTGTCGCCGTATTCAGGCAGCTTATGAGATGCTGATGAATTGCCTAAGTAGACTCAAGTTGACTAAAGACCACGGTGACCTCAAACGATTGAAATGAAAAATTTGATAATAAAATAAATTTTCTACTTGAATCTTGACAATGAACAAAAACTGAAGCAAAACAAAACACATTTAATTGTTCCTAAACACCTGCTAGGGTCACATGGAAGAAAAACGAACTAAGTGTGAATAAACAATTGTGCCTTCGAAAAACCCCATAAAACTAAGCTCTTCTTTCACGTGAGATTTTCCTCGTGCCCCTCTTCCAACTAACATGACGAACAATCAGCAAGCAGGTCAACTGAGAACATCGCTCGTACGTTGTTCGAATTGCCCAATAAATTCGATGAGGATTATTTCTTCCCATGCAAACATCACCCTCCCCCGGCAAATTGGGGATTGGAAAATAATTATCACGAATATTTTGCGACCAGCAGAAAAATCTTGTGGCGTAGTTCGATTGTTCGATCATCACCCTAGGGAAGTTCCAGCGGAGTACCGTCATTTTAAGCGAAAATAATGAGGCGTTTAAAAGGAGTGCTGTTCAAACCTTTTTAATATCCGTTCTCCTCCCGGTCTTCAAATAGCCGTTAATTGATCCAATCACAATGAACAACGTCTAGACAAGTACACGCAAGCGATTTGTTGTACGAAAACCAAGGTCACTGAGAAGACCGATTGAAGCATAATGGTTGATGAGAAGATTACATTATATGATTAACGCTACTGACATTGACGTCTTCGGGAGCAGACTGTAATGTGTTAGTTCACTGAATGATGGACCTTGAGATATGTTAAATGTTCAGTTGGATTTTATGATTCTGTCTCAAAGGACCATACTCGAGCAATATGGAACATTTGGACGTTTTGGTATAATCGTACGGGTGACTCAGTAACGATCTTGGTTAGTTTAGAGTATTGATGTCGTGTAAGGTCATGGGAGAGAAATTTTCTCAATATCGTACACAGAACAAATAATTTCAAACTTTCATTTTTGTCCTAAACCTCGAGGTCATTAGCGTTATTGGCATTTAGGGTATGATGAAAATATTTGAATTTCAACGACCGCAGTTCCTAAATTCAAGACATGCTCCGAACAAACTAATCCCAAAACCCTTTGTGTCCGGCGGTGGCCAAGCGGATAAGGTCACGGGTTCGAATCCTCAAACCACCGGCCAACTTCCCCACTTGGCAGCTCTTTGTTGGCCGCGGCCCCCTTCTTGAAAATTGGTTTACGTTGTTGTTTCATTAGCAAAGGAAGCAAAAAATAAAAAAAATAAAAGGTTAGCATGATCTAGAAATTTTTGGTTCAATCTTGCTTCAGTGATTTGGCAAATATTACCTTGGTGCTGAATAAGTTTGTATGGACTTAAACTCTCAAATAACATTGACAAACATAAGTTCAATCGAGAGTTTTAAGTAATAACATTCGCAGTAATAAAATCACATTTTCTTAAAAACAAAATATTATGAAGAAGGAATTCGTATTTTCGGTAGACGTATTGAGCAATGAAAGTTTGTGTCACCGGGGGCAACCGTTTTAAAGACAGTTTCCAATTAATCACCCTTGGATTATGGTAGGCGTGTATTTTCATATCACAAATCACATCTTCTACACATTGTAATATGGAGTTTGTCCCTTTAATTATTGAATTTTATTTTTTCAACTTTTATTACAAAGGGAGATACTGCAGTTTCTAAAATGTTGAAAAATGGCAATGTGGTTTACTCTTGAATGAATGGAATTTCGTTTCTAATGGTTACGAATTTATCCACTCAATTGTTGTCGTGATTAAACGAACACGAGAACTTGAAAAAAGGATGAAATTGTTCCATTTTTATGTGGTAGCCATTAGATTTGTAGACACCGTATTCTATTGTAAGTCCGTCTAGTTCATGTCAGAAGAAATATCGAAAATGAGTTAGTTATACGATTATGTTATCTGTTGCCTTGACAAAAATCCCTCGTTTTTACCAGTCACACATCAGTGATTCCAGACATCTAAGTCATTTAGGTTTATTTCCTTTTTCGTGTTGTATAAAATTCTACGGAATAGAATCCCGCAAAAAGTTGAACTAATTTTCAAGGCGTACCAAATTAATGTTCATGTTTCTTTTCAAAATCAGATGCCCAATTCATGGTTTTGGCAGAAGTCATCAGTCCATATTCGGTTGAACTATGAAAGATTAAGAAAGTTCGAGATATTGATATGTAATGCATAACGGTGAATTCTTGCCAAATTAATGATTGCTGGCCTCATTGCTTCAAGTTCGAATGGAGTCATGGTCCCGTGATTTTTCCAGCCATATTTTCATGCGATGTCACCTGATGTAAGAAGCCATGTTAACTTCACGAACTCTAATGAGGTACAAATAGTGCTTTATCGATTATATGTTAGACATGTTCATCAGGGCTTCGTGAAATTAATTTTACATCATTTGAAAGTCATCGTCAATCACCTACTCATTTTACAGCAAAAAACCAAATAAATGCTGTCCTCTTGAAGAAAGATGATGCAAACGGTTTGTATTGCTATTAACAAAAAGCAAACCAGTTTAGTAAAGGTTACAGGCTAATATATCAATCGTGTAATAATCACCTGAATACGCGCTATATCTAATCTGTGTTTGACCTCCAATAAGCATTTTGGGGAAGGTCAGATTTTCAGTTTGTCTTCTTTGCAAATAGTTTGTTTTCAATTTATTTGACCGTAACTATTAAGATGAGTACAGTTTACGTAAGATTTACTATATCAGAACTGGAGGTATTTCTGAGTGCGTCGAAGGAAAAGTTCGCTAAATGACATGTTTTTTGTAATTTTTGCTGTATGAGAACACAATCTGGGCGGAACTGTTTCTAATGATTCGATTACTAAACTGTTTTGAAAAGTTTACGCAAGGCAGCACAAAAATACGCTCACAGCAGACATTCGCAGCGAAACACTGATTCGAGATAATTCAATTTGACTATGATTTCAAAGACAAGGAACTATTTTATAGGCAATTTTCGATCTGTGCTGGTTGGCAGCCTGTCATACAAACATGTTGCAGGCCAGAAGGTTCTCTATGATCTTAGAAATAAAAAATACTGACAAAAATTCAGGGTTTCTATTGTCAAAAATCGTCACATTTTTTGGCGTTTGTATGGCAGTCCCATTTGTAGATTTGCGAAGAATGAAACAGGCTTTGAGTCAGTCACTTTTGAGTTTATATGTTAGAATGAGGCGGTATCATGTTTAAATAAAGTTATCGGGAATGGATACATGAACATAGCAAACTTGAGAAGATACCTGAGAGATACCCTTTTTGGTCATACTCTAAATTGGAAATTTTCAAGAATTAATTTTTTAAGAAACAGCAAGTTGTGACGAACAAGATCGTAATTGGCAATCATGCCGAAATCCAAAATGGCTTGGACTGACAACTGGCTTCAGATACGCTATCGGCAGCAACAAAAACGACAACTTACCATCACTTCTATTGGTCTTCCGATGTTTCGTGGTGCATACGTTTGCTTTCGGGTTTCGCAGATTGACTCAAAGATGATAGATTTGCATGCGGGTAGAAACGACAGTTGAGAAATTTGGTCGCTGTCGAATCATTAGAAACGTGCATGGATATTATGTCCGCTTAGGAACTGCACTGTTGATCGCACACGAATGGTTGTGGGCTTCCTGGAGACGTTTGTGCCTCCATCCGCATAAAATATTATTTTACTCACAACGAAAACTCACTTTGGGATCATGTGTCCGTTAGATAAAAGTACAACCTATCTAATTGAAGAAGACTTCCCAATGAGTCAGCTTGTGATTCCTCAATAGACTCGTCATCCAGAGATGCGCAAAATGACTCATGTACCAGTAATAATCATATTGCTTATCACTGACTGTGCATTTTTCCTAAAAGTAATAGTTTGGAAATAAAAGAAGTGCCAAGACTGACATATCAGTGTAACTATTTAGCTTCTATTATGTCCTTCTAAACGAACGAATTCACCTGTTATTGTCACGGTGTCTACTGACGTCTAATAATTATGTCACACTGTCTCGATAAGATTAGCTGGCAGAATCAGAGCCTGGTTCTACCGGGAAAGCTGAGGAGTTAGGGTGACGTGCTATTGATTATGCATTTACCGGGATTTGTCCAAGGGGATTATTTAACAGTCGTACATTTAATTTGCAGGTAAAGATAAAGCAAAGATTACGGCTGACTTTCGTTCTCGATCCATGGTAGGTGAATTCGCTTGTCTTTGTTCCATCCTCGGACTTCATTGAACGTTTTACGTCCTGTTTATGCCCTCTTCAATCGTCTAGCTCGATATGCATTATTTAGCTGACTGAATCTTCTAAAGAAGGTCATGATTCTTTTACCCTCCTTCCCAGTCACGTGCATTTGCCCCCGAAAAGTGCTCTTTACTTCGGCTAGTTGCGCTACATTTCCGCTCAGCTAAGCAGAAATTTATGGAAACGATTGCTTTGTGGTTAGTTTTTGTTGCAGATGTAACTGTAGGCATCAAGGAATTCCGGAAATTTCTTTTTCCTGATTTTAGACCACGCCAGCAAAAAATTGTAATGACAAACGATTGAGCATACCAAACAGTCATTTTTGTCAAGGTCTTTGAGGATCTTGGGATTTTGATTATTTTTGATATCACATCCGTTCACTAGTTGTAGAACTTCCATCTGACAATTCGATGTTACAGGATTCAGACCAGTGGCTACTAAATTTGCCAAGACTGATTTCTATCTTACACGGTCATGAGCACTCATCACGTGGGCACGCTTCTATGGCTAATCTTGGGGAATCTTTTAACGATTTCTGTTTGTCTCGTCAGATTTAGTCGAGCGATTTACTTTTGTATTTTGTTACTAGTATGTTTTTATTACCAGGTGTTTTTCCTTCTGGGTTTCATGTGCCGAAGAAATAAAACGCCAATTTTAACTTCACAAAATCCCAAACCGTATTCGATTCCCATGAATTCTTCCACATATTTGTTGATTCACGATGCGGAGTTCATTAGACTAGGTCTCTGACTTTTCACCTTTTGATTTCATCCCATCATCAAGGAAACGTGAAGCGAAAGAAAACATATCGTATGAAGAATTTGGCAGAAAACCACGTGTGATCACTAATCACGTTTCAAATCGGGAGGGAATAGAAAGAGAACATCGAAGCAGCTCAATACAGTGAACTAGAGCAATACGGTTTCAGTTTTAACCTTGAATCATTTGCTCAAACAATGATACGCCTAAGGTGGGATTCATCGCGAAGGTATTGTTTGTTTTGAATCATCTTCTGAATGCCGAGATCGCAGAAATATCACCGGAACATGGTCCCATCTTCATAAAAGTATTTCTCATTACGTAGGTACTTAATATCATATTAAAATCACGCACTCGAAATTGTTCTGGATGCTTTACGGTTTTGCCTAGATGTCGGTACAAAACGATTTGATGACAAGTAATTTGTTTTACATTCAAGCAAATTTGAAATTCCTCATTTATTTGGACAATTTCCCATGGGATTGGAAACCCTCACCTGTGGTTCGGAACTAAGCAAGCGAATGAAAGTTGCAGTTTTTGTGCTGGTATTGGTTCTCTGAAATCGATTGACTAAAATTGGCCCGAATTAATGAGTACTCACCGGGAAAGTATTTTTTTTGTGATATCCGGACAAATGTCCGAAATTTTGACCACTGGGCTGGGAAGAGTTCAAACAAATTTCGATAAAAATTAGCTTAGCGCGATGAAGAAAATGGGCGACCGAATTGGGTTACGAGCAACGATTTGTGAGCCTGGCGTCTGCACCTGGCAAACAAATAGAACACTGTATTCGGACATATAAGTATATATACATCTATACATTTATATGTTTGCCATATTCAAACTGGAAAACTGATCTTCAGATGAATCCCGGGATTGTCAAAAGCAAGTCTAGTTTGTGTGTAGTCTAAGCATTCACTTTCGTGCACATGATTGCTGCAGCGTTGCGTCAACCTCGAGATCCGTACTACTACATGACATTTAAAGATTCCTTGCTGTGAAGAAATCATATGATCATCCATGCAACATTTATTTACAATGGCTGGATAAGCTGAGATTACTTCAACCCACCCGCAACAAAAACAAGATATTCTTCAATCTACGCCCAGAAAATTGTAGCATAAAATTTTCCGGTATATCGTAAGGAGTGCACTGCCGAATAAAAAGGCGCTTGATATGTTGTACGAAATTGCATGTTTACTCAAAACCACCTTCCGCGTTATTAATGAGTTAACGTTTCGGATCAGCCTTTCTCCTTCCAGTGATGATTCGATTTTAGTGATGCTTGCCTCGAAGAAATTTGCCCCTGGTGATCTAAACGCCAACTCACTGCTGCTTCCAAAAAACGGGCTTTTTCTGTAGATGAAATATTTGTGATGCGGATGACTGCTGAAAACTGCAAAATAGTTTGGCCAAATGTCATCATGTAGAATATTTGTAACTTTTGACTCAATTTTCTAAATGAAAGATGAACGACCTAAATTCATCTACGTCAAAGAGCTCTCGTTAATTCCTAGAAAATTCTATTTTGGCATTCCAACAAACTTTGTCTCCAGTTTTCCCGTTTGATTTAATGGTGTACTACACACTTTACGTTGCAGGAACTCGGTTGAACGCGAAATATATCGATCGAAAGATGAGGCACCGCCCAAAGCATTTGACTGTTAACCGATTTGTAACAATCATTGGAGTATCTAACCCGGGTCATTCATTTCAGTCCTCGTGCTATCCTTGTCTACTAAACATCCTCATGGGCTTGTTATCTACGTTTATCAACTGTTGACCAGAGATTGACCATAAACGCCCTCTAATCGTTTGGTCACAAATGAGACCGTAAGAGTTGACATGTATCAACTTTCACAGCGAACTGTGTGCGTTAGCCTTATCTGTTGCAGATATCGTGCAGGCTTCATTTTCATACAGAATACTCTAAAAGTTCGAGATAAAAAAGAAGATAACGATTGCATCGAGAATTTAATTTCTTTTCTTCCTCCCTAGGGAATTAATCTTGCACGTCGAAGATGTGAATATCATTAGACCCTAGAAGCAATGAACATGGCATTTGTAATCAGGTATGTGGGTTCTAACTTTAGACAACGAGGCCCAAGTCATTTGAACAGTACCCACAAAGGCTATGAGCAACACAACAACGCGTTTCTATCCATCGACTGGCTAGATTATCTGGGAAATAAATGACACGAAAACCCCAGAAAAATTCAAAGAAATGGATGGAGAAGCATTATTTCAGAAACCTAACCACCTACAATATAATGGGTTAAATTTTTCTATTGTTTTTTTGCTTTCCTGAGAACAGTGATCTGTGTGATTAGAGTATCGGTGAAATCAGTCGTGTCAGGCCCAAATAAATAACTGGCTGACGACAATCCCTATCTATTTAATTGAATTATCTACCACTGGAACCCACCCTTATGTTCGTTCTAGAATGTGAGCCATGCGGCTAAGTTGGTTTTGAGTTCCACGTACTTCAATAATTGCAACGCGCAGCACGGGATCCGTTTGGGAATTATTCAGACGCTACGAAAAGTAGTTTGAACACCCAGGCCGTAGAATGTATGCGCAACTAAATTCTGGTGCTCGGAAGCCTCCTCGAACCAAGCAGAAATCACAAACACGCAAACATGGATCTGTTTGAATTATTCTGATCATTTGCGTAAATGTTCTACTCAAATATGCATAAGTACTTTTTGCGAGGAAAAAATGTAGGTTAATTGCAGACGGCGACAACTGGCGGTTGTTGGGCATGCAAGAGTTTGATACCTAACAGTGTACATACCAAGGCAATCGAAATCATATCACATTGTTGGCGAAACGTGACGATAATTTGCAACGATAATTTTTCCATTTTGTTTTTCGTTAGACAACCATGAAACATCATTTGCTAATAAAACCGTTAGCCGAAAGTTACCAACATCAAGTAAGATGATCGTTGAGAAACATATTAAATGACAAAAAATACTGAATTTGTAACTCACAACCCAGTTTCTGTCGCACAATTCATTCATCTACTACTGCCTGTCACGTTGGAGCTCATACCCGCGTTTGTTTTACGGCATCAGTTCGTGCCTTCCGTTGGCAATAAACCAGACTCTTGCTAAGGCACCGAATCTGGGTTTCTTACTGGTTGGCTTCGTTTGATGACATTTGCCGTCATGTGTAGTACTAAGGCTTGGAAGGAACGCCGTGGATGATTGATCATTGTTACTTGAATACAGTACGATTCTTCCTTTGTTTTGGATTGTGTCATTTTGGTCGAAACGCGTTGCTCGATCGTTTGCTCGAAAGACCAACAAAACGGGTCTTGAAATTTCTTGCGGCCTATTCTTCCTTCTCAGATCAATCAGGAATTAGTGATACTTCGTAATATTTATGTATCAACACAAACAGAATCGTGAACGGTGCGCCCTATCTATAATTGGAAAGTTATCTTGCTTATAAAAAGTAATGAGAAGAAATGTAAAACGGTTAGTCGAAAGCTACTTCTTATCGATCAGTTTGATTTTCGATAAGCCATCAACAAATAGTTTTGCTGATGTAGAGGAGATTAAATCAAACAAAGGTGTTATATAATATTTCAACAACGTGCTTTAAGAATCAATGCTCGTGAACGGATACTCATTGATGTGAATTACATTGATTAGATGATATCTACTCACAGCATTGTCCGCAAATCTTCAGTGTTAGCATAAAACTTGGATGAATTGTTGTTTATATATACGTTAACAGAAGAATGATTTGAATACCGCGTTATAGATCGTCAGAGTTGTACTCAAAATGAATCGATTTATATTGTTCGGGACTCTGTTGAATAACGGTAAGCAAATGTTTAATGAAATGCACGACCATTTTGGACTCTCTGCTTCCGAAATGCTGGAGATCACTTTTTACTCACTACACATATGACAATCCGTAAGACCTTGCGAATCACATAGAATGAAAACAAGAGTAGAAATTAGGGATTTTGCAGTCAGTGCTGGCAAGTTTGCGTTTGTCAGTGTACTGTCTTTCCATCGTATTACGTGTCAGAATGCAACTATACGATTCCGGTGAAGTTACAAATCAGAACTAGACTCCAAGAAAGTATACAACATACTAACCTGACATTGGGTTCTATGGCTGCGCAGGCTGCGCATATTTCGTCAAATGGAATCCCACACAAGTCACCAAGAGACGAATAGGTTGGAAGGTAACAAACAAACACTGTCCGAATTATTAAACCACATTTGGTAGGGGGTATCTCACAGTTGTCGAAAAATGATTCAGTAAGGTGATTGACAGTCTAAGGGGGAGGTTGAATGTGAAGAAAACTCCACACCATTGAGAGCACATAGGAGAATCAGTCACCCGCTTTCGATTCACTAATTGTGTCGAATCCAATGATAATTCAAAAGAAAAACAACAGGTCCTGGGAATAACAAATGTTTGAAGGGAGTAATAGTTAACCTCTGGGTGATCATCGTTCATCCACTCAAAGCGGCTCGAAATTAGTCATAATGATAATGATCGGAGAATTGTCACACATTGGAACTGAGCGTTTCTGTGAAACGAGAACGGGGAAAAGTGTGGTGACAATGTCAGTGCCAGACTGTAACTGCATCTTTATTTCAGAGTGAGAATAAGATCCGCACTTCAAGTGCATTCAGAAATATTTTAATGCTTCTTATTAGGTGCTTGTGCTGTGGGCAAAGGGATAGTCATAAATGCTTGGCTGATCGAACGCATAAAGTGACGGGAAATTACACAATCGACAAGAACCATGTTTGCTGGTTGAATGGTTTAAGAGACCTGTCGTAATTTCAGAATGCAGTATTCTCGTGATTTTGCAGTCACCGGATTCTGTATGTCCTATTACGGACTGGAAATTATAATTTGGAGGAAACCGATACTTGGCACGAAGAAATAAGCTAGTTTATCAAATGAACCTATGCTTGTCGATAAACGGTGTTCGTTCTCCTTTTTACTTAGCCATGAAAAATAAACTTGTCCTCTAGCAGATGAAGCCTGGGCGTTTTCCGACGAACTTGATCTACTTGACAGTTTTTCCCTAGAGGTGGATAACTAAAGGTGACGTTATACAATGGCGACGAACGAACAAGACAAGGTTCGTTTTTTCTCTCCTTATATGGTGAGTATAAAAACAGGAACCACCAGTTACATCCCAAGATGTATCGACCGTGCCGGATACATCAGCGTTACTTTTGTTTCCATGTGAAAGTCAAGCTAACGACTGAATTTGAATAATTTTATATGCATGGATCGGAAATGTCATACAACATGCGATGTTTTGATTGTTTGACTTATTTGTAAATGCTGGAGGATCTGATGGGTGTCCAAACTGGAAGAAGAGTTAGTCACGATGTGAAACAGTTCGATTGATGGCGCGAACTGTCTGCCATGTTTGCTACAGTTATTGGAGTCCCATTTTGTGATACGATATACAAAACTGCTTATCGACTAAAATTAGTCTAGACAAAATTTACTTATGGACAATGCGATACCGCTTGTGAAGTCCATACAGATAGGTCGAGGTCGCAATGGTTGCATCGCCAGTTCAAGGGAAACCGGGGAAGTAATTGAGAACGTCAATTTGTTTGTTGAATAACTTTAAGTGTTGTTGCGAAATCGCCTGATCGGAAGACTTGACCTGGCAAACGCTAACAATCATAAATATTTTTCCTGGGATTTAAGGCCGTTTATGAACGATATACTCAAATGTAACTTTTATTAGAATCCGTACAGAGGCAAAACTGTTCTCCTTAGAATCTAATTCGAATGTTTAGGATTTATGATGGATAAATAATTCACGAAAGCAAAACTAGTGGATTCTATGGAAATTTTCGCAGGACAGGTAAGACTAAACGTCGTAAAGAAAACATGAGTTTCTTACAAACTGGCCTGTCAGTAGTATGTTTTGCCTAAGGATAGTCCAACAAACTTTTACCAAATGTATATAGCCTGTTTCGCGATTATTTTCACTCATCAGGTTAAGCAAAAGAGCATAAGTACAAGTACCTGACTAGTGGCCGTAATTTCAAAACTGGTCTTGTGTTTTAGTGGTAAATATATACATCGATTTGTTTGAAAGGCTCATTGATGTAAACCAAATGTTCTCTCCCGGATGACTAGCTTTTTCTGACCAGCGAAAACCTCCGGACGAATCACCGTGTGCTTCTGAACGGAATTCTCATTTACCGACTTTCGTAATGATTCAAATCAAATGTTATCGTGAACCTGACAAAGAAGCTCACTGATACGAGGATAATTAGGAAATAGGGCAAACGTCCACTTACCCAACGAGCTCTAGACATCGCAAAATTGATCTCGAGCATCCACGTTTATAGTTTTCACTGTTCCATATGGAAAATATATCGGCGAAAACAGGAAGGGACAAACTACGGTTTCCTCGCATTCTTGGTAATAGGATTGAAGTTCGTCCTTCATTGCATATTGAAGGTTTCTTGAAATGTGATCACAGTAATGAGGCAAACTAATGCTGACCTTCGGTTTTACACTTGTTTCATAAAGATTTTAAATTCTGAAGATAAACGAAGAATCAGTGTTGGTGTCTTATGAGAATCTTTATGCAGTCTTCAAGTTCAGTACACTTCATGTACACATAATGCTACAGATCCTGTACTATATGATTGTTCCTCATATGATTGAGCTTGCGGATGATGTGACATCCTCTGCTCGAAATCGGTAATAATGTCTAATCATGAAATAAGTCACCAAGTGATATCATTTCTCAGCTCACCATTAAGAAACCATGGAAGCACTGTACAGCTGTTTCATTCTTCACGTTTCTTCAGGATTAAAATTATGCATTGAAAAACAGTGAAGTGCTTTTTGTATTTTGCTTTCGGAGACAACGCTGTGTGATTTATCCCTTGGTAGGCAGGTTATACAAAAGAAGCACACGTAGAAAGTGCAGAATACAAGGTTTGCTGTTGTTGCAGCAGACATCCAGATATCAATTGTGCCAGCTGGAATGGAGCCAGCGGACGTGACACCTCTGGATCACCCTGGACAGGGATGATGCCAAATCGAATTTCGGATGTGCACCGGATAAATGACTCAACATGGTACCTCAAATTCTCTTATCCGTTTCCTAAACGGCGAAACCCAAGAACTTTAGCAAACATGCTTAACCGTTATGGTTAGCCCAGATTGCCGGTAAATAAATTGTGATCTCGGACAAGACTTCAGATGTTTGTGGCCTCAGTGTTCACCTATTTCTTCGTCATTGCCTCAGTTTATAGGTATACCATGTTGTAAAATGCGAAATACGCGATATCTTGTATGTTTCGAACATATCGATCTTGAGCTAAATTCATTCACGGTTCGGTATTGTTCGGTAACTCTAACAAGAACAACGGGATCAAACAGTGATATATTTTGTTTTAGTAATGGTATGAGAAATGTTTGTACTGGTTTTCTTTGTTTAGCACATGATTGGTTAAATTATCTATTATTTCGGTTCGTCAGTCATGGGTGTCCATATCATAAATTTTTTCACTCAGTTCATCCACTGATGTAATCAATCCGGTGTTGTTGACCTTTGATTGTGATGATGCATGTGAGAATTTATCATACACTAAACACTGCTTAGACAGAACCCGTTTCGTTTATACAACATCGTCCCATTTCCAGCAACTTAGTCGAACGATTTGCACTTTTTTGGCTTAAGTGTCACGTGCTTTATTGTATTTTGTTTATGTGGTTCAATTTGAGAGGTTGAAATTACTAATTTGTCACACCAACTAATGACTGCATCCTAACTTCCGATGGAATGTAGCCCATTGTAGTCGGTTGTTCAACCGGGATAGTTCCTTGAATGCCGCTTCATCCGTTGCTCAGGACGCCCCTCGAGAAAAAGGCATTTTTCTTGAGTATTTCTTGAACTAGTTAGACAAATACATCTACAGTGCAACGGATCATCTTACAGGCCGGCGGTGGCCAAACGGATAAGGTCGTGGCGTTTGGACATGAAGGTCGCGGGTTCGAATCCTCTCAACGCCGGTCAACTTCCCCACTTGGCAGCCCTCTGCTGGCTGCGGCTCCCTTCCTGAAAGTTGATGTACGATGTTGTCTCATTATAAAAGGAAATAAAAGGTAATAACAATAAAAAAATATCGATTGCCCAGGTTTTAGTTTCCATCTATTCATAATTAGATAATTACGATTGCTTGTGCGTATGACACGAATACGTTTGCTTCGATGTTCGTGACAAATACTTAGTTGTCAAAGGATACCAAGCTCAAAACAATTGCACACTGACATGGTAAGCTAATAGCTTGTATGGTACGGTAGATCCGATCAAAACATAAACCAGTATTCTCTCTATGGCAAATGGCTTTTTGGACTAGATGAAAACAGGCTTCAGGTTATCAGAAGGCATATTTCGTCCAAAATATCACTAGTGCTAAGATTACATACATTCGAAATAAGGAACGATTTCATAAGAGAATATCATTTTATGTGATACCCTATTGATTAGAACCCTCTAGCTAAGGTTTGACATGCTGCGCAGTACAAACGGTAGTTTTTTCTGCTTAACGTATTGACCGATTTTAACACTGTTGAAATTGACAAAGTACCTTTTTTTGCAATTAAAACAAGTAGTTCTCGCACACTCTTCCCCATCTAATTACTCTAAATGGGGAGAAAGATAGATTAGTTAAATTTGTCCACATAATTTATAAAGGATAATTAATTAACCAGGCTTGATTCGTTCCTCGATTGCTCTCATCTTGTTGCTCAGGTATTTTGAACAAAAATAGAAAACAATTCAATTGTTGCTTCGATCGATATGTGACTAGAAAATGCTTCTAAGAACAATGCGGTCTTCATTGTGCCAAGAATCTATGGCTAAATTTAGACAATAACAATTAAGAACTAATCACATTTAAATAATCAGTACAGCCTAGATGAACGTACGGGTCGTCATCCAGTGTCAGTGTTATTTTAGAATTTGGAATAGTTAGGGAAAAAACTTTCTCTCACATTTAGCTGAATTGTTTTTTTCGTCAAAGCAGCATTACTGTTTTTTATTCGTACACAAGCACGTGATTCCCATTTGATTGACTGTTCCCTGTTGCAGGGTATTTGTGAAAGATAGTTCCGTCCGTGATGTGAATGATGAATCAGAACAAGAAAAAATGCGCGGTTATTTCGAATTGATACTTTTCTATAACGCTTTGACTGGCAAAATCCATGAGTTCTCTCGGAATTAAGAATAACGCAAAATCTGAATTTAATAAAACAAATGCCACGATGGATTTCAGTTTGTGTTCGTCACGTTTATTTTTCAAGGACGTTCAAAAAAACTGGTACGAATGTAGACATGCAGCATGTTTTGGAACAAAGCAGCGCGACATTTTGCGCCTCTGTGATCGTTTCGGTCATCAAAGAGTTCCAACTGAGTTGTCTTAAAACAGCTATTATTTCATTGATTCCACGAATATTGTTTGGAACATGACAATTTATGGTTTAACAGTTGCAGGTTTTATAATTTAAAGTACAGGTAACGATCCCCTTGCTCATTTATTGTCGACCAATGGGAGAATATCTTTAAATGGACAATCTCGTCCACACCAGAGTGTTTGAACCTCAACGCGTGTAGCGAATAAAATTGTTCTCTAGCAATAAAAATGATCACTCATTCGTTGCAAATTCCACTCGGATTGGAGCCGTGTGGGGATCAAATACACTGTCATTTAGGAAGCACAAGGGGTTGTTGCAATTTTCCATTCCATGCTACATGACATGGAAAAAAGGTAAACCGAAAGAACGCAATAACACGTAAATGCTTGTTGATAGCTTTCCACATATTGCTACCATGAATTTGTTTATGGTAAGCTACAGCAGGCTAGTTCATTGATTTTCGTGATGACAAATTTTACAGCCCATTTCTAAAATAAAGATTTCCTTCATACGTTCGCGAGCGGCTTTTAGGATTAGCTTGATTTGCTGTTTCCCCCAGAAGTCTTCTTGGTAGACCAGGTTGTGTTCTGCCAGTCCTGAAAGCACCCTTGAGGGTATTGGAGTGGAATCAATGTCGTCAATAATTTGCTACAAGATCTAGTCCTTCATAAAGAAATCTAGTTCACATACACGTCACCCGTTTTTGGTTCTTTTTGTCACTCGTTTCTAAATCCTTACCGCATCGCCTGGGGAAAAAAATATTCGTCGAACGACTGTGAGTGACTTCATCGTGTTGAGGGGAAATACTTTTGATGCAAAAGCGAATACTAAAATTGGTTTTTGAGGAACAGAATCAATCGTTTTTCCATGTCTTTCATGATGCGCTAACTTGCGAACGTATTTTCATGGGACGTCCATCAATTGACAAACTTTATAGGTCCAGAAACAAGTTTGTCAGCCGCCCAGACCTACATCACGAATGTCTTTTTGATAGCTGTTAGGAACTACTCACGCATATGTTCTCGATTGACGAGGAATGTTTAGTGAAACCGTTCTGTGATTGCTTCAGTACTTTTCGCTCTCTTGATACTTTGGTCAGGGACGACGCGTCTCCTCGAGAAACACAAAAGCATAACGGATATCTAGAAAGGTTTACCAATATCCCTCGATCACAACAGCTCGTGCGAAATTTCCGAAGATATCTGACTATGGCCCAAAACGCTTAACGCTTTACAAACATGGTCTTGGTACGCAAGTTAGATGCGTTATTTGAATTGGAACCAAAAGATTTCTCTCATTAGATGGAGTTATAAAAGGAAGACCAGAAAATGCGATATTTGCAAGCCACTGAAATGAGTTTAACTTATTAAACTCTACTGGGCGAAAAAACACCGCAGTTGTTTGAACTAGTTGTTTGAATAAACCATGCGTGTTACCTGGATACCTAACACTACGGGTGGAAAGTCTTCTGTCGGCCTGATTCCCAAGATACAAATAACATTCGGATTAGCGAAAATCAGTTAATTTTCTGACACTGTTCTTCTGGAATAATCCTCCAGTGATTCGACTCATATGCAAGAAGAAATGCACGAATTAATCATTTTCTGCATGTTTGTCACAGAGTAAGTGATTATGATCAACCCAAGGGGTACTCTGTCCGAACGTTCAGTTTGATTGGTCAAATCTTGCATGCGTGGGTTCCTCGTGGTATGGGTGGATTGGAGATGATCAAAAAGCGTACGAACACCTACCTCCGACGAGACCCGACTTGCTAATCCCTATTAAGATGAGACGATCAAATTAGGTTCTACGGAGTAGGCACTGTAAATAATTGATTGCACTGGATTGCATCAAGTAATTAATGCGAGAAGAATATTTGATTTTTTCAAAACTAGGTATATTTGGAAACCGTGATTGAGTGTGTAAAAAAAAACGGGAGCACGTCCAAAACACTGGGGGGCGAAAACTTTATCTATTGTCTTCAACCAACCAGTTGTTGATGATTAATGCAAAAATCGGTTTCCGAACACACAGTAGATACGTGCATTTTCTGCCCCGATTTGTCAATTTTTGCGAATAGACAGCGTTAATAAATTGTGTTTTCTACCCAGAATCTTTCCTGTATGCCGAAATTCTGGAACGTTTTGATGATCCAATTGAAGAGGTATAATAATTCCAGTTTACCCCCGCTAGACAGACATTGTAATATTAAGGTAGTATATATCCGGACCAAACGACGTAAGGAGTGTATCGAAGATCCGAAGCACATTACATCTACCAACAACGCTGTGTTATTAATATTATATCATTCACAATTAAGGTAGTATCTTTAGTCGAATGTGCATTACTGATTAGGTAAGTATTCTTTCACAGCCAACGAAAGAATAGAGCGCATAAGGAATCTTTTAAGTCAAATAAAATGTAACTTTGAAGGAAAAACCAAATATTGGTTCCTTAGTGACGTTTACACCGAGTCAGTTTGAAGAGGATACCGTTTCACATCAAACTGTGAATTTTCAATACCGCCTTAAAAATCCATAATAACGATTTTAATCTTTTTTCGACTTAGGCAAAGCGTGAAAGTAAATAAGAACGTGGAACCAAATGCGTAGTAGAGTGATTGAAAAAAAGGTTTGGTCACACTCCTCCTTCCTCGAAAACGTAGTTTAGAGGAGCTGTTATTCTATACGAACAAAACACTAGTGGCTTTTCTGATTTGATTTCATCCCTTTGAAGGGATAAAGTTGCTTATTGTGTGGGTGAGCCGAGCCACAGACTAAGTGTTACAAGGTTTCAGATTTAACGAGTAACAAATTTTTGTTGAATGTGGGTTGATTCTTCAAATAAAAATCAGTCGGATTACCGACGGTAGTCTGGAATCCAAATTCGTGGAGTTTCAAGATGATTGTCCTAGGTTCGAGTCCAGTCATATCAGATGACTTCCTGTTTTGAAAAATGCTCGCGATCTTAGTCAGCTTCCTTCAAATTATGAGTCTTTCTGTCGATAAAATGAAGTGAGTTAACAGTAGAAACATGAAATCCGGGAAAGTCACGGTAACTACGAAATACACCCCGCATGCGGTACTCGATTTCGGATCGATAAGTGCAGACGGTTGTGATGGGCTGTTGGTGCAGCAAAAATCCCTACATCAGGACGTGGCTTACTGTGCAATAGACTTGCGCTGGAGATTTTGTCCGACTGATCAATACGAACTGGAATAATGCGGGTCCTGGTGCTGAAGCGCTTTGCCAATTGATCCTATGAAGAAAATTACATGTTAGCCTACTGCTGCCCAAGTATCATCAGATTTCTGGATTGATCATGCTTTTAGCCGTGATACTTGATTGGTCCGTTTGCTTACTGGATGTGCCTTGGTGCAAAATTGCACACGTCATAGTTACAGACGTTACATGCATGTTGACACACGATAGGCTTGTGACATCAACTTGCGACATGACACACACAGTTCCTTGTCAGTTTCTAACAACAGGTGAATAATGTGTTCAGGTGGATATGTTCATTTTCATCTAGATCGTACCCGGTAGTTCTTCATTTTTCAATAGCGATTGATAGAAGACAATTTCGTCCAGCAGTATCAATCTTGCTGATCATTCTTTTTGTGGGAAAATAATGTCAGAATTTCACAGTTTTTTAGGATTGTGCAATTCGAATTGAACCACTTAGGAAACACGGAGTAATTCGTTGAACAGAATTCGTCACCCTATAAAAGATGACCTTTAGAACAACGGTAGATTCATCGATCGGGTTATCTCACATGTAAGAACCATGTGCAAGGATGATAGGAGATCTTTCCCTGGTTGGCACATGAATGATCTCACATTTATTGCCTGCTCTCAAATGTTGATATCCGGCACATACCTATCCACCATCCACTTTGTGTGGCGTTTTTACTTGGTGTGATGTTGCTACAGTTGCCTTGATCTTTGTAGATAAACTAAATCGACATCAAATATTTTTAAAAAATGAAGAGTCTCACATTATCAAATGGTTGTTTAGGTCTTCAAAGCCTGACCCGTTCATGTAACGTGATCGACAGACGTCACATTGGATCACATACAATCGGATTAGAGACAAATGTGTTGACTAACCGCGATCAGATCATGCAGATACCAAATCGTCAAACCAAGATCCACATGGGAATTCATTTACAGAACCGCATCAATCGGTGTTTTTCGAAATAGAAACGAGGCCGCGCAACTAAAAATGGCCGACTTCGCTGACCAAATACCCATCTTTCAAGGTCAAAGATCAAGCCACTAGAGGTCATTTGGAAAGACAAGTCTCTAGTTTCCAGTTCAAGGTCAGCTGAGTGGTCCAAGGTCAAAGGTGATTGCAAATCTACAAATATCGGGCAAAAACAACCACACTGCTCTTTTACTGATGATATCACCTCGACTGGGGATGATAGACTTGATATCTAAACGCCATATGTCTATCAAAATCCCATTAAAATAGATATTTGCGCCAGAAAAATTCGCTTACTACTGAGTGCAACCTTGCGAAAACAGGAAGATTGTTCAACAACAGCTGTGCCACAGTCCAAATGATTTGTGGTTCTTCCTATTTTGCCGTCAAGTTCAACTACGAAGCCCATTATTTTAAGCATTAAGCCGTCTTCCATCGGTGAGTGGCGCCTCGTTTCCCACCTCGTTACTTTTGTTTTCCCTCTAGTCTGAAGAGCTGAATAAAAGAGAGCAAGTATTTCAACGGCGGTCATATGATTTTACGGTCATTATCCACGTGACTTTTCAGTAAGGTAGCATCAGATGAACTTTGTATGAAATAAATTACAAGTTTCGCTTTTTTGAGTGTGAAACCGCGCAAACGTAACAATCCTCTCTAATCGATACGCTATGGACAACGGAACAAGCTGGAGAGTGCACATTTAGACCAATTTGTCCAGTGATGAGTAAAAGATTCACCCCGATTTAATGGAGCTCTGCTTGACTGGAAAAATGATTTGATCATTGGGCCTGACATGCTCTAATTCACTCAAACATTTAGCTCTGTCAGTTGCAGTTCAATTCCGCTTGACATATTTACACACACCCAACGGCTACCGAAGTGAGGTGAATTGCTGCGTGCGTGAAAAGCACTTGTCATTCTGACATGCTGCTTACTCGTAATTGATCGAATTGTTGTTCCCGTGAATAGCTATTAGCCGAGAAAAGGGTACATTTTGACAACAAAAATACTTAGAACTATCCATTTTTGCAACGATCAATGCATAGCGCAAAAAGACCGGAGTTGTTTAGCAAATTAGTCACGTACTGCGACTGTGCACATTCAGTCAGGTTGCAAGTGAAGTACGCGATTAGTTGCCACTTTACGGCTGTAAATCCATTCAACAGAGAATAATATATTACCTTCTGCAGTACGCGTCCAAAAGTCAACAATGCCAGCGGACAGATGTTCACGTATGCAGGTAGACAGAGGATCTATGGGACTTTGCGGCTGATTTCCCCTAATTTTCAGTTAGCATGATCAGTCAAAAGTTATACAAAGAGGGAAGTCCCTCTTAAGCACTAAGCATCGTAATCGCAGGATCGAAATAAAGGAATGCGTTAGATAGATGGATTCCCAATCTGTTTAAGGTCCGCCTTCCTCATGTTCTCTGCAAGCGGCCGATTCTGAACCCTTTTGTTATTATTGTAGCTGTTTATAGCTGTTGTATGGAACATTTTTTGATTAGAAATAATCTCCTTGAACGAAATGTGATGATCCAACCCAGATAATTTTCTTGCACACACCATCCATAGGCTGATTAAAATTCACTACATCACCATGCAACATGTGGAATAGTTCTAGATTTTCACTTCTGGTGAAATACTGATAGGAAAACCATCAGCCTAAAGCCGTACAATTTGGATAAACGACGATTCGATTCAATTAGATCAGTTCCTATTTTCAGCCGAACAAAAAAATTCTTTTGGCACGAATTCAGTTAGGTGGAAAATTCGGCAACATCTGCTCCGAGAGGGGAGAAAGAAAGTGGACTTGGTACCGAAAACGAAATCCAGTACTTCACAAGTAAACATTGATCAGAATTTGATTGTCAATTGTGATGTTCAACCCGGTAAATGCGCAATTGAAATCTAGCGAAAACCAGAATAGCGTGGGAGGCAGTGAAACTAAAGATAATTTGACAATCTCCAAACCGTTAAGTGTAGTTTCCGCGCCAAAGGAGTCGTCCGGAGACAAACCGAAAATAAACCAATTTTTCCAACTTCAGTGAATCCAGATATAGATAAAAGGACTATTCGAAAGTTCTGTCCAATGAATGAGAATGCCGAACATTCGCCCCGCCTTTTTTATCTTATATTTCTTTTATTAGTGAGACAACAATGTACATCAGTTATCAGGACGGAGGCCGCGGTCAGCAGAGGGATACTAAGTGGGAACGTTTACCGGTGGCGGAAGGATTCGAACCCGCGATCTTCACGTCCAGACGCCACCGCCTTATCCGTTTGGCCACTGCCGGCATGGCCCAGGCTCAGAACGACGTTGGAATGATTCTCACGCAGTTTGGTGGACGAAAATAAGACGGAGTCACGGTTACGAAATCATCAACCGCAGACATGGAACAATTGTTTCCGATGATGAGTTGGATTTTTGTGTGAGAATCTTCAGCTGTTAACTTTGATCAACAGTCTTTTGATCCCCGAGGAAGTGTTATAATATTTATGAGGCCAGAGACATAGCAGTCACGCTCAGCGACTCAGTGGAAGAGAAAAAAAAGTAGGTCATGCAGACCGAAAAGTACCTAGGGTTCCTAAAGGAGAGCCGCGATATGGATGCCGGCTGCATATGCAGAGCTCCTGTTTGATTGTTCCTAGTAGGCATCAAATGTCCGTTTTGTACTGTCCTTTTATCCCTGGTAGTTCAAAAAGCAATAACAACTTTGATTTGGTACGTGGTCGTTTCCGAACTGACTGAATATCATCTTTTGATGCAGTAAACGTGATTGTGTAAACACAATGGATTTGTTAATTTTCAGGTAACTAGTCAGTATTTTCGTCATTATTGTAAGACCTTCGAATGTACGTACGGAAGCATCCATGCGGTGACGGGAGCACTAGGGTGTCCCAAAAATGATTAACTACGCATCACAAGAGTCATCTATTGGGAGTAGGCAACGGAACGGGTATTTTATGTGAGCCACGTCAATGATTAAGTCTAACTTGAGTTTTTTCTAGATGAACACATCTTGCAGCGAATGTGGAAGCCCTTTGTGATCTCCGTTCCAATCACTAGTTGAACAACGTTACCTATGGCAGCGTTGCAGCTAAGTACACTCATATAATCGAATGCTGGTTTAAGCTCCTACTATTCAGCTGGTGTCGAAGTGAAACCGGACCACTTTAAAATAAACGCATCATCCATGCATGTTCCTCATGGTTCCCTCGAGACTGTGGCATAAACAACGGACCGGTAATTGTGGCACATTAGTGATCAACTGGTCACTGTCAGATGGTGACTAGTGATGATGGGTTTGAAAGGTGCCAGTTGGGATCTATTCACCGCCGGCCATGTCCTCAATTGAAGAATTAACTTGTCATAGCATGATGGTGACTGAGCGTAAAACGTATCACGCACCCATGCGTGACGAGTATCAATAATCGTGCTAATGTTCGTGTGTTTCCGGGCGAGATTTCATTCATTCATCCGCATGCGAAGCGGATCACGGGTGACATTAACGTCTTTCCAGTTTAGCAGTTTGAAAGCGGGCTAAACTAGCCGGATACCCAGGCAAATTGCTGTTTTGAATATTTCAGTATGATAGTTCAACAGAAACGGCCATTTTTATTTCATTCAAGCCGGCTGAAAACCACATGGGCTTACGACTTTATAATTTGTGTTCCTTTATTTGAAAATAGACTAAAACAAGCCTCCAGGTTGCAGTTTGGTGGAGCAAACATCTTGATATTTTTATTGAATTAGTTCAAAATCAGGATGGTGGAACAAAAGTCGCATGGCTGAAAAGAAACGGAAAGACAATAGTTTTATTAACATTTCTCTTTGATTTTCCCATGCGAACAATCCGATTTTTTCCAACGTCATTTTTCGCTCAAAGTGTTTCACTTCCAGTGTTGTGAAATGCTTGTGCTCGGTCGTAGTCGGCCTCGTGGCGAACAGTTTTGGTCGACAATTCACGCCGATCTGTCAATCGGTCGAACGGCCGCGAACGTTCGACGATGTCCGATGAGAAAGGTTTTTCCGTCTCGACCAGATCGCTTGTCCACTAAACGTCTATCATTAGTTTACGATTAGAATTAAGAAATGAAATTCATCAGAGCGAACGTCTGGCACAATTTTTTCTCCATGCATGGTCTGAAACTTGCATTGAAAGTGTGTAGGTTGAATTGAACGAAATGACTGAATGGTTTAAAGTGACGATACCTTGGTTGTTAAACGCTCGGTTCTATAGTCCCCTATAACCGCGAAGACAAGTATTGCACTTTTGTGTTAGATACGTTCCAACGGGCAAAATTTGGTCACAGTAGCTGCAATGTGAAAAGATTTTCGCATTTCTTGCTTTTTGTAATTTGATCTGCTATTTTCGTTCTTGATGAAATCATGGTGTGCATCACTTTTTACGACCGAGGCTGCATCCAAAAAGAAGCTTGGTAGTACGGAAGGTCTGGATGGTATTCAGAGGGTTTGAAACTAGCATCCTTTTGGATTTGAAATGACACGAACTCGAGCCTGTCCATCGTGGCCGGTCTGATACACAATTAAGTATTATTTACCAGTTGTGACAATAGGCAAAGACAAGCACGTTTTAAGTAAGAAGTATTTTAGAGAATTAGTTTTTTATTAGAAAATTTTATTCAGCCAAGTCACGTTTTTTTTCATTCTAGCAGGCTTCGTTTTCTAAGAAATTCTGACAAGTGCATGTCGAACATCTCTAACTGATTTGTGCTCGCGGACAGAAATTACAAATAGACAAAACAAAAATACAAATTTTTACGGATTAAAGCCTCCATGTTTGGTTGGAATGATAAGCAATTATGGCCAATCTAGGAAGGGCAATCGGCGGAGGAGAGATCACAAATCGGACCAGGCAACTTGTTGTCGGATTTGTGTCTCGTTAATGCAAGACGCGGGCAATGACACGTTCTTCAAGTATGTATTGTGAAAAATAGGCTTACTTGAATACGAATAGCGGTACAAGTCTCGCCGTAAACTTGGGCACGTTTCTTCGTTCGATTCGGTCGTACTTTTTGGTCTCGAGTCTCAAAGAACACAACAGAAGAGCGATTGACAAAATCAAATTACTTCGCTAAGGACAATTGGTAGATGTTTTTGTGTTAAGCAAACTGTTTGTTCTTTTTTTGGAGGGGACGACGGAGGGGGGGGGCGGGTGGAAACGTTGACTGTTGCTCGTTTTTGTACTTCCCCATTTTTTTTGCTCGATGCTTTGAATAAGAGCTGACTGGCATTACAAATAAAAAAACAAATCGCAGTAATTTGCTGTTGTTTGTCATTCAAGTTGGTGGTTGCCTTTGGAAACAGTTTTTGATGATTATTATGTTTGGAGTGCTTAAATCAGTCAATAGTTGGCTATTGAAAACATAACGAGAATGTGGCGTGCCCAATACCAGCAGACCACAGTGTGATGGAACGATGATTCTAAACAAATCGTATATCTTGAATCCTCATTTAAAATGGGATATTTGAACTGATTTTGCCATATCGGGTAGACAGAGAGAGCTGAGAAAATATAAACAAATGCATTGCAATGAACCAGTTAAATTTTAAAGGATTCAGCTCAAATACTAACAATAACAGCACTCAAGGAATGCCGATTTACACGATAACGTCAGCGTTGAGAAGATGACATCAAGTCTGACGCACATTCATCTGGAACGAGATTAGGCTTTTTTGAAGTGCGAACTTTATTCACTTTGCTTACAGTGTTAGCAAAATAAATCAATATTCCAATAAAGCAACTCATCGAATGAACGATTGATTAATCGATCATTCGGTAAGAAAATCCATGTATTTAAATATTTGTCATTCTAACTATTATGGATTTATCTGTCTGCCTGTTTATCTGCAAGTCTGTTCGTTTTGGCTGGCTGAGATTAATTCAGTTGAATCATAATGCATTTGTCTTTTCTTTGTGAAGAGCCGAGGATAAAAAATCAATAAAATTTGCCAAGGCGCTCCAACCCTCTTTGGTGCAAATTATGCCTACAGACAGGTATTAGGAGCGTCACAAGCGTGTTGAGTTGCTTCTTTTATCGCGCGCATTCATCCTACTAATACGAGTACTAATATGTGTTCCCTCCGATACACAACATCCTATCCCGACTGCCGTGCAAAATGGTGCCAAATGATAGATTTACAGGAAACCTGTGAAAATGGAAACAAATCCAGCAAAAGTATTTTTGCATTCGTTATTCAAATGTATCAGTTAGTTTAAAGCAAGTTTTTTCGTCGATTGCTATGATGTGCGCAGCATTTGTTTTGTTGATCTTTTTATCGTAGCCCGAAAAGCACAAGGCTATCGACGATGACCACGGCTTATGTGCACGTTTCATGTGACTTATAAAGCTTTGTAATGTGATTTGATAATAGAATAAGTAATGCGCCTGCAAATATACGTTCTTCCAACAATCGTGTATTTATTTCTATCCAGTTGTGGGCTGCGTTCCCAACCAAGACGTTACACAAACCGGTCAGTCGCTATTAGACGACCAAACGTTCTTTATTGATTCAGATAAGTACATACACATAATCTTTAGAATGTATTGGACAATCTCGGGTAGACCACTCGATAAAGTCAAATTTCTTTTGGACCGGACAGTTTGGTATCATTTATGAATGTAAATTTTCGCAAACCCGGCGATTCACTCTAAAACTTCCATTCAGTTTTCATACTCTACTAGCATTGCATTTTCCGTGGTGACCGGCGATTGTCAAACGAATAAGGTCGTAGCGAGCAGTTGTGAAGGTCGCGGGTTTGAATCCTCCCACTGCCGGTCAACTTCCCCGCTTGGTAACCTTTTGTTGGCTGCGGCCCCCTTCCTAAAAATGATGTGTACTGTTAGTTCGTCAATATGAAAGATAAAAGATGTTCACACGCCGTTAGCTAGACAGAGAAAGTCATCCTTGTTTAATTGACGTCGTAGCAATCTACAAACAGATATGACAAAGAAGACCCATATATATATATCTGATTTTTTAAATTTTTTCTACTTACTAGCCACTAAGGGAGATTAGCGAGGAAATGCCTTGTAAGCCTTTCAATCGGTAATGCCTGTATGTATCGGAGTAATCGAGTTGCATATCACCATTCCTATGGTCAGACCTACTGCTGAGCTCCAGCGAGTCATATTTCTTTAGGTTCGGTTTTGTTCAGTCACTGGAGAATATCATGCGCTTACGTCCTCCGGGAAATGAAACAATGTCATTCTAACATGAAATAACAAATTTTTTCTGGGCACAGCCGTTTCGCATATCTGGTAAAGAACATGCGATCCTGCAGCTTGTATGTGAATAGCAACGGTTCAAAAATGGCAGATTGTAAAAGGCCGGACCCGAAAATGATTTGGGAAAACTGTCAGTTTTTTGGGTAGAAACGTTTGCAAGTTGGGCAAAATAATTTGCATAGTTTTATATACCGTCATCAAAATTGATGGACTGACTAATCATACTGCGTGCCTTTAGAACGGATACAAATCTGTGCCTTGGTTGGAACGCACAGCTCCCTCGGCAGAACCGTATCTCCAGCAAAATAGGAAGACATTTTTTGATTGCGGGCTCAAGACATGCAAGCCTTACAGTCACGCGGGTTTGGCCAACCTAATTTTGCCTTCTTGCCAAATTATAACGAATAAAGTTTCATTTGTCGTTTCGAAATTCGTTGTTTTCCGTTTGTGAGCTATCTTCTAGCGTAAACGTGTCAATTGAATCCGTATATTTCCTTTGTCATTACGACTGTGCGATATTTCGCAGTGTTCCCTAGTCCATTTTCTATGCGCCGAAATCATTTTGCTTCAGACAAACACTGATTGCCAACACGGCTTGATTGTGTTTTTCTTCTGGTGTTGTTCCAAGTAATCGGAATGTCTGACCGGGAAAATAAGTAGACTGTCCCTTTGGTTGATTGGCTTTCTATTTTCTCTCGTTTGCTTGCTACATCCTTCAGAAATTTGCCGATATGCTCTTGTGATGCGCATTCAGTCAAAACGATGATAGACAATTTGGTTGTTAGCAACTAATACCGGGAATTGTGTTGGCGTTTGAAAATATATTTGCCCTATTCAAAAGTTGCTTTATCTCATATACTGCACTAGCGTTAACACTAAGAAATCATTTGCAACGTGGAATTATTGCTTACCTCGACCACAAGGAACAATAAAATTGTTGTAAAGTTGTTCTATTGGTTGTTCGAAATTGTCAGTAGTATTAATCAACTCGCGCCCCAAATAGAATAACCACCTGGGTCAGATTATTGGCAATCGAACAACTTGTTCAATATTCTACAGGCAGATTCTCGTTGGGGTTTTTCCAAACCATACTAGATGATACAGCATTTCATTCACATGACCATACACTAACCGCACAATAGTTACCTATTTCCACGGATGTTGACTTCTGTGCTAACGGCCTTAGTACAACAGTGGCTTCACATGCGACTGGCGGGGCGTGGCTACTTAACCAAAGATGGTTGGCGCCACATTCAGGGAACAGGGGATGTGAACTGTTTATGTTTGCTAGCAAGAATAGAAAAAAAACATTGCAATGCTTCTAAATTATTTTAAACAAAAACCTGTTCCGGTTTCTCAGATGTCGGTTCACCGTCCACAGATTTTTTTCTTGTTCATCCAACTCTTGTTTTGTTGACAAGGGCAGCAATTCACATCGACTATTGTGCGGAAGAAACCGGAATTTTACTTCTTAGTTTTATTTAACGATTTTGCGCTTAATGTTTCGTGATAACTAAGCTTTGTCAATCAGTTCTCGTGCATTTTTCACCACTTTAAACAACCCATTCACGTGAATTAGATGCATCTGCTTGGCGAAAAAACTCACGTGCAACACGCATTCAAACTCTGCCTCTTTTCTTCTCTTTAGATAAGATGATTTTTCAATTTTTACTCGTTTTTTTGATATTTTCAGCTCACTTTTTGTTATAACCAATGGCCCGACTTAACCTCAAATTTTTTCGTGAATTTTGAGTTTTGCCTTGGTAAACATTCGTCGCCTATTCACAACACCCCTTCTGGGAATTTTGCTTCATATTTCCAAAGTGAAGGTTAGTCCAAACTTGTTGCCTGGAGTGATAAATTCATTATAAGCAATAGTTTTGAAACAGTGCATGCATTTTGAACATTGGGAAGAATTAACCCCACTCATCATAATCAGCGCAAACTTTCCGGAATTCTTGAGAGAAATGAAAATTAGGCCCCCAGCAGACACTAATATCAATTTGTGTTCCGTTCGATCTCCATAAACATTGAAGTTCCAATGGAAACGGTGCAAAACGAGTGTGTTGTCTAGAAATGAGCTAGAACAGAATGCGGTGTGAACCAAAGAGTGAACTTTTTCTGCCAACAACGGTGTGCTATGAACATTATATCATTCACAATAAAAACCAATACATGGCGCATGGATTTTTCAATACACTTTTTGCGTCATTAGGTCCAGCTATTCGCAAAGAGAAAATTGTTTACTCCTAAAGATCTTCATTTTGTATTGGAAAAGCTTCTCCCTTTTAACAGAGAGGGCCGCTTAAGTAAAGCTTAGTAAAATTCCATGTGCAATGACTCAGATGAGACACCAATGTGACCTTGAAAAGAAACGAAGAATGACGACACGCGTAGGCAGATCACGCTTCAGTAGTTAGGTGTGGATTCTAGGAACCGGCAGACCGAATATATGGTAAGCATCACTGTGTGCAGAGAGGATGATTGTAAACGCCTGCAATGTGTTTTAAGATGTGACTGGCTGTGAGCAAAAAAGCCTATTGCAACACAACACACGGATGTACCTATACACATTCATAGTCATTGGGCTGGCCCTTGAGAGGAGTAGTGTGTGTGGAAAATCAACCACAATGTAAATCCGAGCATGTTAATATTGAGATCCAAAGGGCAAATGCTGGTAGTTAGACGACAGCTCAAAGACAAGTGCTTTCTGAAACCGCGGCTAAAGTCCACCAAGCAGTGGCTTTGATAAACACCGTAGAATCGGAGAGAATTTGTGCTGTTTCACCAAATTCGAGGTATACACAGTACAACGCATTGGTTTCGCGATTTATTCGCGTTCAAATACCGTTTATATCGTTTATGGCGATTGAGTCAATTGTCCTTCGATGCATGCTTCCGGATGCCCTGCTAGTGAGCCTGCAAATGTTGAACTCGAATGATGAAAGCTGTCAGGTGACTTGATGCAGATCAATATTTCCAGACGAAATATCACTTTGGTTTATCTATTCAGTTACCACAGCTGTTCACTTCCCAAGAAAAGCAAGCAAGGATTAAGCCAAAAGACTTGATGAGTGATTTTCAATTGTCATGAAAAGGGGAGAAGAACTATATGTTGCGTGAACACCAAGACGCCCCGACTTATCGTCCCACATGCGCAATCATATTCGAGTTGTTTTCAAATGCCGCCAATTCCTTTCGGCTGCACCAGTCAGCCCCGTTGAATATTCCTCTGTTCAAATTTTTCAACTTGCTGATATACTACTTGTTCAATCCACTGCTGAAGAAAATAGTTCGGCGAAAATAATGCAGCGTTAAGTCGAATGAAAATAAGTGCGAATAGGAGGGATATTCTTGGTTTGGTAATTCCAAATAGAAATTTCCAATCTAGTAATTATTGCCAGTGGCTGAATCATAATGAGCCAATCGTCTTTTAAAGTCCCGGTGGGAATGCCGAAATGATAAAGGTGGTGTAGCTCGTTCAACGGAAAGTAGACACACTTTTCGCGCATATTAAAGATTTGAACATCAAAGAAGGAAATATTTCCAGATCTGTTGTTCAAATAGATCAAGTATCAAAAGCCGTTAGTCATTTTCTCCCAAGAACTGTTAAACAAATTGCGCAAGTTAGGCATTTTTCTAGGCATATGCAAAGAAACCCGAGTGAGTTAATCTTAAAACCGTCGCAAATAACTTAGGGCCAAGTCATGCTGGCCGGATTGGAAAAAGTCACTGGGTCCTATCAATTCGGAAAGCTTGGTTTTGAGTGAGGATGAGCCTCAGTTGTAGAATGGAATGACCGTCATCATTATTGGATGGGAAAATTCAATCGTGAATATAATTGCCCTGAAGGTTGAATTAAATCAGCCAATTGTATGGTTCAAGTCCCACATAAGTACTGTTAATGTTCTCGGCGTATCCCGGTTGCCTCAGCGAAGCTCATGCGCCAAAACAAATCAATGTACAATCATTCCTTTGTGTTGGTTGCAGTCCAAAGTAAGGAACGACCGATGCACTAACAATAAAATGAATGCATCTGCGAGAACAAAGGTTGTCAGATCGCCATAACAAAAGAAACAGGTATAAAAGTAGGGAAAACGAGAAACCGGAAATGACTCACAAAAACCAACGATTCGGTTTGGTAGTTCACGATGGGATTTTCGAGTTCTTGGTCGATTCTGATGACACGGGGTGGAACGTGCACAAATGAAGTGCTTTAGACAAAAGCTTCTAAAATGATGTAGCTCCGGATTTAATTTTGCCGGGCACGTTAGCAACAGGACTCCAAATCAGAACGAACAACAGGGCACAAGAAAGGTGTTTATTGAACAAAAGTTTTCGTGTGGCGCGTTGTTGCATGCGTTTGCGTGTGTTTGTGTGTACGGTACTTTTGAGCGTCAAAGAATGTGCGTTGTACCAAGGGATTTTCGATGAAAAACGATATAAGGGAGATACCAATATCTGCATGTTGCAGAGGATTTTATTCATGCTTCCATTACTTATTGCAACTCTTTCAATCTCTCAGAACAAATTTAATGATCACATCGAAACATGCGAGCAAATCGTTTTCATGTCTAATAGTAACTGAAGATACTCATGCAACTATCGGCTCAAAACTGTCCTGGACAGTGGTTTGGCACTTAACTCACGGATAGCATAGCCAGATTTTAGTCCGATTGCCATCGATTGACCAGAGAACTAATCTTATTCAGGTAAATCTCATACGGCAGTATTGAATTTCGAAACGTGCAATTGGTTTCTGTGCACGTGATTGTTAATTCATAATGTGAATGTCCAATGAAAAGTTGAGCTGCTTTTGTCGAAAACCATAATCTCCACTAGGCAAGAACGGAATAAAACCCTGCATCAATCAAATTCTCCATTAGAAACGGCGTTTTTTGCCATGTTTTAGGTACAATACAGTGTGTAATAGTAAGCATTCTGCAATAATTATCTTCAAGTTCTCACACTGATCTGAGATGTTGCTTTTTTCTACCTTGGAGGTACACCTCAGTGAATGCGGTTTAAAAACAAAAAGAAATCGATAATTTTAGTAGGATAATTTAGCTCATAAACCGTTGTTTTTTTATAACTCGAACTTCTAACTCAATTCATCCAAGAGAATCTCGCTGAAGAAAACGCTGTCGCCACTAGGTGAATACGAGTGATGGAGAATTCCGACAGGGTAAACAATGCGTTGACAAATCGTATCAGGTAAATATGTTCATTGGGAAAAATCCTTCGAAGCTTGAAGCGATTCTTTACCCTATCAGTTTCATCTGGTTTGTAAATGACAGTCAGGGAGAGTGGTTTATTACTATTCCCTCAGGCATAGCATCAAATCTCATTTGTGCTGATTCTTGATTGATGCAAGAGATGGTGTATTGTCAATCATGACAAGTGTCTCTCTTTCTCAGAGAACCCAAAAATAGCCTAAAGGTAAACATTGATGTTTTGGTCACTGGCCAATATAATTTTAGATGAATCGATTTTTTGTGTTGTTACCATGGTATTCATCAACTCAACGATCTCGTAAAAACATGGACAAAGCATAGTGCGGCTAACAACTTCCAAAATACATCGCTCTATTTCTGTGGTATTTTTATAGAGTTAATCTGGCGGGATTTCAAACGCCCGTTTTTGTCGCAACGCAGCAGCTCGTCCATGTTGTCTAATCCTTGGCTGAATTTCATGTAACAAAGTTAGGGTTGATTGTACAAAAGCGAAGCTAGCAATGTTTGGACAACGTTTGCTTTTGTAAATTAAGGTTCAGTAACAATTTCACATGTATGTCCTGGCGCCTGAAACAACTGTTCCGTTGGATGCCATGAAAAACTATTTTGGCAATGCCGGTTTTGCAACACATTCCAAAAGAAAACTAATCTACAATTGGATACGATATGTTGGCCTTAATAGAGGGCAAAAATTTGTTGTTTCCCAAGGGTGTGAAACTATTTTAAGTCTTTTGCGAACCACTCGAAACAGGATGTACGAACGCACTTGTCCAACTGCCCAGCCGAGCTTGTGCATCGCCCGAACCCAAGTACGAAGGCTTTGCGATTGAAAGTATCGTAGTTCACAACGGTCCTCGTGAATGCATTTAGAAGCTATTTATATTTTATTGCTACTCATAGACAAAACTGACCTCCGGTTTTTCTTACGCGGTACCGTCAAACAAGTCAATCTGTCCACTGGTTAGCATTCAAAGCTAGATTGTGCGCTAAGGTGGTCTGAGGTCAACGTTTTATTTCTAAACTGATTGCTTCCCGTGACTCATTAGTACAAACTAAGCCAGGCTTTTTATCTTTTATCTTATACTTCGTTTATTAATGGAATAACAGTGTACATCATTTTCAACGAAGAGGGCCGCGGCCAGCAGAAGGCTGCCAAGCGGGGAAGTTGACCGTTGGCCGAAAATTGCACCAGTCACTCCGAGTGCAAACGGACAAGTGAAACGTGCACATTTTGTTCTTTTTCATTGGACTTATAACTTGTGTAGAAACGTACTTAATTGAATAATAACCGGAACCAATTGGTGTTCATTTGGAAAGAAAAGACTTTTTACTTTTATCTAGAATGTTAACTATCACTGGTTAGATTTCCTCGTTTGAACCATGTTGTTATCAGGCCGGGTTTCGAAAATACAATCTGGTAAATTTTCTAATGATTAGGTATGTTCGACAGTTTGATGAATTCAGAAGAGGATTTACTGAAAATTTCATCCGCAATTTGGTTACCGTGGTTAGAGTTCGCGAAGTTAACTTTAGCCCGGCAATTTCTAATCTTATATGGGTGCGTGTGTGTAGGTGTGCGTGCGAACATGTGTGTAGTCGGTCTTTGTACTGAGTATAATTTTGTGATTTGATTTCCCATCAAATGACAGTCGATAGTTGATGATGACTCGATCAATTGGCGTGTGGTCGTTAGAAATTCCAGTCGATTTTGGGAATCTAGGGTCTGAAATTTTGTGATTGCATCCGAAGATTTGGCGGTTCTTTGAAACGATAGATTACTTACGCGTATTGAAACACATGAATGGAATCTTCGGTCTATTAGTGTTTTTACTAGTTTGAATTTATCCCATGCTTAGGAGTGAACCTGGTCCTTCCCGAATCTGCCGTTTTTGAACGAGTGCTTCCAGTTTGTGTTATGTAACCAAAAATATTTCATCATTTACTTCTCCATTTAGCAATTTCGGCTAGGTACCAGTTGATTTCTGTCTTTGCAAAGTAATTTCATCGTGTGCTATCAAATCGGAAGGAACAAAAAGAATGATCAACCCGGGCCAAATGCATTACGATTGTCTCACAATTGCCTAATTGAGACAAATGTTCCGTTTTATAGCAACCAATTTTGCTTTGTCTGTATAGATTCAGCCTAATTCTTACCAGATGCGTAGGCGGAACAACTATTTGTCGGGCGTTATTTTATTTATCTTGCCATGAGTGGTGAAGAAAAAACCAGCATTTTGTTTTCCATACACAAATTGTTGATAGGAACTTATGTTCACCTAAGAAGACAAAATCGAACAAAGGACTTTGCATTGCACTGACTGAGTACGTATGATGTGTGTTTGATCAGCTAATCAAAACATCCCTTTTGACAGTTGTGGCTTAGACGGAGAAGTTTACAAATCGCGCGCATCCGTTTTCCCTATCTGTCAGGCACATCGTCTAACTTACGGAATGCGCATGCCAGAACAGGGCTTCAAATTTCCCATTCGCAAATGATAACGAAAGCTTGAGTTGATGCAGCTGCAGTGCTTTCCTGTTTTGGAACACCTGCAACTGGTAAACGATGAGTGTAATTGTCAATTGTCATTGGACAGTTCCGGCTCCAAACGCAGTTGGCAAGAATTTCCTACATATATTACTCAAACTTGAAATGTGTTTCGTTTCAAGTAGAATTCTCTGTTGACTTGTACAAAATCAGAAAAAACACAGATCATTGTTTCGGGTGCAGGCATTTTACTTAAACACTACTTAAATTGAGAAAAATGCTCGGTAAATCACTTAATGTCATCGTGCCAAATAAAAATCAATCTACCTAGCTGCTCAATTGACCAATCCATCTGGTGCAGTTTCGCGAATAATGGAAGAATGAAAGATCTGTTGTTTCAGCAATGTCGCATGTTGTTTTCCAAGGTGTATGGTAAAGTTCTTCCCTCGGGGGCTATCAGTTGTTAGCCCTGTTTCTTTCATACCACTAGCTGATTTGTCCTCCAACCTGTGTGATTAGCATTTATCAGCATGTGAGAAATTCGTTCACAAAATTCGTTCAGATTCCACGCATCCTCTGCACAACGAACTTTCAAAGTGCCACTCTCATACTTCTAGACAATCCGCTTTTCGTTCCATACTTTCTAGAATCAATATCTATAGAAACGTCACTGTCTCATATTTAGGGCGCATTTTAACAAACGTTTGCCGTGTTTTAGCCGAATTCTCGAACAATCTAATATTATGTGCTCTGATTATTCCTCGATAAGTTTATGAATATATATATTTTTACAAGGTGGTGTGTGCAAATTCTTTCTTAATTTTCTTTGTTTTACCCTCACATTTTTCGTGTGAAGTGCAGCATTGATTTCCGTATGCAAATGTCTATACAATACAATATAATACAATACAGTACAATACAGTAGAAGTGCACGTCTCACTCAGCTACACTGCCAGGTGTGTTAGCCTCCGAAGGCCTTGGATACATTTCGAATGAACCAATAAAAGTATGTGCGAATATTTTGTGAAATATGTTCACAGAATAATAGATCGTTAATTCTAAGTGTATGCAGGTCACTACACTTTCGTGAGTCAGTACAGGTGAGACCAAAATGTTAGATTGTCTCCTTGCTAAATGACAAAGAATACTAAAAATAGCAATGCAAATAATGAGCGCAATATAATACAAGTAAATTATTAGAATACCGTGAGTTAACATGAATAGTTTCATTGAACATAAAACTTGTACTACACTTCTTCAGGTTTAAAAAATCGTTTAAACATGCAGACCTCGTGTTTACTCCATGTCGGAGAGCAGGATCCATGGACAATGACGAGCAGGTTTGAAGTGCCATAACCGTCCAGATGCACGGGGAAGAAGTGTGGATCGGCTAAACGCAACACGTTAGCGAGGCGGATTATCTTTTTAGCTTTTTGAACGAATTTAATGGACTATGAAAAATGATTTAAAATGCACTAATGCATCATTTCCAGTAAATTCTACGAAAATCCAATAAGAGGGGACTCAACAGTGACCCTTGTTTGGAACTCATAATGTGCTTATGTTAAGTTGGAATAGCTCACTTGGATCCGAGTCACCAACGAATATGATACCGCGGGAATTTCGACAGTTTGTAGCCGAAGTCTGATTCTTGCAGACTATCAGAAACGTGATGCTTTTGCTAGCTGACGTTGCAAAACTCGTTTGGTGAGCCGTATAATGTTCACAACAAACGTTAAGCAATTCAAATGATTTATTAGCCAAAGATATTGGCAATTTCTTCCCAAGTCAGTTAAAAAGCCATTTGAACGTCCTACTTATAAATGTGAATTGTCCGGGAGGGGGGTCGGCACGGAATGAAAAATCACGAACAAACGAGATGCCACTTACCGATCAAAAACGACTCCGGTTGCATGTTTGCTTGAACAATAAGACTTATCGATTACTAGTGACCACCTCATATAACAATAAGGACTAACGTATCAACCAACACAACATATGGTATACCGAATCAGTACTGTTAAACTATGACTTGGGTAGTGCATATTCAGAAATCACTACAGGTAAATGCTTGCGCTACACAAGCTGGGTCTCGCCAAAATGATTTACATATTCAATTCAAATTTCCAATTGGAACTGCGTTATTCCATTAAGTCACTTTATGCTGACTTTCAGCGTTCTTTTGGCTTTGAACTTTTCGCTTCCCCAACGATGAATTAAACAACAAATTCCACTGGCGAACAAGCTTTTGGGTAGATTATTTTGTTTTAATTCTAAATTGACTAATTTCGCTCAGAACATTTTCGGTTCGTGCAAGAAAAAGATAACTGCTTTGTTTTTCATTACATGATTAATTTAATCGACCCGTAAAATTACTTCGGGAAAAAAGAGCAATACAGATATCCAAAGAATGACAATAGATAATATTATCTTTGTACCATTGACATGGAGAAGTAACCGTTGTTGCCAAGGTTGTAATCATCGACATCAGGAATTTGACGTTGTCATATAAAGTTCGTTATAAAGTTCGCTGAAACTGGAGATCATAAAATGGACTAACCAGGAAACTTTTCATATCGCCATAAAATATTTCGGCCACATTCAGTCGCATTGACGGACGCTCGAACTGTTCCGGAGTAATCCTACCGGGAATGCTAAGACTCCCTCATATTTAGTTATCAACTAATCTGATTGCAAATACGAGAATACTGGACTAAAAATCTATTCCTCATACCATATTGTATCAGATCATTTCACCATATTCAAAGCATGTGCGCTTTGGCTGACGGTAGTGAGATAGATTTCTAATCTTTAACCCTTACTGTCCTGAAGCCATGCAGAGAAGGACTGTTGCCAAGGTGACTACCGGCATAATAACACTTGCTCAGGGTTGCTCTCAAGTAGATTCGTTTTGTGACAGTATGCATATAAATATATATATATATACATATATATATATATCATGATCCAAAAGATTTATTCACCACGCACTAGCAAAACTGATGAGGCCTAATGAATAATTTCGTTTGAGTCGATATTAGGAAAGTGATTACCATGGAGATGTATGCCGGAGAGACAGTACAGCTTTCCACTGTCGTTTATGATCATATGTGTTGCAGACACATTGTAGTTTCCGTGAACCAATTTCGGCAAGTTTTTATCCCACCGGGATGCTGTTGACTTCTCCAAAATATTACTGAGAGGTGTATGAGAAAACTGACCTCACAAATGTTTTCCTATTCCGGGTGGTGATACATTTGATCGCGTGTTCCCGATGCACGGCTAAGACTGAACAATAATACCGGACTAATAAGTCCACCGACTGTCAGGCAACGCATCTTGCTATTATAATTTATTGAGTTGCTAATATTCTCATTGAGTAGAAACATGGAAACCATGAGAACGTAGTATCAAGAAGAGTATTGCGTTAAGACTATTGATGAGAAAGCTAACTTCCTAGAGAGGTTTCTTTCGCTCAAAAACAGAATCTCATGCAAATTTGTCCTGTGATTCCATGTTGTTTGGTAACTAACCAATGCCGGCGATGGCCAATCAGATAATGTCGGTTCGTTTGGATATGAGGGTCGCGGGTTCGAGCCCTCACCTGTCGGTCGAATTCCCCAATTAGTAGCCCTCTGTTGGCCGCGACGCCGTTTGAAAAGTAATGAACATGGTTATTTTATTAATAAAAGAAGTAAAAGATGATGTTTAATCAAATTATAGCTCAATATAACCTTCTTCCTTAGGTTTTGAGACAAATCTCCCCGGAATCATGCATCAGCAGCAAAGAAAATATCAAACATTCCATAGGTTACAATTCCGTTCTCTGCGAACATAAAAAACAGCGGTAACCACGGATCGTGTGATTCGATATGGTTAGATTCGAGTAGATATTTTCGTCGAGCGCAAAAACTGCTGAAATGCATTTGCTGTGCATGTCCACTGCAAACTGAATAGACATTGCGCAGTGAACAGACTATTTCGTGCCACTTGGCAGACAACGAGGATTGCCATGTTCGTTGTTGACCATCTTGATTTTGTGTCTCCCTAATTCAAACTGCCACCCAATCGGGGTCGCCCCGGGCGACGGTCAAGGAAAGTAAGCGTTTACTCGGTCAAAACAACCGACCGTTTGCTTTAGGGGTATTGTTAAAAGAATTTTGGACAAAAATTCTTGAGTCGATATCTCGGTTGTCCTGATTTATTCATTATACCATTAGGCATTGGGCATCTGAATTGTAAACCTAAAATACGAGTAGATTTAGGTATATTTGGTCCCCTGTGGTCAAACACCATGACTACCAAGCCAATAAACTTGATTGGTGCACGTTCACCTACGATGAATCGAAGACAGTTTGATGATTTAATATTATACATATTTTGTATACATTTAATAATCCAGAGGTGATTGACTGCATTGTCGGCGAGTTATAACCTGTTGCGTCGGGGTGTGTGTGATTATAAATACTGTGAAATTGCGTTCGAAGAGGCAATCAAAATTAGTCGCTTGTATGTCTATTAAAAATTTTATTGTCCAGAATGCTTGGATCCAAATAAAACTCGGATCATCACTCAGGTGAGATGTGCTAGCTGAGTCAAAGCTATGCCAATCGAAATGTTTTTGTCGATCTTTCAATAACTGCTGCATTTTTGCCCAAAGTTAGGCCACTGTCTGTCATGACCAGGTTGTAATCAAGCCGATAAGATTGTATCTCCTAGGCGTTAAGGGTTGTGAGTTCGAATCTTCACACAGCCGGACAACTTCCGTTCTCGGCGGCCCCCTTTTGGCCGTAGTCTTCTACTTTTGAATTGATGTACATTGGTATTTCATTAACGAAGTTAGCAAAACGAGAAAAAAAGATAACAGATTCGTTGTTGCTGTGGAATAGACAGAAGTAAGTTTGATACATGCACGTTCCAGGCGGACGAGAAAATCTTCTCGACATCGTCAATGCGACTGTTCGACGAAACTCGCTAACATGATCTGCAACTTTGTTTTCCTTCAAATGGTGTTCCGTATTTTATCCTGCAAAAAATGTCATTATACATACCCGGTAATTATAATACGGTAATAATTACCATAACATCTCGCACACGGTCAAAGCATCATTTTTGGTTTGTTAACTCAGACGTACATTTTATTGTATTGCCAAGTAGGACGAACATACACATAGGCTAGTTGGTTCAGTTAGCCGTTACGATGATAACCTATGACATATCATGACAGACTTTATTTCTCGGTGAGTTTTATAGGCACCTTCCAACACATTCCCATTCTATGTGTGAACATCACCTTGGTAACCAAGGTAGTGCCTGGCAAAATATGAGCCGACTAACGATTCGGACTCATCAGGTTTTTTTTGTTCACTAGTATCGTTGTGCACCATAAATGATTGCAGAATGTTTTATTACAGCAGGAAAACTCCTGTCGAGAAACGCTCGTGCCCTAATGGGTTCTTGCATGGAAATACGTCGAAAAACGCTGAAATCTAATGTTCCAATTACACTAAAATGAACGTACTCTCCCAAATACAATTTTGGTAAAACCTGTCTGGCTACTTGGGAGTTCTTTCTTTGGATATTAGGTTGATGGAAAACAAAAAGGATGCAACGCTTTCACAACGTGAATAATCATTAGGGACTATTGTTGGGATCCTGGCTGATTGTAGTTCATTAACGACAAAACTATTGGCTGATAGAGAAATACTACGCATCAGTTGCATTGTAAAAGTATCATTTATTTTCACGGGTGTGAGAAGTGTTATGAAGATTTTTTAAAATATTTTACTTACTTTATTAATGAAACAACAATATGCTTCATTTTTCAGGAAGGGGACCGCGGCCAACAGAGGGCTGCCAAGTGGGAAAGTTGACCGGCGGTGGGAGGATTCAAACCCGCGATCTTTACATCCAAACACTACGACCTTATCCGCTTGGCTACCGCCTTGGTGTACAATCCCACTAAAATAAAAGCATATGACATGATATCTAAAACTAGAAATCAGTGAGTGTGACGCTAAATTTTATCATAAATTACTACCACGGATGTCTTACAGCACTTCTGTCTGCCGGGCTTCACTTGTTGTCACTGGTCTAATGAAAAGAATCCTGAACGGTGCTCAAGAAACCTGCCTCGAGAAATCTATCCTGTTGGACCCCTGGTAGAGGGCTAGCGAAAGTTAATTATTGATAATTGGAACATTTCGTGTATATGATCGATTGATTCTGTGCAACCGTTCATTCAGGAAACGTCCAATGGAGACAAAATGACATAAGTGAGACTGATTTCCACGTCATCCAGTCAACACAGCTTTTCTAGACGTGTCGAGCAGTGGTTTACTCCTTCTCAGTTTGAATATTTATTTATTTAGCAGTGCAAAATAAATCTTATTCGTTGAAACCAAATGTTCAGTTCCTTTCCACACCAGAAGGGAAGAAGGATGAATGCTAGCTAGAAAACATCGTGGTTGAGGTCCCTAATAAAAGCTAGTTATCCTATCTCTCAGTAATCACGATATGATCAATACTTGCTTATGAGCTATCAATAGAATCAGTCAAAAAACGCAAGTTACAGTTCCGCAAGCAACTCAGAGGGATTGCCTTGGGAATGGTTAGCCCACAAAAGTTCTACTTGGCCCTCACGAGTTTTTGCTTTCTGGTAGAAAGACCGATTTTAACAACATCGGTTTGTTTAATGCGCGGATCTGCACGCTTGTTTTGACATTTTAAACTCCCACCTCAGAGTTAATAAATATCCACTGGAAATGAATAGCCGTAGATGCTTGGCTTTAGACCAAGCAAAACACCATTGGTGTTTGTTAGGGCATATCATTTTGTCCGACTGATTTTAATGAAACAAAAATGAGAAATAATAGTCTTATTTTGTTTGCTTTTCACGCCTAAGTAGATACGGACTGTCAGTTAGTAGATGCAATGTTGCGTTTCTATTGTTCTTTCTTCCAGTTTGTTGTCATGCAGCATTTGTGGGTTGTTTGGCAACGGGGAGGGGTGGGTTGGTGGGATTAATTTGACTGACATAAATTTAATCTTTTTTCGTGAAAATATTCTTTTTATCCTATTTTACTGTGCACTTTCAATAGTGGAAATTAATTCCTGTAACTGAAATAGACGAACCAATACAAAACCAAGTGTAATAGGGCAAACTTCGCGTTTCGCATGTTTGTTTCATTTCGTTAAATTTTAATTAGGCGATTATTTGAAAATAAGCTCCAACCCAAGGTCAGCGTCCCACGACAACAAAAATTGTTTTGGTAGCAAGAAAATCAAAAGCAACTATTTGTTGGTTTAAGAATCAGAAACGGGAAATTACTTTTTGCTGGTTATGCATCTAATAGTAAGTTTTTCCGTGATTAAACAAAGTGTATGTACAAAATTTGTGAAAAAATCGATAACACGTGATTGTCGATGAGGTGTATTATGAATCGACATTTCACTCGAATTTCTTAGCCTTTCTGAGCACAGGGTGTTCTAGTAGGATTGGAAAAAGCCAGTGGTAGGCAAAACTTTGTACAATTACCTTATTCATCAGTGTTGGACTAGAGAATTACAATGCATCACACAAATAGAGGCCTCAATTCGTGTATCTCGCTCGTCTCCGATTGGTAAATTTTACCTAATTTAGAGTCAGTCTAGTCAAATTAGCCGAACTTCAATAGCTCGCGGTTGGCGAATTCGATATTTACAAAGTTAACAAAATTGACGGGATTCTTAAATAAGTTTTACTTCTAAACTCAGAGTGGCATAACGAATAATGCTTTTTGAAAAGACTTCATTACATACTTGGCGCACCAAGGCATTCGATCTGGTAAGCCACAAGGACACTTTGAGCGATTGCAATAAGAAAAACGGTTCGACAGAAAATGCTAATTCAGTGACAAGAACTCGAGAAAATCTTCCTGGAAATGACACCTAAGCAGTACTGATAAGTTCGCATTGCTTGCGATATTTCATACTTCACCTCAGGTTAGTCCCTACATGAAAAGTGACATCGCTGTTTTTTGTAGTGAAAAATTCGAGATGCCAACAAAATTGCTCTACCATGGATGTGCGTGCAAAATTTTTAAATAGCTGAACAAATTTGAAATAAGTTCATTCTTGTATCCGAAAGATATAGGCTATTTTTGTAGCGACACATCTCAAAAACCAATGCAACCAACTCGCAATTAAATAAAGCAACTGTTTGAATAAAGCCTGTCAAAATGCTTTTGTTTACTGAGCATTGTTCGGTCCATGGCATGTTGAATTGTCACTTGTATATGCCGAGCATAAGAACAACTTTCTTCGGTGTGTATCTCGTCGAACTGGACGGGAATATTTCGTTTTAATTGGGAGCTTCACACTGCAAATGACCAGCGGTTATGGGGACGAACCAAACCTAATTAGGTAAAGTACGCCTAACCAAATGACCACTCATGACACTGGATCGACTGTTTTAGGTGGTCGTTTTAATGCCTTGTTTCGCCATGTAAATTTGCAGATTTTTGTAACGTTTGATGTATTTTGGCATCAACCTTTTTGTAGTTCTCGAGACAGCCGTTATAAGTCTGCAGGTGTTTCAGTGGGGTCGGGATTGACGTTTCCGACTGCAAGTTGGTTACTAATCGTGAACTGCTCTCGAATTGCTTGCCAATGTTCATGCAACTCAACCGGCCTATGCAAGCAAGTGATAGTCCCAGCACTGTCCAATGAGATGATAGGTTGTTGGTACTCCCTCCAGGAACGATGGATAGTCTCGGATTCCAAACTTACCACGGAGGGCGAACGACGTGTACTGCTGTGCGCTTACCGGAATCCGCGCCGAAAGGGGCATTTCGAGTTTCAAGGATGTTTTCACTCACCCGAAGGGCAGATGAATTGAGCATCCAAGCTGTAGTGGATAATGAAACCCACAAACTGTCCTGCTGCGTTGTTGGTCAGACCTTTTGTCAAGGTTTCGGGTAGGGTCTCTTAAATCGGCATTCCACTTCGGGTTGAATTACCGGGTAGAAAAATCACACATCCGGGGAAATGCGCGTTGCGGAAGTGCGGAATTCAAAAGCTTTCAGGACTCAAAGGGAATTCCAGACTGTGTTTATCTTCCTCTCGTTGTTTCATCTTCCTTGTTTTTGTAATTTCGTCGGAACCTAATGGCATACGGTTTAGAAACAGATCTGTACAAACACATTTGTTTACAACCGTTTTCCTCCTGAAGAAACGACAAAAGCCAAGTCATATTCCACGTTTTTGTTACAATTTTATCAATCCTAGTATTTCGCTGATATCTCATTCCAGTGATTCGAAATAAATAAGGGTGAAAACACTTATCATGGCATCCAGTGAACTCGTATGAAGGCAGTCTGTTGTTACGCGGGCTGGTTATTATAATCTTGTGTCATCTAGCAGCCAGGTGCAACTGGCGCTGTGTTCCAAACGTACTTTCCAATGCGATATGTCGGCCTAATCTTCGTAACCGGTGTTGCAGAGACGCGATCAATTTCAAAATTCAAATTCCACATTGAATGTTAATCGAACGAGTCAAAATCGATACACAACTTGCTCACGTGCTCTGATATCCTAGACATGGTTGCAAAAATCCAGGTGAAACATATACCCGAGACAATCGTATTGGAATCCGAAAGCCACAATCTTGAAATTCAAATTGGCTAACCTTGAAAAGTTGAGATCCACTTGGGCTCGGCGTTCACGTCTCTCTGAACGTCGTACCGACCCGCGTTTGCTTAATTCTTGTGCTTCAATCCTAAATGGATTCGTTCATTGGAATTCGCATTTTGTATCTTCAATCAAAAAATGGACAATATGATTTATAGATTCTTAATCCCGTAGAAAAATGTTATACAGATATATATATTGCCTACAAATGACAATGAATATTATTTTCTCAAGGAGCATTTAACTTGTTTGCATGGCGCATCATAAAATCGAAGTAATGAGCATTGTACCAAGCGAACACCCAGCAACATTGCCGCAACATGCCAGTTGTACGTTAATTTATGTTTATTTAATAACGAGCATTCTACGGGGCAATGTATTTTGTTTGGCAAAGAGACAAAATGTGTTTTACTGCTCGTGTTAGCACGCAGAGAATGTTACTTGGACCAGTGCCATATAGTACAAGACAACCGAGAATAATTGCTCACTTCTGAACCAATGTAAATTTTATTTTATTTTAAGAAAATGTACAAATTAACGCCGTGGCCGGTACTCAGTGAAAGCTTTCGGTCTTTTTGTTTGTCACTCCGACGTTGGATTTCCTTGCGGCCGTTGTCACGTCAACCCGAGAGAAATTCACCAGGCAATTAAATGTTGCTTTCAACTATAAACTATCACATTTCACGGATTCCTTTGTTTGTAACTTTATTTTCTGCTTTTTGTGAAATAAAAGAGCAATACTTCGCGACTGCTACGGCCCATTTCATGCTGGGAGGGGGAGTCAACAGACTTGACCGTGAATATCACAGTGGAAAGCAAACAGGTTCAGACTGGGTCAGAGATCCTAATCAGTTGGTATCTAAAAAACAATTAAAATTCCTGTATTTCGATATACTCTGTATCACGGACACGGATTAGCTGATAATTTCCAGTTATTTTATCCCAAGTCGCAAGTACAAATTTCTTATACTTTGGCCAAACTTTGTCTCCTCTGCCTGGTGCAATAACCGTCCCAAAATTATTGACAAAATTGCAGTTTTACTTCTAATCGATAATTGTTCACTCAGTCGTACCATTGCGTTAGCTCATCACATGTTTCCGTGGGCGGATGTTTATGATTGTGAGTTTTGATTCCCCTGCGGATTTGTGCGCGAACCTTTTGATTTGGTTTCATTGCCAAAATGAACATTGGAAGACTAATAAATTCCGTTCGCCCAAAGCCTGAAAGGATGAACAAAAACAAAGATCTCTGCCACTAGGCCAGTTTCACATTTTAATCGCAAAGCAAGAATGTCATTGTGAAATATATTCTTTTAAACACTTGAATTCATAATGAACCGAGGGAAGTTACAGATTTCAGAGGTTTCATGCAGCTGACCTCTATACAACCGGAAAGAGACAGGAAGAGTGCCCTAGGTCATAGCATGTACACATTTAAAGTTGTCAGTGATTTTCCCTAGAAAATCATTTGAATCATTAGGAGCGCGAATCGATTGTAAGTCCACTTGGAATTCATATGGTGAGCCGTCGAGGGAATTTTGTCGGTGACTTAAGGCACACTTTTATCGAAAGTATTGAGTTTTGTTTTCACTAGCATATTTACCATATGGATGTATGAACAAATTTCACCGGACGTGGGTGTCTGCCCTCGTTCAGATGGGCGTATCCGGTGCTGTGCTGTCCAGCCATCCCTATATTTGTGCACTCTTTTCTGAATCAATGTTTTATAAAATTTATATCGATTTATTGGAAGGCTGCAGAGTGCACTTGGGTTTTAATCGATTGCGACTTGAACAAAAATGGCCGCGTATGTAGGCTTAGTCTGGGGAAAATTTCCCCGCTGAAATACACTTTCCATTTGTTAGCTTTTGGAAAGAACCGGAACACACGGCACACGATTGCCAATTCGAAGCTTCTACTTTGGTTGCCGATTGTACCAAGGTAGAATGACGTGCAATAAAATGCAGTATATCAAATATCGTACAGCACGTGATCGTCAAGAGAATACGGAGTGTAGATGGTAGCATGTAGTGGATTGAACGATACTGTGTAACCTTACCATTAATGTATTAGCCTCAGAATCGTCTTCGTTTGCTAAGCACTCGCAGAATATAGACATGTTGCATATTGTAACGAGAAAGAGGGACGGTCATCCATCGTTGCAGAGGAGATGAAATAGTTGGATTCTATCAATATGCTGTTGAAATATAAAGACTTTATACTGGATATGCAGTATGTGATCTGCCCGTGGAAGTCTTACTAGTCAGATATTTCGGATTTGTGTACATTCTCTTTTGTTTTCCCAGTACTCTTTTTGTCTTCACCGTTCAGTCAGTTCAATAAATTGTCCGAGTTTCCTTGCTTTGTACAGACTTATTTCGACGTCAGCTGATAACACGTGCGCGCGCAGCTGCATTCTGACGGTGAACAGTCGGGGCTTGTATTTCTGACAGAACGCGGACCAACCATTTCATGCAAACAAAAGAACGGTGCTTGGTTTGCGGATTTGTAAACCAAACCAGGAAACGCGGGGTCACATTACAACGGTGTATGAGCAACTTGACCTGCAAGATGTAATGGTTGTCTGATCTTTAGAACTTTCAGGTCAGAATCTGTATGTAATCCACATAAACGGCAGGATTTGTGATTTTTCACAAACTTTTGAGAAAAAACAGAAATGTTTCAGTGGTAGGAGAGTGAATGTTCTCATGAAAAAATCGCCATGTGATATCACCGTTCAGTTCACCATTCAGAAACCATGGAAGCAGTGTACGACTTTTTCGTCCTTGTTAGTGATCGTCAGCAGTACTTATTCACCGCGATAGAACTGGGACGCAAACTCGAGACGAACGATTTTGAGTTGAACGCCTCAGCCATTACGCTACCCGACAGTCTCTGGAACGATTTGTTGAAATTTATCACATGATGATGTTGAACCTATCCGTCACTGATCTGCACCACCACGGGCCGTCAGCCCACATCGATCGAACCCCATCCATAGATCACTTATCTGCAGGTAGACTTAGCATGACGAAGGTTTTGGATATGACCTACTGAGCTTGTACAGTGATTCCATCGTCTCTAAATGGGGTGTTGAACGAATATATCACAAGGATAGTTATTTCATGAAATGCAGAAATGTTGACGCGCGAAGTGTGACTGGCAGAAGTCTTTTTAAAATAGTAAGTAGTCCCAGGAAATGCTGACAACAACTTTCCCAGACTTGGATTATGAGACCATGCGGATAGAACAACTCCGAAAGTTCACACACGGTTTTGCTACCGCAATTTGTTTTTCACTCGGTATGAAGAGGCAGGATAAACAAACGTAGTTGCCACGGATACTCAACCAAACGGTTCGTTTTCCACACGTGCGTGAGTTTTGTCGCGTAAGACGAACTCGGTTAATCAATGGTCACAATAAATTGCTTTGCTTGCAAAATTATTTCGTTCGAGTATCTTGCGAAGCAGTTTGTCGGAAAGAAGTGGCAATACTTTTGCTACCTGAATTTACTGCGAACTTGATTTCACTGCTCAATGAACAAGACTTCGTGTTGTTTGCAAAAACGATAAAGATGGTAGATTCGTTTTCAGAGTTTTCGAAGTGGTCACATGTCCATACAAAATGAATACGTATACTACCCTGAATTCATTGGCATTCACTGCGGACACCCACGTTGGGCTTGGTGCTCGAGGCCACGTTACAACCAGGTGGTTGTAGCTAACTAGAATCCTGGCCACAATCCCCGAGTTATAGCCTGTTGTCCGGAGAAAAAATTAATAAATCGAAGGTATAACATTACGTAAACAGTTTTCCTGAAAAAACAACTCCTATGTTGCTAAATTTTTACTATATCTTATTGCGAAATAAGGGTTATGTCTAGTAAACGAAGTCTAAGCGTTCATACTGCTATGCGTTCAACAATATCAGTGTAACGTTTTGTCCAGACACAGACGAAATCATGAAGCATGACAGTGATTCCTATCGCTAGTTTCTCATTAGAAATATCAAAAAATTTTGATATCCTGCTCTTGAGAATTTGATGAAAAATTGAAATTCATTTGTGATTCACTTGCTTCCTTTACAGATGCTCTCCACGTTGTAATTAGTGTCCAGAATTTGAAAACCGAGGAAGCGATCAAAGATTATTGATCTATTTTAAGAGAGCAATTGTACATTATCAGCTGCATTAGTTGATCAATATTTAGATTATTTGTTTGGAAGTCCTCAACGGTAACTGGTTGATCATCACGTGAATTTTTTGTGTTAGGAGATACCAACCTCACGGTTGGTCTGCGAACTTGTTTGATCGATATAGCGGTAATATTCATTCATATTATTTCGTGCTGAAGTGAATTTGAAGTGGTTTTCTGCCTGAATGTCTAGTGAAACGTAGTCACGAACCGCTGCTGGGAAATTCGCACTGCGGCGCTGCACGAATGGACGGTAATCACATAATTTAATGTAGCGATGCCATTTTCGCATTCAAATGCTTGAAGAGCCCCATTAGTCTTTAAGTTGAGCGAGGAAATATAAGCCAACCAGACGAGGTTAGCAACGTATTCGGTGGTTGTTGCATGAATAAACCTTCTAGTGAGTTTTGTGCATACAGTACAACCTGGATTTCATGAGCCTACTCAAAGCTGACCCTTTGTGGCAAATCTTTACTGTTCGTCGAATTCTGCTTAACGGTTGTAGACTGGTGTGAATGGTTCTCGTGCGTGTGTGTGTGCCGTCTTCTGAATTGCGATATCATATGCGCGTCAATTACCGAAAAATGTCAACAGTCTTTTTGGCAAATGGATCTAAAATATCTGTTCACGAATAGGAAAAAACAAACAAAGTCACAAAGTGGGTGCTATCACGAAAAACTTTGCAAATACGACTCTAAAAATGACCGGTTAGAATATTCCTATTATTTTTCACTCTTCTGTCAATTTTTATAACCTGCAGAATTGGAATAGTCTAAATATCATCATGGAGCGTTTTGCTTGCATATATTGACTACAGCGTTAAAGAGACGCAGCTGACGGACTTGCAAATCAGCACTGATACGTTTTTAGGGAACGGTGCGGCATTATTTAAGTAATATGTTTAGAGTATTTGAATTATTTTACACCCTGGAATGACCGGCTTGTTTTATTAAATCAGCCAATGGGATTAATGTAGTATTAAATAAATAAAGTATTATTCGGAAAGCGCATAAATATGGCAGAGTTTTCTTTCATAACTTGAACACATAAAAACGATTTCATTTTGCATCAACATTTAATCGCCAGTTCTAGTGATTCTATTCACGGGACACGTGATTGGTATTTTTGCTGCGAAGTTGGTGATAATCGGTAGTTCTGTATCAAAACGTTGATGACAGTAGACGTGAGTGGACTGAACTTTGTCCGGTTCACGCTGTACATTTGAAGGCAAACTGTAAGCTTTTCATTCGGTTTGGCCTGAGAATCATATCGGATACCATCAGAATAATAGTACCAGTGGGCAAATATGATGTTCTGTGTAATTTAGATAATGTTTTTCACCTACCAGGTGAAGAAACAAAAAAAACTAATCTGAAGGAATAATCCGCATTTTTGTAACGAACTATCTCTCCTTTTCTAGTGTAGAAATCACTGGCAAACACTCGGTGATAGAAAGGATCCCAACGAAGGACGACTTTATCGCTGCTCACCTGGCCATGTGTAAACTCATCGACAAGATCTCAAACGCGTCTGCACAATATTTGTTCCTTTGGAGTTGTGCACTAGATCTACACTTTCTGATGCCCTTCCACGAGCATTCAAGCAAGAGTATCATCGTACAGACTAATGAGAAATTGGGTATTTTGTTAACTTGGAGAAAACCATTTACCGAAATTGTTGGACCATGACGCTGAACCGATTGCTGAGTGTACAATTCGTAAAACAACCTCGACGAGGCTTGTATGCATCTCAATGAAACGATGCTAGCCTAGGTATATTCAAAAATGCATTGTTTTTTTCATATTTATCAGGTCTGATTTAGCTGCTGTGGAACAAGAAATTATTGTCTAGCCGAAACAGTTTTGTTGTACTGTTTGGACTTTTGCCCACACAGACGTCCGCATTTCGGTTAGAAAAGATGCTTTCGTCACGTGGTCAGAATATGGATTTGGACGAAATAGGCGCTCTGAAGAATAGACATTGATAATTTACAGTATAGTACACGTTTCTTCTACTGTTACCTAAGACATACCATTGATAACTGACAAACCACGAAGAAGTGTTCGGAAGTCTTTTTTTAATAAACCATTAAAAGTGACGGAGGAAGTCAGATGCGAGCGAGATAAAATATTGGTTGACAAATAGGGAGATATGGTTTCGTTTTATTCGGCAACGCCGCAATCTTTCTTTGTAAGGTGATAGAATTTTAAGATTATTTTCATGATAGAAATTGCCAGAGGTCCATTTCGGGATTTATCAGTAGTATTTGCTAAGTATTCAACAAAATCTGTCCTAATGAGTGATTCTGTTTTAAAGAAAGAAGAATCAGCAGGGTAAGCAGACCGAGAAGAAGTAAACAGACAATCGACACATTCTGAGAAATTATGATTTAAGCCGGATCGTAGACGAGAATCATGACTGAGAGACAATTCGTTTGAAAAGTTCCGGAAATCTTCGATTTCAGATACAGAATTACACAGAACAATGCAGTCCGCATATGTGAACCACTGGCCACGGAAGCAACCATGTAGCTTGATGTAAGACCGATGGGACGAAAACGGTTTGGCTAGAATACTTGAAACGGTACATTTAGGTAAGGGAATAGTAGTAACTGGTCCCTGAAAATCGGGAATGGAATGTTTCTATAAAGATGCATTAGGAAGGGCAGTTAGATATCAGTGAGGGAAGCCGCATCGTATTTTAGGAGAAGTAAAGACATCATCAAGACCTATACCTGTGGTTATTTTGACTGATTGAAGGAATTTTAAGACTTCTTCCTTTAGAAAGGGTGTTACGTCCACTGATTCATTAGGTAACTTTGAAAATGCAGCACAATTACGACGATAAATTAACGCCCGATCGAAACTTTCTACGACTGCACTGCAGCCTATTCGTTTCAGTTTCTTTCCACGAAAAAGCCGAATTCCTTCCCAGAGGCGTCTTCTGTTGCAGCTGGTCAGCAGCTGGTACGCACACGATTAGACGAGTTGTTTTATTTCTTCACATATCCAGGATGAATGGAATCTGACTTTCCGGGAATCTCGTAATTTCCAGAACTGTTGCTTTCCTCTGCTTAAGGCCTTCAGGGTAGGTGAAAAAATACAGCCGTTCTAGAAAATAGGTTTTTCCAGGGAATATCGCGTATCAAGAGCCACGTCGAGTGTATCTACAATGAGCCTGATATTAGTATGTGGAGATTCAAAAAAAAACACTAATTTGCACGAAAAAGAGATCTTTCCTTGGGGAGAGGAAGAATATTTTCCTCAGAAAAAGTTACCTAGTCGTATTCGGATTTGGTTAGAAAGCTATCTCGTAAAAAACTTTGGGTTTCTCAACTAACAAGTAAGCATATCTTGTCGCAGAAATCAGTGAATTCCACAGGACTTCAGAAAGCGATGTAATATTGAATAGGGACTTTCCGCATTTCCCGATCGATTGTGTTTTAGGTCACAGTTGGAATGAATAGCACATCGTATAACCCGTCTGCTTTGCTTGGCTATCAAATCACTCGAGTCACGTGACACAGTAGACTGCGTGGAATTGGCGCCAATAAGGCCAGACATTAGGAGATGACAGTGACTTTCAGATTAGATCATTTTTATCGCGTTTCTTTCACCTTTTACTTCTTTTTGTTGATGAAATGAATGTGTACTCCAGTTTTATTGAAAAGGACTGCCACTAGGGCAGTTAAGCGACTTTAGGACGACTCGAACCAGCGACCATCATACCCAAACTCCGAAACCTTATTCATTTGATCGTTACCGGCTTTTATGTTTTGACTACGTTAACTTGAAATGCGTCGCATTTGTTTGGCCGCTTACGTAGGTTTACGAGTCTAATGGATTGCGAAATCGTATACGGAGAGACAAAGGCGGTTTTTCAAAAAGTCTTCTCAGAAAGTCAAACTTTCTGTTGCAAGTTCGCCGGATTAAAATGTTTGATCGGAAATCGACGCACTTTTACTAAATTGTTCCAAGGAAAAGGGTGTTCAATCTCCACAGGAGAAATTTTCAAAATTTCTGTACTGCCTGGATCTTAATGTACTCTGGTTAACAGTATTGCCTGAAGTGATTAAACTACTAACAAAGAAGTTCTAATATGCAGTCAACAAAGTAGGAAAACTGATAAAGCACAATTGGCAAATGAATCGACACGCACATTTTATCGATCGCCAAGTTAAATAAAAGTACGATGAAGAAAAATTTGAAAATACTTTAAATAATCATTCCATTTATAAAGGAAAACTAAAAAATCAGCATATTTAACCGTTGGACCTCTCAAAACGTTGTTTCTAAAGTTAACGAAACCGTAAATTTCTGCTGGGCCAAGATGCATTCTGCCCACTGACCCTCGGTTAGTGAACATCTCTTTAGGGTGCTGACTAACAGGCTGTTTGTATTTATCGTTTGCTTTCGCTTAGTGGAATTGGTTTAAAAGCTTGCGTATCTTTTATTTTTTGTTAGCAAGTTTGCAAGAAGAGATAGTCATGTATCCACTGACTTCTACCAGTCGGAGCAACTACACGCTTTTCTGGAGCTATCGTTCCTGTAGACAGGTTCGCCCATGGTCAGCGCATGTTTCAATGGAAGCATTGTCGGGAGAGTAGATGTTTAAAAAAACAGGCAGAATCAATATGCAACAACTCTGGCGTACATCCGATTGGTCGACGAGCACTTGTTGCTTGGCGTGAAAACTTTTTAGTCCAAGCGACTGCCTCACACTTAGCACTCGGTTTGACAGAGAGTTCTCAGAAATCTCGTCTATTCGTCGTTGAGCTTTCAACACGATTATCAATCATTGTACATTTTGGTTTGTTGACTGTCATCCATACCGTTGACAAAAATCCGTCTAGCACCTAATGAATGGTTTCGGTAGTTTCCGCTGTCAAAATTTACAAAAGTCAACAATATTTTGCAGGTTGCACTCATTCCGCCAATCGTACTAACCCAATCCCGTTATGAACCCAACCACCACATACGACTGGAAACGGCAATCTGTTTGAAGTAGCGTTTGCCGGGTACACCTTTGTCGGTCCGATACAATTTGGACGGAAAATGTCGCAGACATTTGAACATGAGGATTAGCACATTTTTCGCATACATTTATCTGGGAACTGTGTGTTCTAGAAAAGGCATTTCACAAGGTTGATAGGGAATGAGAAAAATTCGATAAATGCACAGTGGAAGTCAAAGTAGACTGACAGATCTGCAAAAATGGCCATATAGAATGCATTGGGGCTAAGGAAATCGGATGCCTCGGCTTGAGCAGATGAAAAGAATATTCAAAATACGTTCTGCAGTTGATAAATCAAAATAAACCGAAATAGTTTAAACGACAATCAAACGAAGGGCATTCCACGTATAAGTGGTATGAGTTGATGCCAGCCTTGCGGTGCGAACTCGATGCGAAAAGGATTTTGCGATACAAGCAAGTTTAAGGATGAATTTGAAAAAAAAATGAGGTATTCTGCTCACCGGGTTTGCTTTTATACTTGAAATTACAGTTCAATTGGCCGAGCTAACTTCAGCTATGCAATTTTTTTCGACTTTGTAAAATAAGTCAACCTTACTGGAATATAGGTTTTAATGCGATGAAAGCAATGTACTCTTAAAAACCAGGGAAAATATTAAATTTTCGTTTTCAAAATGTTTACAGTTAACTAACTTAAATTCCACTGCGCTGATTTATTCATCTTGTTACGGTTTTGTATTCGTATCTGCTCAGGGAAGCAACACATCATTAATTCGCTGCCTGAAGCTGATTTGAACAAGTCAAGAAAACCGAAAAATTTTGAAAAAATAAAGTCAGCTTATTTCATCTCCGACGGATAAGTGAATATTGATAGTTTGTCTATTCGTTTGATTTCTGAGACATATAGCAACAGTGTATTTCGTTTTGCGAATTAACAATTCCCACGAAAGTTTGTAAAATCTGTGCATTTTTGAAATTCTTGTTCGTGAATATACATCAGTTGCCTAATGAGAGTATTTTGAAAAAAAAAGCGTTTGTTTATCCAAACTTAGTCCCATATGGCAGAAATTCCCCGTAGACAACCAATTAGGGGCGAACATGAATTCACATCCAAGGAAGAAATTATAGTTTGATGACTAATCACAAATCGCTCAGAGAACCAATGAACGAAACTTATTGGACTGATTATTATTCAAGTCCATCAAATTAGAGCACTGATGCCTACAATTGAACGAATCTCCGTAGATCAGATTTACCATAGAAACCGTCTAGCTAATCAGACGCTTTTACGGAAAACAATATTAAGACAACTGATCGCATCACACTCTGATCGTAAACACTAGTGTTTTATCTTCACGCACTTTCATAAAACCGGAATAAAATGTAACTTGGCAGTTCAGTGCGGGACGGCGTACTGGCAGTTTTGCTCAAGCGACTAACGTGTCAAAATCACCAACGCCCACGTAATTGGAATACAAGAACGGAAGCCACCCACGCACTGCCAATAAGCTTGCCTTTGCAGGTGCAATACACGTTGTCACGTTTGGCTGAATAAGGACGTATTTTTCGTCCGCAAAGAACATGCTATCTAATCGTCATTTTAATCTGTGATTTACAAATCGCCATAAGATTCGAAAGAATAATCAAGTCAAACACGGGACGTAAACCAGTTGACTTTCGCGACATTTAGGGTGTAGTATAGTCGGTTTCCAGGGCGTCGCATCCGAACAACTTAAGACATGGGCAGAATTTCTGTATGCGATAAATTCACGCTTTTGACATTGTCACGGGGAACGTTTGGTTTTGTTTTTCATTCCAAAGATGCCGTTTAAATGGAAGCGAAAATTCAATAAAAATTAATTTAACTCGGCAATTTCGAAATTTTATTAAGTCATAACATATATATATATATATTAGATTTGGGAGGGCGTACACTGATCTAGTATGTATAACTGTATATACGTAAATATATAATTTATGAAATTTGCCAAGTCCATTATTTACCCAGGGGATTAATTTCTGGATGACGCTGATCTGCAGAAAGTAAAAGTTTGTTTCAAATAAATGTGAACATTGTCGTTGATGTATCTCTTCTGCTCGGGGAAAATGACAGTTTCACAGTGACCGATGAAATCTATGTCATCGTTAAATTTCATCCGGGTCAAATATTATCGAATTTGCATACCAACCGAAATAGTTGAATAGAAAAAACTGACAAAATTGAATTGTGCCTTCAATCATCCATGATCGTTTTACGGAGTTTGTATACACTATTTTTGAGCAAAAAGCAACAAACTGTTTGATATAATAAAATTTTTAATAATATTTTTGTTTTCATGCTCCACCTGACTCGATATTCGTTGTCATACGAACTACAAAGTCATTATGAAAATTTTATTGTGCTACATGGACCCAAATTCTCCAGAGAATTACATGGCATAACTCTTGTAAACGCCAAACTCACAAATAAGGCACCTAGTTTACTCTTGCTTAGAAATCACTGACGTTTCACTTTTACCGACAGCGAACTCAGTCACTATGTTCGAGACCAGCGATAGGCAGTTGAACATTATGCTTTTATACTTAACTTTCAATCATGTGTCCTGAGTTTAGGACAGTTTTCTGCGCGGACCGTTTATACACCCCTCAGATGCATCGATACAAAAGTGGAACACAGTTACGACTTGTTAAGCTGAACGTCAGTGTTACGTGGTGATCAAAGCCTGGATGAATTACCCTGTTGTTCTTCTCTAATATTGAACAAATTTTAATTAGTTGGCGAATCTAATAAAAATGTGCATTTCTTTTTGAAATAAGTATATTTAATATCAAGTTGAGGTAAGTAGTGAATGCTTGAAGATTATCCGTTATCCGGTTTCAATCCAGTATCAGTTGAGCATGAAGTCATTCTCCGTGAAGAAGACAAGAAATCTGAAAATGTCGTCGAGCGATTCCCCAAAAGAAACACTCGATATCGGCAATCATAGGAACTGTTCCTGTTATGCAGATGTTATTAAAGAAAAAACAAAGTAAACATGGAAGATGAGGCAGAATACGAGTTCGTGTCAAAAGCTAAAATATAACTTTGCCCGTCTTTGTAGCAAGGACCAACAAACATGTGGCCGAATGGCCGAAATGCAATTATTTTAAAAAGAGTCAGGTTTTTCGTTTCATTGAACGATTTCGTGTTGTTTCCGTTTGAATCTACTTTCAGTCTTTGTTTCCTCCTGTTCGAAAACGATGAATAACGCTCATCTGCTGGTGATGAGGTACCAGTCAGGAAAATCGATCGATGACGGTCATCTACACGTTCATTACTTTCGTTTGTCAATTTTATTCTTATCTGCTCCCAGGCTTCTTACCAACTCCTCAAATCGTAATTGGGATTTATTAGGTCAATGCGATCGACTGGGTTTTTCTTGGTGAATCTCAATGGTATCCTACGTGACGATGATGACGATTTTATTTGCTCATTTCATTGTCACTTTTGTACTGAACAGGTCGGACGCGACGGACGCTGATTGTACACATGAAAGAGACCGCAACTGCCACACGCCAACACTCCGTCCAGCAAAAATGTGCACAATTTGTACGAATTTCCGAGTTCACATCTAATTGCATGCTATGATCATTAGTAACTGAGCATGATGGGAATCCATGTCCAGCGGTAAATCATCACGCGTTCTATTTTGAACGATAAATCAAAATCGGTCTACTTCTCTCGGTTTATTCCAGTTGACTAAAATTTATCTATGGTAGGTCTAATTTGGATCAATAACCACGTTCAAACGTTGTGCATTAATCATAGGGTAATCGTTTAGTCGATGTCTGTGCGATCTTAATTGTACGTGAAGTACGTAGCCGCTACAATAACCTCCAAAGGCGAAGGTTTCATACCTCGACGTCAGCGTCCTGTTTGTCACTCGGAACTGTATCTCTTCTTGCCAAACCTATTTGTTCCGCATCATTTGTCGAGCTTATTACCTTCCTGCTTTAAGGCGTTTTTAAATAATTGTATCCAACAAACCTTTAAAAGCCATATACACAGGTAAATCAAATCACCCGAAGAACGTTTTCTAGCAAGGCAACTTGTATGTACCATGTTGCAAAGTGTAATAAATAGTTGGACGATTTTTAACAACCCACACAGAGCACACAGGAGCTGGTAATTGTTGCTTCATGCCATCCAAACTTGCAACTCATAACTGTGTCCAGTATGCAGAGAAACTTGATGGACACGTCGCCGTGAGAAGCTGATATGAACTAACCAGACTGCATATTGAACCCCGTATACCAAAAATTGTAAACACGTCTTTGGAAAAAAACAAAATATAACCACAAGTTTTTCGGTTTGAATAAAAATTTGCATGTCAGACAACTACATGGAAGAAACTGTCCCGTTTAGCAGTGTGCGGGTTATAAGAGTAATACGAAACAACAATATTGCGTGCAGGCTGCAGCGTGCCATAATGTAGGAAAACGACGTGCCTGAAAAAAAAGAATATTGCTAGTAAGATTAAGATTATACCTCGGGATATAGTGGCCATATGATGTAGAGAAAGAAAATATGAGGTATTCCAGGTAAAACATGAGAAGTGAGAAGTAATTTAGTTCGGTTATTCCATTTGGAAAATTTCTCACTGTATCGCGGAAATGAAATGTACAAGTGCGGCTTTTTATATCATTGTACATTGGCTCCAGTTTTCAAGTGTCAGACAGGAGACCAAAATCATGTGTTACAAATCAATTCCCTAGTTTGAGGCAGCGCAATCTATTGAATTTGAGGATGATGATGATAATACTTCCTAATTTCGTGGCTCAAAATTAAATCACATGCAGAAACGGGCGAGTAACACCTCGAGATATGAGAAGTTTCGTTCAAGCTAAATTACTCCATTAGCGATGATAGCGATCAGGTCACCAACACGAAAGCTCTTACAGTTCTCGATTTCATGTTGAGAGCAACCAGCGGTGATTTCCAAAATGTGTTTAAAGTGTTTATGGTGATCTAATCGATGGCAGCTGAGAAATTAACAGTTGGAATTGAATGTTGTGGCCCGCCCCCCTCAGATTAGAATCAACCTAAAACCATTGACGCCTAGATTTGACGAGAGAAGTTAAATTTCATCAAATCAATGGTAACCAGCCCAAAAAGACTGCTGGTCAGGGTATTCGCATACGAATCATTTTCTGTAGATTTATAGCTCAGTTAAAGCGTAATAAATGTGCATTGCCAGCTATTGGCAAAAGCTGTGCAATGCTTAAGTGTTGCAGTAATTGATAATTAGGCCTTAGTGTCACATAATGAGCAGTTGAGCGCTTCATTTAATAGAAGAACACTAGCAGTAGTGAAATTGTTGGGAATAGTAAATCAAATTTTTCAATGACCCTTCCTATCGGCTGATATCAGTTAAAGATTGTGCTTACAGAGTTCCAGTTGGATTTGCAAATTGGACCAAACACTGCTGGTCCTGTTCCGACATTTCTGTGGCAATTACATTTATTAACTTTCTTAATTTGCAATCGTTTATTTTCAATATTTGTGAAGTCATAATGTACCTGGTTGTTCGTTACAGAATTGCTATGGATGCATTGATCCGCGCTATGAGGATTTGAACTTGCGCAATTCAAATTTACGAAACCATGAAGTTAGTCACGTGAGCAACGATTTTGCGACAAAAATATGATGGTGGCCGGTCATGAGGTAACCGTCAAACCTTATAGTGAACAAGAACATATGCGAAGTAGTTTATCTTTGCGTGGATGATAGTTTCGCGTTGTATAATCTGTAACAAACTTGAATGTAATTATTCGGCTAGCTCGGAGAGAACAATCCTAATCAAATAATTCGGACATTTCAGCTGAATCCAAAAACATTTTCAGCTGTACAGCTGTCCACGTTATTGACATCACATGTTGACATGTTTTACTAGTGGAATGTAATCAATAAACAGTATTACAAATTCATTTTCTCTCCCGCATGATCGCACCTGAGTCGGCATTATCAAGCAGTAGGGAAAAATATTGAAATTGATCACGCATTCCAAATTGGAATAGCCTAAATATGCGCTTACAGTAAGTAGCCAACGAAGCGTTCAAAAAATAATTCGATTCCCTTAAAATCATGCAGCTGAACCGGTGGAATGAATGAGAAATTTAGTCCGCGACTAAACATTCATAAATCTGTGCAACTAGATTCGAACAAAATGTCTGCTACGTTAGTCGCGTTGAATGAGTTTGCATGGACTATTTAGAACGTTTGCATGTGTTTTGCCTTATCTGGACTAGGACAATCTCATTGGCCAGCAAGACGGAAAATTTTACTCAGAACTAGCTAGTGTGCTCAAATGGCCTTGTAGGGGAAATGTCGTGAATGGAGACAGTGCAGTATGGACAGGCGACTGTATACACACAAACAAGGATTGAGCATCATTGTTTCGTGGGTTAAAGCTTTCGCACGGTTGTGACTGAGATAAAATGTGGGATCGTGTGTTCTACTCGGTATTCCTTTTTCTAGCTTCGCTTCCCTCGTTCTACCTCGCTCTCTCTCGCTCTCTCTCTGTCTGTCACTCTTCCCTGTGGTTGGTACGTTCGGCATCATTAGCCAGGTGAGCAATTCAATAGGTAGTGGTAGTCACAAGAGCGGAACTTGCACTTTGCCCTCTATCGGGTCTGGCAAACTGCTCAACGGTGCTCCCGGCCAAATAGGTGAGTTGAACATTATCGTTAACTGTACTCAACCGGGTAGTAATTAGCATGCTAGAGTTGAAAGAAACTGAATAGATTTGCTACAAAATTGACAGGTACCAGATAATTAAAAACTTATTCTCTCCAAGCCTTTTGCATTCTCGTTTCACCCCGATGACTGACACAGGTAGCATTGCAAATGAAATCATTGAAGAGCGTAGAAAAATCTTATTTAAGCCCGGCATCGATATCCCAAAGAATGCTTCTACATATTACTCTTATTTAGGTTTGCAATAGCATTTTTTATTTTACAGCTGAGTCTCCATTTTTGGCAATTAAGTGAGGGACGAAAAACGAGAACATAATGAAATATCTTTTGTTTAAATCAATTAATTTATCTGACAGATTTATTGCAGTCGTCTGGGAGCAATGAGAACTTTTCCTTTTGGGGATTTCCGCGAGTTCATCGTTTTCGAATTTACATCGATTTCAGATTTCTGTTGAAAATCTAGCGTGTTTATTCGCTCAGAAATTTGCATGACCGAATGAAATTGAAAGACACAACAGTCTGTTTGACATTTCTTGTTAACTCGATTGAATTCCTCAAAATGGATCGATTATTTCTGATCACTTTTTTGAACATTTTTCAAAATAGGATTCCCTTTCTACCTCTATTCGCAAATGCTTCAAATGCATTTTATCCTTTAGTATAACAACGATGTATCGCTTTCTAAATAGTATAAAATATCTGTTTGGTAAATATGCTCCTGTGTTTGCGGACAGCCCAACCACCATGATAAACCCAAATTGTTTAGGAACAGAGAAATCGATAAAGACTAGGAAACATTTCCGGTTTTTTTCTTATTCGTGGGTCATAGTAAATTGTGCAAATCAAATCTCCCCGTAGTAGAACAGGTCGGGCAAAAACATATGATAGAACTAAATTGAATACGATAGTCAAATCATTTGTTCTGGCAACGAAGTTAAACCGGTCGTGATTGCGTATTTGAGAGTTTATTTAAATGAAAACAATCCACTTTCCGCGCTTAGCAACAAGCGGTTCCCAATACAGACTACATGTCCGGATCAGCATTTGTATCGTAAATTAGAGTTCCGTAAATCTGTCTTGTGTATTTGAACGAAAACAACACAATACTAAAGTTTGTCGTTTATACTGTGTGTTTTATCAACGTGGTAGGCCAAATGGCGGCCTCTATACTGTGAACACAATTAGGGTTTTTTATACCTTCTATTTTGCATCAGACAGAATTGTTTCAGCAGAACGGTACGCAACTTTGTTTATCGCTCAAAAAATGTCGCCAGATAGACTTCTAGCTAACCTGTTTTTACCTCTCGGTCACATTTGAACATGTCAGATGTGACTTCCTTATTGAAAGACTTAGCTTGCTCGGCTTTTGAGGCTAATTAACTACTCGTGTAATGACACCGAGCAAAAAAATTTCCAGTACATGCAAACACTAATTTCGCGCAGTTTGACCATCATGCGATTGTCCAAGTAACATTTCTGTCGTTGATGACAACAAAATCTATGGTAAGTTCTAGGCTACTGATCAAGGACCGGTCAAAAATCGGTTGACATCCTCTGGATCGCGCATGCTCGTCACGTGATCATATTGTCGCTACCTCGGTGAACACATTATGTTTTATCCAATATATCTAACTAATGAGCTTGAGAAAACGATCGCGGAACATTTTAACCGAAAGGATATTTCAAATTTGCCTCGATGAGCCCCAAAGAAGTTGGGTTTGGCTAAATTTTGTCATTTACGCTAAATTTATTTATCTAATCACTTGTGTTCTGTGTCCTGGTAGTTTCTGAATACGACCCATGAAATATCGACTAGTTTGTTCGATGCGGCCCGTCAAATCGAATTTCCCCAATCGTATTTAGTTCCTAATTAATTTTATACTATATCTGCATATATAACTTGGATGAAAATCAATGTTCTTTTTATACGAATAGCAGCGCTTAATTAATTGAACCTGGGGTTATCACCTAATGAAAGTCATATTTTTCGCACGATGATTCAATATCGTGTAAGGCAAACAAGGCATGCCACAACACTCCGGTTCCCTTTGTTCGGAACCCGGGTACATACACGAGAACCTGCAATTCACCTGTTGTATACGCCCTCTTCCAATGTATGTTTGTCAACAAACTAGTAGTTGATAGCGACACATACACACCATTTTACTTAGCATATTAAACATTTCGCTCGTTTCACTCACATTTGGCTTCAAATGAACTGTTAACCTACTAAATTTCAAGTTTCTATGAGTTGTTTAGTGTACGGCATATGAAGAAATCTACTAACGGGCTGCGTGAACTGTTTGGCTATATAAAATGCGAGATGCATGGTGACTCGGCGCTCCGCAGGGATGATATTCTGTCCCAGAGGATAGTTGGAGACTTTTAATGATATGGTAACACGACGAAACTGAGCGCAGTTTTCAAAATGAATGAAAGTAAAATTTTCGTCAGATTTGCCCGTCACATTGTATGCATTCGTATTCTAAAATTACCTTTAGAAATCACACACAGCTAGGGTCCGACCAAGAGTCAACTTTTCTACTGTTTAGCTGAGGAAATCTGCCAAGTCGTCTCCCAGGAGTTGGGAAGTTTTCTTTCGTTCATTGGCTTCTTGTCGGACTGTTTCAGTAGCATAGAAAGAGGTATTTGTGCTAGATTTTCTTACATGAAGATCTACAACTCAGAAAACTTATTTTACTTGCTTAATTTGCTGTCTGAATAAGATGAACATTACATTTGGAATTAATGCAATGTGATTCAGTTGACTACAAAATCTTGTATAGAAAATGATTGTATAAAATGGCCAAATATTGGCCAGTGCTCACATTGGTAGTTGGAACTGCATTTTTTCTCTTTCACAGTTGAAGCTACTTTAAATGACATAGAAACCATCAAAGATACCGTCCATTTTGGTAGCTCAATAATTATTGATGAAGAAAAACAATCGACCAGGCAAAATATGTTTCCCTTGTTAGTTATTGGACCGTGAAAACAAAACTGTCCGGATATGCCGATGCGATAACAAATTATGGGCAGATGAATAAAACGCATCGCATAAAGAATGAGCTGTAAGATTCCTCGGATAGGTTTTGGTGTCGTATTCTAACCGTTTAGGGAATCGTTTTCTGTACTCTAAAATAAGTGGGGACAATCATTTCGTTGTCCTAGGTGATTTGTCGTTTGTTTGTTTTTACCTGTCACACTTGTTAGAAAACGATAAACTCATTATTGGTTTTTGATATTTATCTCTGTATCTACGGGTTCATACCGGAGATCAATATATAAAAAAGCAAATTTGCGTCTTCCGCATGAAAAATAGCATACGCTATCTACAACTATACAAGTGTTATTCCAGAAACCATCATTTCCACCTATGTAATCATAGCACATATCTACAATTACAAATATACATCTCCATTGTTAATCACTTTGTGATCTAAGCAACGGTATCACATAATTCGTTTGTCATTTGTTCGATTAAATAAAAGATGTAACTTTAGTGATTGAAACCTCCTCCGGGATACGTCTTCCAGTGTCGTTGAAATATTGATAATTTTTGCAACGCGTTGTCATGATTTTTAATCGTTCGGCTTCACGAAAATTTGAGGGAAGTTGTTCGAATCCCAGTTTATAAATATAGCAAAATATTCACCTATTATTTCGTTGAATAAAACTCCTTATCACTTGTGAAACGTTTTACAAAGAACTTTCCAAACAACTTCGAGGATCGGAGACGCATTTGTTCTCTCTGACGCGTGGATGGTTTTTCAAACGAGGCGAAAAGGACAGATGAGTGATCTTCATTTGCTTAGTTATGTATTTGTTTGCTAAAAGTATCCCGAAAGATAGGTCACGTGAAAAACAAATTAGAACAGACTAGAAACAAATAACAAAGGGCCCTCTTTGCGCTGTGGTCATCAAAATGACCATTGGAATTCATAACTACATCCAAATCTTAATCAAGATTGCCACAAGCAAATGATCTGATCAACATGTCTGTTCTTACCAAAATCCAATGATCTGCAATCAGGAACGATTTTTATTTGGTCTGTGACTTCCTCGCAGCCCAATTTGTCAAACCAAAACAACCGCCTATTTGACGGTAATTGGCACAAAACAAATTGATCGAGTTCAAAATCAGACAAAGACCATAAATTTGCCCATCTTCAAACTTGTGTTACCCCACCTTGCTCTGTTTGATCCCGTCTTCTAAACTTTGCTTAGTATTATGCAATCTAATGCCACAGTGATTACGAATTGAAGTAACAACATGCTTGCCAGATTGTGTCCTTCCAGAACTAGGTAATGATAACAAATCGATTCGCAGTGGATCATATCACTAGTTTTATTCATGCAATTTGTGGATATGTTTTACCCGTTGCGATAAACTACGCATTTGTATCTAGGTCTGACATCTGTGGTTCGAATGATCGCGATATAAAACAGGGAAATCGATTTTTTTCTTGTATGAAACATTGTGGATATTTGTTCATCCATGTTGGATACATACCTTGGCTGGTAAGAGCTGGCCGAATTTTGTTTATTATTGTCACAATGTTTTTTGACTAGGTAAAGTAAAAATTTATTTGTGCAGGCAGTTTTATTGTCGACATAATTTGTTTCGTTTCTATTTGTTCCTAATTTTGTACCTAACGTACTGGCATGCATCATGCAAAAGTCATTAATTTGCTGTCTGTTGATGCAATTACTTTGAATTGGGCAGACCTTTGAAAGGATGATCATATCTCTCAATGTGTTAGGCCATTTTTCTCAAATATTTTGGGTACCAATCTGTTACCGCTTTTGGCACTTTTAAAGTGTTTTTGCAAGCACACGATTTTGGCATCAGAAATATTGCTGACACGATTTCGAGTCCAGTACAGTTCACTATAATCGGATTAGTCCAGTAGACTTTACAAACCATATATGAATGGTGTTCATGTCTGTCCGTTGAAGACTAAATTGACTAGGATACTTGAAACAAAAACTATGAACAAATGATTACATTATGCTTATTCCCGGTGGAAATTGTTGGATAAATGAATCAATCGTTTTTTTGAGTGGTTGATATTTGGATGTTCTTTTTGTTGACGCATTGGGCAGCAATAGGGTTCGTTTTGATGAACTAAGTCAATTGGATTCGATTAGGTATTGAACACCAGCTTCTTATTTCAACCGATAATCGGTATTACCGCTTAACTTGAAATGCATGAGGTTTACTGCAACAACGGTCCTTTTAATCCATTATTGGCAATGAACCCACGGAATTTCGAGTCCATTTTTTGAGAACAATTGCTTTTCACTCCAACGAGTCTACCAGAGTGAAAACAAAGATCCTCTACGGGTAGCAACATGTTACTGGATCCATTTCTATCAACAAATTTTGCGGAATTAAGACTTTGCAGAACAAAGCGAAACCGACGAACGACGACGAAGTGTCATTTACGGAAGCAAATAGTCCAACAGTTGATGGACCGATTAACATTAGTTTTGATAAATCAAAAATCCATGTAGGCATAAAAATGAGTTACGTTCCTACGGGAAAGAATAATTCTTTCCTAGTTAAATTTCTTCTTTTTGACGTAACTCGTTCTGTTCCGATATCTCCATGATAGAGAATACAATTGACTGTCCCGAACAGGCGTGTCCAATTGAATACTCGCCTGAGGTTAGGGGAAATGGCACTTGGGTTTATCAAATGTTTAAAATATTTTTGAAGGACGAATAGACATTGGACCGATTTCTTTGTACTCTTTCATACTTTTAAAAATACATCTGGAATATGATGACTTTGTTGCCATGTGGCATCGAAACTCAGATCACCAGGGGAACGTCATGGAAACAGTTTAAAATCGTTTCCAGCTTTGAATGGAAGAATTTGTGTTTCTTCTCAAAAAAGCATGTCCTTGTCATACAATCTGATGTTCACATCCGGCTCATTATCTTTAAACAATATGCTTTACTAAGTCACGACAAAAGCCGTTCTTTGTGACAATCTGTGAACCATTGGTTTTCACTCTATTTATAAGCAGCTGAAACTGAATAAATTGTGCATTTCTATCCGCCAAGGCGGTAAAAATTCACAAATGAGATTAGTAAAATAATCGATCACTCAGCGCGGATGAATCCGTATAAACGTGGTCATTTGCAAAGTAGCAATATTTTTAATGAGCATAGACACACTTACCATCCATTTGACTGTCTCAGAATTTAATCTATGTTCTCTTTCGCCCAGGCATGACATTCCGTTACGTCGTCAGATCCTCTAGGTTATCTGACCGATTATTTTGTAAGGAACGGTCCAGTTTGATTTTCCCAAAATTATTATGACAGTTCAATAAAAATGTATTTGATTATCCTTGGGCATCTTTTATTGACCTGATATTTTTTGCTGATTTTGGTGAAACTACAATTGAAAAGCCGCGGTAAATTCGTGGCTCTCAAAGAATTCGTTTGGCAAGACCATATGCAATTTTCTCCCAGGCTTTGCTGTGATTGTTCCATTGAACACGTTTGTCTGTGTTCGTTTGGTGGCTATTCCGCCAAGAACACGAAGTCTTGTTCATTGAGCAGTGAAATCAAGTTCGCAGTGAATTCAGGTAGCAAAAGTATTGCCACTTCTTTCCGACAAACTGCTTCGCAAGATACTCGAACGAAATAATTTTGCAAGCAAAGCAATTTATTGTGACCATTGATTAACCGAGTTCGTCTTACGCGACAAAACTCACGCACGTGTAGAAAACGAACCGTTTGGTTGAGTATCCGTGGCAACTACGTTTGTTTATCCTGCCTCTTCATACCGAGTGAAAAACAAATTGCGGTAGCAAAACCCTGTGTGAACTTTCGGAGTTGTGCTATCCGCATGGTCTCATAATCCAAGTCTGGGAAAGTTGTTGTCAGCATTTCCTGGGACTACTTATTATTTTTGAAACGACTTCTGCGAGTCACACTTCGTGCGTCAACATTTCTGCATTTCATGAAATAACTATCCTTGTGATATATTCGTTCAACACACCATTTAGAGACGATGGAATCACTGTACAAGCTTAGTAGGTCATATCCAAAACCTTCGTCAGGCTAAGTCTACCTGCAGATAAGTGATCTATGGATGGGGTTCGATCGATGTGGGCTGACGGCCCGTGGTCGTGCAGATCAGTGACGGATAGGTTCAACATCATCACGTGATAAATTTCAACAAATCGTTCAGAGACTGTCGGGTAGCGTAATGGCTGAGGCGTTCAACTCAAAATCGTTCGTCTCGGGTATGCGTCCCATTCCGGGCACGGTGGATATGCATCGCTGATGATTCCTTACAAGCTGGATGAAACGGTTGTGTGCTCGTATGACATGGTGAATTTTTTCATGAAAGCATTTTATGTTGTCATAATAATTCCCTTTAGCATGGCAATGCCATCCGTCGGAATTAGATGAAACAGCAACATTTTAATTTGGAAATAACTCCGTGTTTGTTTGACACCGTTCTTTTGTTCTCCGTATCACAAATCACTGGATTGCTTGAGCAGTTTTCCGGATTAGTTAGGGCCCGGAATCTATGATGAGTAGCAGATCATCTCATTTGAGCTATATCTAAGTTTTCCATGCTTCATTTGTACAACCTTTCTACTTTCAGATCAGATAAACTGTGATTATCCTACACCCTCAATTGCGGAATCAACATAGACTTGGTATAAGTTCGACCTACAATTATGTGGCACAAACTGACCGGGATACTGACAATTTTGTTCTTGATTACCGCTCTTTCAGAAGCATTCAGAAGTAAGTCCTTTTACTTTTTCACTTATTCTGTTTTGCTTTGTCACCAATCATCTGTGAACCTTTTTGCCGGCAATTCTTTTATATTTTGGAGGGCGCCTGTATATTTCTCTTGTAAAATGTTTGAATCAAGGAAATACGGTTAGCAGAAAGTGATGTTTCATGATTTTACAGGAATGTCAACCGATTGAAGGCACCGCTTCATTTGATATTTTCGTACATCATAGCATTAATGCCCGGCATATGTCTTGGCCTCGTGATGCTAGGTTCACACGAGAGCACTTTTACTGGTTTCCAATTAAAAGTATAGTATAACTAGTAAGCAGTGGTATTGTCCAAAAGTGAGGTGTTAGAAAAGCGAGGTTCAATCTATGCTTCCTCGTTTGTAGATGAACTTCCGTATTGATACTGCATAGTGAATCGGCTAGGAATCACCGCAATCCCGAATGTTCTAAGCTTCTTTTTCGTAGGTCCCAGCACCTGCAAAGTATAAACGCGCAAAATCAAGTGATTCATTCATTGACAAATGTCCTCCATTACATACATTTTCAGGTACTTTTAAGGCCTGTTAAACATGAGTGACGTAGGTAAACTTGTTTGGACAAGAAAATTTCATGCACCCATAACTCGGTAAAGAGAAAATACTTAAGTGTATCAAATTCCGGCAAATATAAAGTACAGAATAATGGCGCAGTAACGCACCGACTGTTGTTATCTTGCCGAGCAATCAAGGGTCTTGAGCGTATTTATTTGGTAATCTACTTATTTCGCTTCTGTTAACACTCAAGCCGTCAAGAATAAACCAAAACAAATGTCGGACATTTGAGCTAACAGCCGTTGTTTGAAATAAATATATATAGTCCCGATAATTTTTTATCAGGCAGCAAGTGTCGACCTCGTAATATAGTAAACTTTCCAAACGGAATGTATTCACAAATCGATGAAATCGGTCAAAATCAGGCGGTAGTAACTAGCACCGAAGACAATTTGGTACCTAGATGAAAGCATATATGCAAATAATACTGATTTTCAACGTGAATCATCAACGTTCGGCAGATATTTTATAAAATTCCGTCAGGGGAAAACCTGTCCAGATTGTTAATACCCGATTTTTTCCACTTCCCGTCTTAATCCTCAATTCACGATTAGGAACAAAAGTGGAATTGAATGGGAATTTATTTTAGTGTGCTTATGATTATTCATCTCGTAGGATGATATAAATTGAGTACATTGCAACGCTCTTCACTGTCGGCATTATTTAGAACTCTTCTCATCCGGATTTTTTGTGTTCCGTGATCTGGTTGAATATTTACTTGGGTCGCAAAAATGCATTTGGTTTCCGGTATTCCTCCATTCAATTGGCCACTTCTAGCCCAATATCTCGTCGCGCTGATCCACCGACTGCGCTCCATCAGATCTTTTATCTTTGTTTTTGGCAATTTGTTTTATCACCTCCATATCGGTTTTACTAACCATGGGATGCGTGTTTTGAAACTGAACAAAAAAGGAGAGGAAGCTGTCCCTTGTTCCATTTGATTGCCGCGGATTATCGAATCGCCAAATCTCACGAAATAGGGTTGTTTGATGGCCGCGTAATATCAGCAGCCTAACAGGTTAATTTATTTTAAGCAATGGCAACCCCAACTGTTCACCCACGTGGAATATAGATATATGTATGTATGTATATAGTTTGATTTTTTCGGCTATAATCGATTAGATAGATGTCATTAACACGTTTGCTTCAGTTTGCCAATATCCCTTGCCAACTTGGGCGGTGGGTAATCTTCCGTGGATTGACCAACCAAGTTGAACCGTTATTTGTGATCAAATTGAAATTTACGTAGAACGATCATCGAGCTTATCCGAGCACAATCAGAAATGATCAGCACAGTGGAATAGGAGCACAGCGCATGCATGTGATGCTTGCACGGGATGCTTGGTGCGATAGCCAAAACTATCTGAACAAGTCCTTGGAGGGCATTTCCAGGTGCATTGAGTGCCCCAAAGGAAATCACTATCATCCGCGTAATTGGGAATTAAAATGTGACTTGTTAAGCCGATATGTGAAATTATAAAAACAAGGCTAACTCTCCGACACACGAGGTCTGGTGTTCCGTAGATAACCATTGCAAAATTCCTGCAATCTTTTGAACAAATCGATTCCCACGGATCGTACAATGGCAATTTATTTGGTTACTAATTCTGCCTTGTCGTCAGCCATAAATTTCTATCATAAATTTGGGCAAGTTTATCACTTGACCGAAATTCACTGTGGAATTTGTGAAAGATTCATGCGTCATTTTGTCTTACCTGAACAATTAAACTGCAATGTTATTCGTTAGAAGGTTGTCACAATCCCTGACAAACAATGACTGTGAATTTGCGGGAAACAGAAGCCGTTTCTTTTTGGCCGCCTAATGCAAAGTCCGAGAGAACAGTGTAACTATGATACGCGGATAATCACTCGTGACACACGTTGACAGCAACAAAATCCCCACTAGGCGGTATTGGACGAGTAGTGTCCAAACTTAGATATTGATTGTGGCACGTAAATTGATCAATGGCAGGAGAAAAAGCAACATGCACAGTTAAACACGTGAGATGAATAATAAAGTTACCATCGATTGGAACTTTTCAGGCCCAATATACATAGATAGTTTCACCGTGATATGGGACGCTGATCACAAATGTTTCTTTCTCAATTGAGTCATGCTCATCCACGTCCTTTTGCTAAGCATTGATTTGGAGTTCAAATGCATAAAGATTTGCGCGTATTGCAACATATTTTACCTAACAAAGCCACCGGTCATCAGTTGAAAGTGATTAGCCACAGGACAACGCGGGTTGAATACAAATTAGCCTTAAACAATTACACGAACTGAGTACGGCTAATCATATTGCGGAAAGACGACGGCGCTGGAATATTGCACATACCGATGACACAAATGGGGTAACCCAATTATCATTAAGGGTACGATGCGATCGTGAACGGTTCTTTTCGTTTATTGTCGTGATAAGGTGAATCTCACATATATACAGCCTTACTAGAGGAGTGTACAAATTTCTGACATGAGAGGATAGGCGTATCCAAATTTTTTCTTGTTTTGTTCGTAAATGTGAACTGGGTGTCAGTTCTAATCTAAGAATTTCAGTTGTTTGTCCAGATTCTAGTTTACTCTCGGCGAACGTCATCGAATGAAAACAACTTGCAATTTCTTCTTTATTGATATTTGCCTTGTCATCGTGACAGAGGACTTTTGCGTTCAGTCGAGAACAGATTAATCGGTCAGGAGAAGCGAACAATTATGACATCCCATGCTATCTGATCCAGCTGTCATTGGAGTACGAACCATCGTGATTTTTACTTCATTCAGAATGCAGTTTACGCTACAGTTGTCGATATTCACTGCCATTTCGGCACGCATACCACGTCTGGTTCATTATTATATCGTTTTGTGGAAAGATAACGAAGCGTTTCCATATTTATATCTATTGTTTCGCGTTAATATACTGACAGAGAGAAATATCAACGCATCTTAGATTAGAACGTTTCATTGAAAAAATATACCAAAAGCGTCGCATTTGGCAACAGCTTGTGAATATCACCATCGTCTTATCACGAAACATGACGAATTTTCACATGGAAACTAAGTAAGTTATTTTAATTTACCAAGTTATTTTGTAATGATATAGATGACCAAAATCAATTACAAATAGCTGGCAATTCATAACATGTACTTGACTCGTCGGTTTGGAGTTCCATTTACACCTACTTTAAAGTTCATACGACACGGGGACAAACGACCTGGATAACCGTAGGTGGAAAGCCTTCCCGGGATGTCTCATATTAACATCACCATTGAGAAGCTCAATGAAGGAATTCGACAGATTTTCGGGACCGTCTCACTTAAGGTACTTGAGTCTTGCTTACCTTTACCCATCTTGTCTCCGTAAGCATTCCAACTTCGTCTGCAGGATAATATTAGAACAGCTTTGTAATCATATAGGTGGTTCAAATTAGTCAGTTTCGCAAGTAGGCAATGTCATTGCTTCATTGAATTATTCTTACGTACAGCATGTTAAGTGGACTTTGACCCAGGAAAAATATTGTTCATCTAATTCGGGTGAACTGTCTTACCAAAGCAACCAAGGTCGAAGCGAAATTGTCATTATTCAGTTAACGTTTGTATGATTTCTTGGGTTTCCAAAGCACCAGTTCATTTTTTTTTGATTTTCCCGGTTGTAGTCAATTTCCTTGTCACGTGAAACTTTTTTGAAGGTTACTTCACGGTTTATTTCGCGAAACAATGAGCATTAGCTACCAAGCAAGTAAGCATAATACATTTGCTTGCGTTACCGTTTTGCAAAAAAAACATTTGCCACTGGTTGATGGGTGAAATTTTGCTTCTGTGGACCATCAAGCAATTAGATAACGTTTTGGTCTTTGGCAAAAGTTTGTCATGAATATACAAAATATGCGGTGGCTATCTGAGGACATTTTGCTGTTGCGAACTGAGTAAGCTTTGAGTAAACAACAAGTATTATTCATCGAGCTTACAAAACAAAAACGGTCACTTGAGCTGTCAGTGTCCAACATACGGCCCATTTATAAAAGAGTATTTCGTTTATGCATAAAATTACCGATGACGAACTCTGTCAAAAAATCCTGTTGTCAATATTGTGGCATTAATTTATTCAAGCCAGCTAGTCAATCAATCCAATTAGCGCGAGCATACAGCCAAATTACTACTGTCACACTTTCACAATCTTTGTGTTAAAACTTCAGATCTCGGCAAGGATATTATCCCTAGTCGGCATCAAAACAAAAGTAGGCACATGTCCCAATTTACTGCCGTGCAATTTCATTGGTCGCGAATGACAGACCCGGTGTTTGTATACGCCTCGGACAGTTACTGTTTTCGTGGGCTATGAACTCCGAAAAAGTTTACTCTTTATTGGTAGATGTAATCGCAACAGACAAATCTAGAAGGTCAGCCTTTCATCTCTATTCAGACATTATGAACTCGGTCAAAATGTGCCTTCGAAGGTCAAAGTAATTGGTTAATAATTGATTAATAATTGGTTAATAAATTGGTCTCATTTTGGTTCCTATTTCGTCACTGATGTTTTAGATTCTGTATTGAAAAATTGTCACTAAGTCAGCTAGAATTGTCGAGCTATTCATTAAGCTATCTGCATTAAATGATTTTTTCCCTACCTAAATCCACTTCATCGTCACATCGCAAATTCTCGGACTTCTTTTGAGATTAACATTAAACTGACAATAAATGAAGTTGTTCCGTGGTCATTGTCATTTATCTCGTAGTGTAATTACGACAGTTGCTTCATAGTTGCGCCAACAACTTAATCAAACCACACGCAATTTGCAATGCAATCCTTTCCTTCTTCTAACTAAAACGGTAGCTGATTAGCAAATGGTTTCGACACGTGTGTACTTTTATCCCGGCACTTACTGCCATTTTGATCTCATGAAAAACACGGTTATCTCTCAACCTAATCCAAAACAAACATCTTGTCAGATGAATCCCAGTTGACCTTGGTTGATGAGATAGGGCGCTAGAACTGCCATGCATAACCGGTCCGTAGATAGCCAGGCATGCATTGGTGAACATCAAACAATCTGTCACGTGGACGCATAGACAAAGCGACTAAGGCCGTTTGTATTAGGAGAGATATAACCCACGGATTGTTCATTATCAACGTAGGCATTCCCTGGAAAAAAAGTCGCCTACTGTGCGTCTAATGGATCCGGGGTGTTATTGTTTCATTTCAGTCTGACAGTAGACGGTTGTTTGAGAAATCAATTTTTCGTTCGTTTGCATAATGTCTTTCAGAGCATGGGACGTGTGCAACTGAATCTATTACGTGACAAATTACGTTCACTTATTTCTATTCAAGTTTGTTCAGGACGATTATGATGTGGATGATGACTGGAACATTCAAATTTTTGGTTAGGAATAATGTAGCCTGTTAATTGTGAATGATATCGTGTTAATAAAACATTGTTCTTGGTAAATCTAATTTGCCAACGTTTCGATCATCGTGGGTAGTCTTTCTCAAGGCAAGTTCTTCAGTCGATTACCCACCGTAGTCGAAACGTTGACGCATTACATCTATCAACAAGGCTGTGTTATTAACAAGTATATCATTCACAATCAAAACCAATGCATGGCGCATCGATTTTTCGATACACTCCTTACATGGTTTGGTCCTAATTTAGCCTGTTGTCTATACTGAAATCTACTCGGTTATCAGCAAGATTTCATTTTATTAACGTCGTTTAGTAGTGCGAACACAGAAGAATCTAGTTCCAACAGCCGCTGTTGTGTCGTGTGGAACAAATTGGCAGAATACTTACAGCCACTTCGTCGTTGGCAAAACAAATCTCCAAAGGGGACATATCGACTGTTTATCATGTTTATTGTTGAATGCAACTGTCCTGATTTATAGTATGCCAGTTCAAAGCAAAAAAGATAAAATTAAATGGAGTTGATTACGGCTAACTGTGATTCATTTCATACGTTAAATGGAACAAACTGGCTGATCAACGCCCATCTAGTTAGTCGACTTTGAGTACAAGTATGAACTGTTTGACCAATTCAACTGTTCAGCGGACAAAATAAGTGAATCAACACGCAATCCGTCGAAAGATTCCATTCCAGGCTGTACAATGCAGGCACGGGTTAGAGATATTTTCCTAGGAATAGTTGACAACAAGCAACATCACAGAATTGCCGACATTAGGTAGTACGATTCACGTTGTTCTCGACTAATGAAGACGTTGCCAAGTTACAAGCTCCCAAGTGGGAGAATGTATGATGATGTTACGGTTTTGATGTTCACCGGTTTACCAATTTCATTGTTGTCGGACCGCGATCTCATTGTCGTTCTGAAGACAATCTCATAAGCATTGTTCGCCAGTTATTGATCTGCTTGCCAAAATGGTATCTGACCATTTGTGGAGTGACGTTCACGGAACGACTACAGCGTTTCTGACTTTGAGCTTGCCAAGGAACTTTTCCATTGGCCAACTCCTTTGAATCCAAGTAAATGTATCAAAACGGTACCATGTACATACCAAACGGAGTTTCTGTTTCTAGTTTGGTCTAGTTGATCACAGTTGGAATTTATAAATCGGGTTACAAATTTCAAATTCAGGTATTCTGATGTCTTGGTTTTGAGAAGATGCACTAACTGTATACGTTTTATGAAATCCTAGTGTGCTTAACCTTTAGAAAAACCCGAATCAATAACAACTGGAGGTAGAACAATGTGCATAGGAAACTGTAGGAAGATGACGGGAACAAACCGTTATTTATAGCCATGCACTGTTTGAATCAAGCGTCGAAATTTAAAGTGGAATGCTTAGACATTTGTGTTGATTCGTTTTTGTAGAAACATTTCAGTAATTCAGTTTACAAAACAGTCGCAGTGCTTCTCTGATAGTTCATAATCGAAGTTAGTCAAACAGTCAATATCCGGGTGTTTTGACATGAAACACACACCGTCGTCCAACTTACTCATTCGGCAGCACTCAAACTGGGCTGGATCTCCTCAATGAAAATGCTGTACTCTTTTGTTTTATTCATAAAACCAATAAAACAAAAAGATGGAAAATGAGGATCGTTGATGATGTAACAGCAGGTGGGTGTTTCAGAATTCTGTAGAAGTTGTGCTCAAATGATATGTCACGGCTCTGAAATAGGACAAATACACTATCCGGTACAGTTTACTAAATTAGTAGCATCATTGTAAATTGTTTCTTGTGCTAATGAAGATTTGGAAACATTCGATTTTGGATAACTCAACATGTAATTTTTTGTTGATTCCATACTATGCCCTGTATCAGCCAATAAAATGAGACGTATAGGTTTCACATGTATACAGTCCATAAATGTTCTTTATCCCGTTATACATTTTTCCGGAAAAAAATGTGATTCAATGGAAACTGGATCAGTTAATTTGAAATCATATTTAACTTAGTTACATTTTCACGGAAATCATCACATAACGAAAGCATTTACATGATCGATATTTGGTCTGTTTCTATGAAATCTTCTTTGTCGTAGATGAGCCTAGGTGATAAACACTAGGTCAGACAAATATCCAGTTGTTCGTTCCGTTTGTTACAAATTAGACATGCAGTCAACTTGTGCAAGTAACTCATGTCTCTCGTCATCTCACGCTGACTGGTTTGCGTTTGGATTGTTCAGGCGTAAATACCATGACCGTTATCTGTCTGTCGTTACACGAATCACCGGCTAGTCCGACAACAAAAGATTGAAATTTCGGGTGATTGGAAGTGTCAGACTCATGCATTTTGTTGTAAATGAAACTGTCAACGCGAATCGCATTCGTTGAAATCATCCGCTTGAATAGAAGAAATCCTTGAATATATATGGACTAACAATCGGTTGGAATGATATCTTGTGTTGTCGTAGAGTTTATAGATAAACAAAATTTGGCGTTCTGTAGCCAGCTGGACAAATGACGCTTGGGGATAATTCTCGTTGTAAGCCTTCTGTTACTAAAGAAAGTGATTAAAGCCGATGAATTTGTTGTTACAAATCGATTCAGAGTCAAATAATGTAAGAACCGGTTGACAGGAAATTGTTTTTTTTAATACCCCGTTGTTGTAGTTGTTGAAAATCGGTAGTGCCATGAACGGCGTCGATAATAATAGAGTATGTTAATAATGACGATATTGATAAACTTAGTGGAAGTGACGCAGTGTCGAAATAGAGAAAAAGAAATTTTCTTCTCGTCGATTGCTCTTAGTCATTGCATTTGAACCGGAGGCCAATAATGACAAACCTCATTTGCGTCTTGAGATTCCAAATTTGACTAAAATTGCACATGCGAAATCATACTAAACAAACGTAGTTGCCGCTTATATTCGGAACAGGAAATACTCATGTCCTCGAACGATTAAACTTAGAATATAAAGCAGGCAGCTGGAAAACTTCTAATTAGTTGAAATTTGTACACATTCAAAAGATAAAACTTTGAGAGTCATTGACATCTGCTGTGCCCTCTTTCCAAACGATTATGTGGCGTAGTGACTGCATTGTAAAAACCACCCGAATCGCATGACAGCATGCCACTACTGTCAGTACGTACGTCTTTTTTCGACAAAGAATCATGCGCCGAACAGTTGGTGACCCACTTTCATCACCCGAAATTTGGTGCATTTAACCAGAATACGGAGAATCGTTACTGAGAGGATAAATGAGTACGGTATTGTTGAGAGTGTTTGTGCGTTAGAACAAAACACTTCCGATTTCCAATCACATCGGATTGTTTGTAGACTGACAAACTTCTGGAGAGAAGCAAACCGATTTCCTCCTATTTTCCATCAAAGCGAATTCACGTTGATTTGTTCGTTCAAGTGGACGAGTTTTGTTTTGCGATCGTTTTCCCTACTCCGTAAATTCAGTGATAACTATGATAGTTTTATTGCATCAATGAAAATTATTAGGGCGGCAAAAACGAACAACCAAAGCAAGCTGGTGGTTTGTGAAAACAACATACAACTCAAAGTAGAGGTACTTATCAACACCAAATGATTTAAGGAGTGTATCGAAAAATCGATGCGCCATGCATTGGTTTTAATTGTGAATGATATACTTATTAATAACACAGCGTTGTTGATAGATGTAATGCACCAACGTTTTGATTACGGTGGGTAGTCGATAGAAGAACTTGCCTTGAGAAAGACTACCCACGGTAGTCGAAACGTCGGCGCGTTTCATCTAACAACAACATTATACCCTTCAGAGGTACTTATTTTTTATTTTTCTATCTTTTTTCCCAGAATTCAATGTTATATTGTTCGACCAAACAAATTCACTGGAACTCGTATCTGTGTGCAGTTGAGAGTGCTTGAGATTGTTTTGCTTTTATGAGTAATTTTAAGCAAAAGCATGAACGAAGTACCGGATTTTAAATATGATAGCTTTACTATTTAAAAGTGGTACACCTAATAGATATGCAGAATTGAAGCAACGCTCAGGGGAATATCAAAAAAAGGTAATCAGTCTCGGTAACGCTTAAAGCAGAAGTTATATTAATCGAAATTTTGTCATCCGCCCAATGATTGTCACTCACCTATCTGTCTCCTCCTCCCGCCCACGCCTTCACAGCAATCGATCAAACTAGCAATCAATGCCCTAAAAGCAAGCCTTGGCCTTGTCGTACACCAAACGTTTGCCTCTCATTTGCTCTCATCTGTGACGGGGAAATAGACTGTCCAGATGAATACGATGAAGATCCGGATATGTGTACTGCGAGTAAGTTATTCTTCTAAACCCGATAACAATTGAACTCAGACACCAAGAACACTAATCAAATAACATAAATCTAACTAGTTATCATAGAAGGTAATATATGTGATAGCTGTTAGTGAAAATAAATAGAGTCTCTTTTAGGAGGTGTTCCGATTGCTAAGTTTGTTGATTAAGTTCGTAACATTTCGTCAACCGTTAAGGTGACTTCGTCGGAGAACACGATGACGAGACATTTGCCATTCAGACGCCAAGTCCAGTATGAAAGTCATCCCAATACTGGGATTCAATAGTTACACGTTACAAGCTGCGGTACCAGAACATGCTGACATAACTGCAGTACCTCCATTAGAGCTCATTCCTTCTAGTAGCAAATAACGTGGGGTCCAATGCAGCAACGTTTTTGCCTCTAATTGGTCAAGGCTTAACGTTAATTTACCATGCCTTATAGGCCGACCTATTTCAAGGGCATTCGTCTACTTTCATGTAATTTACTAGCTACTAGAATTTCATCCGAACGTGACATGGGAAGTGAGCTATAAAAGAGCACAGATACGCGGAGAAACAAATGAATTCGCGAATTTCCATTTTATTTTCAAGCAGCAGTTATGAACACCACGACACTCGTTTAGGGATAGCGCGAGATGATCTAATAAATTCGTTTGGCAGTAACGTATAGAGCATTGTGACTGTCAGAGAACTGTCAATTTTGTAACAATCCTGTGTTATTTGTGTAGGAACTGTGGAAAGCTTTGGTGGCAGATTTTTCGAGCTTCCGAGGAGGCGGTGCAATCGATTTGCATGATTCCAAACTCAGTGTGCCCATGAACGAAAATCGCGAATTCGACCACTGCTAGTTCTCTATCCCTTCAGGGAACCGTGACGAATTCATTAAAGATCCATGTGCTATGCGATGTTAGTATCGACTACAAGCGTTCCAAACAAGTCAAGCTAACTCTAAATCTACAAAGAAAAATCATTTGAATTAATGATATCTGTTTCGGCTCGTATTGCTGAGCACATGAATTTTACGTACGGAGTTGTTTATGAGAAGTTGGCTAAATGGGTAACATTGCTAATCGACAAAGATTAGTAATACTAGTCAATATTAAATATAATACAAAATGTCCATGTTCTAAGACGAAGAAAAACGAGGAAGATATCTGCTTTATTTCGTCCCAGGTAGTTTCGGTTGATTTTACCTCTTGGTTGTTAGCGCCCAATATCACTAAGTTGAGCAGAAAATATCATTCATCCATTAGTCAAAATCATGTCACCTATAGTGAACTGCCATGATCGACAAGCACCAGTTGTTCAACTTATCTAGTGAAGTAGCGAGTACAATATCCGTCAATGCTGCATTGACTGTTCAGCAGAGTCCATGACCCGAATGTACATCTTTTGGTTTGCTGTATGAATTGACGTTTTTTTAATTTCATGTGATACTAATCGTTCAAGATCGGCTAAAACGCCGTCGCACGTAAGAGGTATAGGAACTGAGTTTTAAATTCCTGATCTTATTACTGATTTGCTCTGATTACGGGGGCCCCTTACAACGCTGCTCAATTAAAAGTTTAAAGAACAAAAATACTTACAAGCTAAATAAAAGTTAAGAATTTGAAGTCCTACCTGTGATAGCAGAGAATCCCCATGCAAATACATCCCTGTGGCTACATTGAGCCATATCATCTAGGTTCGTTCAGCAGGTATGGGGTGCTCCCTCTCTCTGTTCGATCCCGAGGACAGATGCGATCTAGACATGTCATTCTACCAATTGCAATTTCCGCTATTTGTATCCATGTCTATATCAGCGCGTTTCCTAATCTCGATTTGCTTTGGATAACCACAAACTTTGAGGGAGATGTTTTTTTAGCCCGTGTAATGCATGACCCACCCAATCATTTTACTCCAATTCATGGTCTTTTTTGAGGATTGAATCTCGGAACCCAGTGCCTGTCAGCTAACCTATGAGTTGCGAGGAAAATTATCCCACCATGCAAAAGTAGTACTATTAATGGCAATAATGTTGTAATAGTAAAAATTTGTACCTCTGTCCACGACGCCCGGACCTCCGATCTCGGTGTTGCTGTTTAATGTCAACTTTAGATGGAAAACCACTTGGTACGGTCAACGCTACAAATGTCTCCACTTCATAAATGCCAGTCGCATCTCCTATTTAATTGACAATAATCCATCCATTACAATGTTGCCTGGCAACAAGCATGGACTCAATCAGTTAAACTTATCTCATCCAAACCTTCATCTGAGAGAATAAAATTCGGCTTTGTGTCATCCCAATCCGCCAACAGCATTTTCGCACGTCACAGGTATAAAATGCATCTCCAATGTAAATGCATGGCCAGTAACGTGGCAAAGAAATGGTTGGAACTTTTACAATCTTCAACCAAAACCACAAACTCGTGCACCTATTCAAAATCAAACGTCCTACCGTTTAAACAAATATCGGTTGTATCATGTTTATACAGTTAAAAGGCGATTTCACCAACCATCTCGGTTGCGAATTTGAATACAAATGGGAGTTAAACAAACCTTACAAATGCCGCCTTTCAGAAATAAACACAAACAAAGGCTTGGCTGCTTCCCATATCACGAGTGGAAGAAAGCAAGAAAATTCTCTGACGTACCAGAAGTGACATACAATACTACTTGTTTTCATTTTTTTTGCATAAATGGCTTCCGGGTAAAGAAAGAAAGAGATTCATATAATTCAACGTGCGGCGAATTAAATACGTGGAAAGTAAAATCTGACCGGGCTAGGGGTGGCTTGATTCCCACTGGTATGTCTTTTGCTACTATCCACGAGGAATAACGCGCGCGAGCCGTTTCGCTGTGATACTTGCAAACTAATTCCTATGCAATATTCACATGAGGATCTGTTACCCTTCTGGCAAGTCAATGCAGTCGGCGATTCAAGTGGGAATTATGAAACCGTGCTGTTTGCTCAGATTGGTCTCAGGATATTGCTGAAGCTCATTCTTGAAATGTGATGGAGATAGCCTTATTGGTTAGACTGATTTTCGGCTTTCGATAAAAGAAATCTCCCTGACGGCCTTCCTTTTTTATGCAGTGCTGACGTCGGCCTAAATTGTTCTATTCACAGCTATGGAGAACAGCCTCACCGTCAAACGGTACCACCTAAAACGCTCTTTGAGATGTTCCGTCTAATGCTGTAGATGGTGTTTCCGCGGGTTTATCAATAAGCCCTCGGATTGCTTGAACACCATACGTACTGATCATTTCCGTGGATCAATAGCCCTAACTAGGGATTCGCGCGGACCGTCAAGAGGGATCAAGGCACACAACTATATCCAACACATCATCCATTTTTGAGGTGCACACATCCAGGACCCTTACTTTCTGTTTGGTGCTGCATAAAATATCCCTTCGCGAGTGTGCTTGTCCGATTATTTTCCGATTATTCCGTCGTGTCGGCAATCGCGTTGGATGGTCACATTTGAAATTGTTTGTTTTTTATCATCCGAAGGTATTTGTTCGGGACAAGTTGTCATCGTGTTTTTGGGAACCACAGATTAGACGTAAATAAACAAAATTACGAGCAATACATGATCAGGGCTCACATAATTCACTTTGCCATCGATCATTGACAACGTGATGTAGTAATCTCGGCTCAAGGCCGTGAAAAAGACAGTGCACCAGCTTGCTGGATGTCACATTTTAGTGAAAAACGTTGGTTTTCATCAGAATCAGAGTGTAATAGAAACCAACCTGATTGCGGCTAGTCCCGTTTTTTTCCATCGGCTGAAACGAAAAGTCAATCTCCAATATAATTTTCTTCCCCTCTAAAACAGCTAACTCCGTCGTTAAAGCGCGAAGCTACGAATTTAACATTCGTTGAACATACACTTCCGAATACCGGGGAAAAGTACTGATATAACTAGTCATTGTCTTCAAGAGAGTTACAGACGATCGGGTACACGCAGCTACGAAGGTAAACAGTAGCGTCTCAGTCGATTGCTGTTGGCCCTTGCAGAATCACACCCTGGTGACTGCTGAATGGGGTCTAGTCTAACAGATGCCCTAAGCTCCTGTAGTGAATTCAACTCCAACGTTGGGATGACCAAGAACACTCGAAATCTGACCACGTGACACGCAAAGATTGAAGCCATATTAGGAGATTGTAACCAGTCGACTTAGGGTGATTGCACAAATGAAGTGATGCACGCCAGCTTTAAAATCACAACATACTTCCGTTTTAGAATTAAAAGGGCCTGGGATATGGCCAGGTTTTGACTTATCTGATTTAAAATACCGATATTGAAGGAAGTTAAATGAATTGAACAATAGATTTTAAGCTGTTCATGTCATGCATTTCCTGCTCTTTGATTATTGTTATCACCAAATAGATCTACAGATCGGCGGTAAGCTGTGACATTATGCATAGTCCTGTCATCATAAAATTTGAGGTTAGTAGGATTCTTCATTAAAAAAATATGTGCAAATAATCCTTGGGAAAACTATTTTGTGATGTTGATCACATGGTAGAACGGATTTTCGTATTGTTAAAACCATCGAATTTTAGTAAAATTTCATAAAAGTTTGAATCCCCATGAAATAACCTGATACCATTTATTTACTTGAATTCGAATTCTAGAGAGCGATACATTTATCCATTCGGACAGGTATTTGTTGTCTACAGACAATCATGATTAGAGACAACTGAACATTATTGTCATAACGACAGAAAATTGGCACCAATTTATTTCGATAGTGTTTCATTTTCAAGGTGTCCATTACAAGAATATTTTCAACTAGTGAAACCAAGAACTTTCTAAAGACTACTTGAAATTAAACTATTACGGATAAGTACCACAAATAGAGCAAAGGAAAAGAATAGCAATACTTTTGTTATGACTGAATAATGACCTCAGCACAATTCGTGGGCCGTTTTGTCATGTTCCGGCAATGCGCTAAGATCACTTAGCGTTCGTTGTTTACGTCACTTTATCAATGAACTGTTACTCTGATCAAGTCAATTCTTTAATTTTGCTATGTTTCATGGTTATGAGACTGGAAATCTCCCATAGTGTAACACCATGTCAGTCATTACTAGCCGGGCAGGAGAACAAATGATATCCGAGAGCTGAAAATAAAACTTTCTCCATAAATTCAAACAGTACTGGCAAAACAAATGTTTTTATCAATATTGATGTTCAGTCAGGAGATTAGGCAGTGCAGTTGTTCGTTACAGCGCAAAATTAAGCATTACATTTGGTAGTCCAGCGGTGGCAAGATACTGATTTCACTAAAGAAGATGAATGTTGTTTTCTGAGGTCAAGCAGGGATGGAACGGACCACAGAAACATTAGATTAAACACAAGTTTTACCATTCTGCTTGCGTAACGCTTAACAGATCTGGAGGGTAAAAAATTGGCATGATACATGAGAACACATTGTGAAATTGAATAGGTACCGCGATTGATTCACACACGCCAAATGAAGACGCAGTTTTGAGTACTGGTTGGATTAAGTTTAAAAACCGTTGCCTCCCTGTGTCTGGCTACAATCTGGCCAGGAAAATTCTGGAACAGCACATACGAAAAGTTATTGAGAAAACGGAACAGTGAAATTCTGTTACCAAACCACTGAGAGTCGGGAATGAAAGGAAGGTCTGATTTCGGTAAATACAAACTGGCAACATGGAGACTTTTTGGACAATTGTCCATTGTCTCTAGTATTATGCCACAATTCATTCTCCGAACAATATTTTCATATTACTTTGATAGACAAAAATTCCCGTTTAACTGACTTTTCTTATCCTCGACAACCAATGTAGGCAGACAGGGTTACACTAATTTTACTGTTAAACTGGGATCAGTAATGCTCATTTCCAGACTCGCACGTGAGTCAAACATGCTGCGAACAATACAGACCGCCAACTCCGTGGAAAGGGATAAGTTGTGAACTGAATCAATTAGAACGGCGCCGAATCCATTAGGAAAAAAGAGGTATCGACCTGACCAACGACGAGTAACTTTAAGACGAAATAAGCTGAGCATAAATTAATTTTTCTCTGTATCTTAATATATTATTTGAGAACAAAAATCTACTGAGAATTGCTATAGCACCTCGGTGTTTTCAAATGCATGCAAAAGGAAGAATGTGCGAGCTCATAACAATATACTGTGAAAGAAAGAAAATTGGTAATGAACCGAGAGGAAGAATTCCTTACCGACTGAATAGTGCCCAGTTAGTTTGGTTTGGAACCTAAATGGCATCTGATTTTTCTGTGTGACATGCATCGAATGAGACAAATAATTCATCTTGTCATAACCGGCCGAATGCCAGACAAGTTTGCGCTACTTGCAAAAGTCCAACGGCGTACTCAGAAAGCATATTTTCTGTCTGGAAACGTGGTCTCAAATTCGATTTGAAGATGACGACGGTGATTGACGTAATGCTCCCAGAAACCGTTCTGTATGAAATGTAGCCATATTCATTGGGCATGGCTGCGTGCCGTGGATTTGGAAACTAGAAATTTTCGTTTTATCCGTATAAGTTTACACATTTTAATTAGTACAATTGGAAAACTATTCATATTTTTAGGACTGATACTTTCATTGTTACTGGGCGGTCCCAGAATACTATCTCTGTCATTTCCCGATCCGTTCTAATTGCAGTCTCCTAGCATACAAATGAGTACGGATTAGATTAGCTCGGAAGACAGCGTAAAACGAGCACCAAGACAATGGACACGTATTTACGGAGTAGACACACTCGAATGAGCATATTTATCCAAAGGCGGCTGAAACTTCAGCGAATTAAAATTTGTTTGTCCCAGAAGCACACATTCACATAACAAGAGATGATTTTGACAAGAACGGAAATCAAACATAAAATTATTTTCAAAAAACGATTAACCCAAAAGGGTTTGCGCTCAAGTTCTCATCATTACAAAATATTTATAAAGAATCAAACTAGTTTTCCGCGGGACAATTCAGGATTGTCAAACATCTTTTTTTGATTTCGGACAGAAACGGGGTTCGGGAAAGCTGAACTGGCCAACCAAAAATGAAACATGCTTTTTTAATTGGTCAAAATGAAAACGAGAAATACGATTTGCGTGCACTTAGTCAAATTCATTTCCCTAAATTGATTTGACTATCGTTAAGTGAAACAAATTCGTTTTAACAAGCAAACAGTACACTGCGATTTTTTATTGTTGTTCTTTTCGTGTATCCATGCAAAAAAATTCAACGCGTACAGAGGATCGACCGGCTGAGGAACATTTGCAAGGTTTTATCAACAAATATCGGAGATGGTTAATCCCCAATATTCTCGGAGAAGGAACGCCAATCGAACTAGCCACAAAACTTGTCGGTAAGTCAACGATAATCAATAATACAAGAAGAATGTTTGTTATGGATAATACAAACCGGTGATGAGTTCGTTTAGGTGACAAAGATATATTTGATTCACTTTTTCTCCTGAGATGTGTCTCGCATCAGACACTGAATTGTTCAGCGAAATACCATCTTCAAACAAGACAGCTGGATGGATTGTGGAAACTCCAGGAGGTTGCATCCTTTCTAATCTACAAAAATCATGAAGACTGGAAACGCCAACTGTACTTTGTAAAGTGAGCCACACCAAATCGTAATGGCCCTTTGGGCGCTGGTTCAGGTCGCTTCTCATCCTTCGTTTAAACAACTTACGGAACCCAGGAACTGATCCCCAACTACCAAATATTTTCATAAACAATCCCTAGTATTCTTATTTTGTATTGGTTTCAAGTGAAGTCATTTTTTCATAAATTCACTAGCTTTATCTATCCTAATGCTGGGTTCACTTAAAAACGAAGAGTAGGATAAAGCGCTTTGAATACGTGGGTGAGGAAGCACCACAAACTGTCGGCTGACTAACCAATCACGCACGGCTCTCTTGCAAGAATGTCCCAACAAAATCCAGCCTGTGCATGTAACTAGGTCACTGAAAGTTGTCCAAAAATGTGGATTTCATTTTTGCCAGCAAAGATCAGTTGTTTGAGATGGAAAAAGAACAACAACAGGACATGCTGGGAGACACGGAGATCACCACTAAGTATCAAGTGCAATTACAATGCGTCCAAATTCCTCATACAGCGTGCAGGATCGTTTTGATTAGTCAGTCCACTGGCAACCTCCGACTGAGTGTCTTATTGTGAATTGAATTCTTGTTCCTAACAGACAAACCAGCACAAAAGTATGGGACTGTACGATCTACTGGAGGAAAAACAAACAAACAAACAAATTTTTGATTTTTGTAGATTTTAGATAAATTCATTTTTGTTTGTTGCATGTCATGTATTTTTAACGCTAGCGCACTGTCCGATTTGTTCGTGTTGTACATGCGTTTTGTCGATCACTATACTCGATCACTTTTGCGCGTTTCCAAGCAAGCAAAAGATTATGTCGTGAATAAACAACGACAGTTCAACAAGTTTGCCTATGGCAACTATTTTCACAGCTAATTTGGCATTTATTTTTTATACGCTTGTAGATAACAATTTTCTTCCGTTAGTTGAAAACATTTATTCGCCTGCGGCGATGGATATATTCAGGAAAATCACAACTAACTTTAAAGTATTCAAGCTAATTTTGCTTCATATATGTACATATATATATATATAGAGAGAGAGAGAGTTGAGAAGGCGTACACTGAGTTAATACGTTTATCGTGACGTTTCGATCCAAACTAGGACTCGTTGTCAAACGTTGTCAAACGATTGAATGGGATCGCTAGTTCCGTTCGGTTTTTTGCACTGTCCGTCAGTTTGTCTCTCTATTCTACATCCGGGTCTTGTTAAGATGACGTAATGTTTGTCAATTTCGACATGTCGATTGAACGAGTTATTTGAGTGGAGGGCTTCAAGAATCAGTCGCTCCCCTTTCTGTTTGCCCGATTGACTACCTTTGCGTTGTTGATGTTGACCTCATGGCCTGTTTGTGCACAGTGGCTCCATATCGGCGAGCGTGAGGCAGCGCGTCGTTGGACTAAGCTATGATCGTGCAAGCGTGTGCGTAATTGTTTGCTTGTATCACCGACATACTGGTTGTCACATCCGAGGCACGGAATGACATAAACTACCCCTGACTGGTCGTGCTGGTCGACGCGATCTTTTCCGTTGAAAAGAATAGATCTCAGGGTGCCGGTCGGTTTTTTCGCGATTGTGATATGTAGTGGACGTAGGATGCGTTCGACCGCTTCGGATACTCCCCGTGTGTATGGAAGTACCACGATCGATCTGGTCCTCTTAGTGTTTGCCCCCTGCCTTCTGCGAATACAAGCGTTAATGAAAGACTTTGGATATCCATTGACCGCAAACAACCTGAACAACCTAGATTGCTCTTGTTCCCGTAGGTGCTGTGTACTGCAGTGTGTCGGCTCGATGGAACAGGGTACGCACACAGCTCTTTAGGTGGCAGGTTGGATGGTTGCTTTTGAAATTGAGTATGCGGTCCGTCGTCGTCGGTTTTCTGTAGACGGTCGTCTCTATGCTCCCGTTTGGTTGCCTCATAATTAGTATGTCGAGAAACGGTAGAGCCGAGTCTTTTTCCTCCTCCTTGGTGAAGTTGATGCTGGGCACTATCGCGTTTAGGTGTTGATGAAATTGGTCCATTTCTGTTTTTTCTAACACAACAAATGTATCATCAACATATCAGATCCACAAGCGTGGGCGGTTTGGTTCGAATGCCTTCGTCTCGAATATATATATATATATATATATATATATATAGAAGCAGGAAATAGTATCTGGATGCGTGAACAAAATTTGCCCGGGAGAACACGACCGGTTTCGCGGTTATTGTCGCTCGTCAGGTGTGCGTTTCCGATGCTCTCTTGTCCAAACATCCACATACTTGTACACTCCGAATTGATTGATATTTCTCACCAGAATCGAATCTGTAGCAACAGGAGTGTGCATGGAAGCTCTTCGTCGAAGAGTCCACAAAAGAATCACGATATGCATAGGTAATTTGATTTCGTTTCAAAGGGTCTTAAAGGGCGCTGTTTATCGCGAAAAAGTAATCTCTCCTGAATTGTCAGCAGTTTTTGAGATTGATAAAGTTCCAACTCCCATATAAGATCGTTCACAGTACTAAGAATTACTGTAAAACGGCAAAACACAAACGTTTCATTGGTATGCAAATTTAAATCGATTGACAACCATATGGGTTCTGTGGTGGGAACACGAACGCGGATTGGAATCCGAGTTTTAACCTGGCCCGTCCACGGAACTAACAAATTTTTCTCTCGAGAATTAAGGTTTGTCAAACACAAAGCACTTCTTATCTGACTGTACAGTCGATTGATGACGCTAAAAAACACTACTGGGACAGGGGAAATGGATTTTACTTTTTGTGAGCATACTGAATGAGCATAGTAGAGAGTAAACGAAAAACACCGTACTTGATGAGCGCAGTGACAACAAAGCTACTTCTATGCTTCTAAACTGAATTTGCTTTTGCATAGAAAAAAGCGATCTAGTTAATTCGAAATTACGGCTTGCTCACTCAAGTTTGGATCATACAATAATGTTAAAATGTTTCGACATTTTGTACGGTATGTTGGTTTCTCATATTTACTCAAATGAATGTCTTTTGTTTTGCTGGAACCAGTTTAGCTTTGAGAATGCATCGGTACAGAGTTTCCTTCGTGCAGAACCATTTAGATCCAAGATCAGGTTTTTCCCATCCACTTCTAGCAGGTTTTTATAGCTGACAAATTCCGAGTGCTTTCTGGTACCTGGCCAACTTTGATAGCAAGCAGGTTGCTAAAAACACAGTTGTTTTATCTACGGCCAATCTTTCAGTAAGACAACGCGATCGATAGAACATACGAGAAAAAAATTTGACATGCGTTTCATCATGATCGTTATACTGTGTTCATAGATGGCTCGAGTAAAATTGTGAGGAGTATTCTCTGTCCGAATTTCGATAGATCAAATTAGGTAACAGAAAGATACGAACTCACGTTAACTAGTTTGCAAATTAGTTGGCCGACTATCAGTCCCGTCTGGGAGAACGAAAGTAGAAAGCTGCAAATACATAAACCCGGATACATAAGCTCGGATTTCACAGATCGGTAATCTGTCAATGTCTCCTCTTCCGGACATTCTTCTGTAATTAACCTTAGTGAACGAAACAATTTGTACGTCATTTTCACAGGCTGGTTTCAAGATCTCAAAACGTCGGTACTTTCTGCGGTCGTTCAAAAAGGTCTATGGTTGATCGTGTGGACAAAACATTAGAACTGAAAAATAACTAACCAAGCAACCAAGGAATTTGACTTTCGTGATGATCTCGCATCGTCTACTTCGCGTTAGGGAAGAGTTGTAGCATTCAGAACAGTCCAGGTTTTGCTCACCAGTTGTAGCCCAGTGAAAATCACAATGTCCAATGTGGATGGATTAGTATGGCCGGAAAAAGTTCTTTAGTCTTACGTTATTTTGTTACATTATTTCGAAACATTTATTCATCCTCAGTGGCTTGATGTTGTGGGCTAGAACACTGCCACTATTGCCATTTAGTGATGTATTTGACTAGCCTAAAATTTATATGGCTTCTCCATAACTAATTCTCATCTCACTCTCGCAAAACAACACTGCAGAGCATTCATTCAGTAGAGGATTAAGAATGTTGTCGGACTAACATCACTCCTACCCTAGTCTTAAATCACACCTTCAGGTCATCAGGTCAAAATTGCGCGCGAAGAAAAACATGACTCAAGTTCTACTACCCATTATGACTTTCAAATTTCAATCCCGGACCTTCAGTTTGGGAGGTACGCATCACCAATAACCTGAATTACCGGCTGGACCTCAATGACCGTCAACAGTTCCCCACGTCTTCAAAAGGAGACAGTGACAATATCGTTAACTCCAAATCAGTGCTTTCAACCAAGTTAAGTCTCCGTAGGATTGGGTAAATAAGGAACTCTAGCGTGAGTAAAACTCGTGTCCGGTGCTTCCCGAAGGATAAGTTGACCGGATTTCCAGGAGTTTGTGTGTGCCATCTAGTCTGATGAGCAATCAGTCGAGAAAGAATAGTATTAATTCATCAAAGTGCTGGTTAGGGATGTGCCTTCATTAAAATCCATGTTAGACAAATCGGTGAAACACTACGCGAACGACGGCTGAACATCATTCTATCCTAAAGCCCACAAAGTGGAAGAGTATCAGTCAGTCTGCAGATATAGGTCTGAGTACTGGCACCACCTTTCTATGGTCAATAAGTCCATCAGTATCCCAATAAAAGTGAATGTCATCGAACTAATGATTTCGTTCGTTATTGATCGGAATTCGAAAATAAACATCTCGTGAACAGTAAAAGTAAATTCTATAATTTTCATATACCAATAATATGTCAACTGACTGCTGGTCCGAACACTGTGTGAAAACGACTGCGAAATTGAACGTGGGGTTGGAAATGACGATTTCAATTTATGTGACTTTGATTAAAAGTTCACGATTTCTACTCATTTTACGGTCGTGGGAGCATTTCTAACTAACATTTTAGTACTTGGATTGATGAGACTGAACTCATTGATAAAGTACAAATAGTACCAAGTATTTTACATTGAAAAAAAAATTTGAAGTCCCAATAGTTTGGGTTCAGCTTTACATGTGTCCAGTTATCTTCCCACGATATGTGATTGGTTTTTAACCAGGGTGTGTTTGAGAATTCGTGGTCTGAATTAGTTAACCCTACGGAAAATTTGGTCAGCGGCTTGCTTCTCCTAGATTGGGTAACATTTCGCAAAAATTTCATCTCGGAGAGTTTGTCATTTCGTGACATGGTCGTTTGATGAAAATGGTTACCTGAAAAATCTTTATTTTACCAATTTAGATGGTGACTATACATTTAGTTTTCCATCATCTCATAGTCCCGCGTCTGGCGATGTCACATGGGAAAGCGAGTAGCAATTTGTAGCTTCTAAATGCAAGCAATGCCGAAAAACATCAAACGTGTTTTGCAATCAAACAGAATGAACGTTGAAAATTCGCCGTTATAGTTGGATCTTTAAGAACGCATACGTCACCATGATTCAAAAACACCACTTTCTTGTCCAGAAATATACGATTTTAAACACTGAAATAAGGAGGAATCAAACGGCCTCTTGTCAACTAACTCTTTGCCTCTGTTGCTATGGCAAGATTTAGATTAGGTATGGGATATTCAGGATAATGTTTACCGAGAAACTTCCCGAAAATAGCTCATTTGCAATTTTGTTTCATCTTTGTCAACTTGATGTGTTATTCCCAAATTGCATTGTGTCTCTCTTTCTCTCTCTCTCTCTCAAGAGAGAGACAGAGAGAGAGATACGTTGGGCGTGAGAATGCATTGTGGTTTCAAAAATGAATTTTATCAAGACTATGGGAAACAGTGCGCATGAACATGGATATGTAAAAACACACGGGATTTTATCAAACGTGAAAGAAGTTCGCAATTCTATTTGACATCTCCGTATCTTACTAACCCATATGTTCCTTCATGGAGCATTGGTTTTTTATAAAACAAATTTAAGATTAGGTTAAGGCCCGCTGTACACAGAGTGATTCAGCATTATGTGTGGTCACTTCTGGGGCGTAATGATTCAAGCCAAGTGTTTTGGTCAGTGACTATTCATGACTCAGTTGTTCTCATCAAAGTGCGAGGACAAAGGCGAATACCCCGCTGACTAGAATTCGTAGACAGTCTGCGGGATTTGACTAAATCGTGATTGCGAAGCATCGACCGTACGAGACGTACGGCTCTGTGCTCACCAGTGCATGAGGCTAAGGATTTCTGGACCGGTTCAAATGGCGTATACATTGAAGAATCGGTCGCCGGTGAGTTACATGAACCACAGATCGGCCTAGAGGCTCGAATTACAATTCCCCACGTCAATCACCTGCTTTAACTTGAGCAATCAGGTGGAACGCAGCTCACTAACGAATTATGGGTTTTGACGGATAATCGCTGCCTTGAAGATGAACAGCTGAGGGAGCAACATTGAGGCGGTGAAATCAACACAGTATATATATATAATGGAACGGAACTATCGATCTCATTCAATCACTCATTCACGTTTGACAACGAGTCCTAGTTTGAATCGAAATGTCACGATAAACGTATTAACTCAGTGTACGCCTTCTCAACTCTAAATATATATATATATATTTATGTATATATAACAACATTCAGTTCTCATCACTGAATCCGCCTCTGAATTCAATTTCTATTTCATTTTTGTGCAATGCATACCAAAGTCAAGGACACCACGCGTTCGGAGATGCAACCAATATTCCCTTTATTAAATGCAGTTATTCCGGCTAACTTCGAAACGATTAGTGCTGAGAAAAAAAACTGTCACCTTCAGTGTGTGCATGCGAATGAAGCATGTGACAATTTACGTAGCGATCAACTGGACATGTGGCTGTAAATTTTACTTCTCATCATCATCATCGGCATCAAAGGGAATGGAAGACCTAAAACAAAAGTGCATCACAAATGAGGTAGTGAAAGATCAAGCAGAGCGCCCGAGATTCTTTGGCGAGTTAGCAAAGAACCAATGTTATCTGATGCTTACAATGGAGTAATACAAGAACGAAGGGATCGGGCATATCAGTCAGCATTATCGTAGAGTTCGCAACCGACGGACCTAACGCGAGCAAGCCAAAATCTGTGTCTGAGTTGAGGAAAGCACGATATTAGATATCTTTTCTGTCATGGAAGGCTGTACCTAGATCTCGGTTACGTGGGTAAAGTAAATTACATCATAATTTTGCCGTTTGAAATGTCAACAAACTCAGCTCAGATGAGAACATCAAATATCGGTCTCTGCAACTGCACGCAATTCTTGTTAGTTCCATTGATATATCGCGAATTAAAAAACGCTGGTCGGCAAAAGTAGTAAATATCATGTACGCTGTCCTTAGCCTGACAGCTACGACAATTTGCCATGTCACGTGATGAAAAATCTCCACCAGTAGATTTCCTCCTTCCTGACCCAAAGCAACTGTGACCGGGGAAGAGGTAACAAACCTGACGGGCGTTTCTCGATCGAAATTACAAATGGATTTTCTAATCTGTCATCCCGATGGTCTGTAATCAAACCGTTACCCAGCAGCAAACGACTATTTCCGTTACAATTCACCTGCATGTTGTGTAGCCTGTCTAGAATTGAAGCATCAGCTTATCTAAAATCCTGATTTAGCAAATGGTGAATAGCAGGGCGGAAATACAAATCATCAGTGGACTGTGAACGGTATAGTGATGTGACAATAATTATCGTTTGTTTGCTTTATTTCCGGAAAGGTCAGATTCAGTAGAAAAAATCCGATCAATAAAAAAGGGTCAATCGCTGGCATGTTCCAAATAACCGTAGTATTCTTCTTTTTTCACTTTAATTTCATTTCCATCATTCTAGCTTTCATACTGATAATACTGATTGCCTATTTTGACTTCTACTATTGCGGAATTGATTAAAATTTGAGAACTCTTCGAACTTTACCAGATTCGAAATCGGGCATGGAAGGCTTTCACGAGCTACGTGGCCAGGCTGAACGGTGTTCGGGTATTTCATTAGAAGACTAGTAATTATCTGTCTGGTTTGCTTCGCATTTTGACCGACGTTTCGTTCACCAACCAAAATTCCAAGCTAAAAAAAACTATATTTATAAAACGTGCTCATAATTTCGGGTGAATCTTTCGAACAAATTAACATTAAATTATATGGCTTTATTTTTGCATCAAAACAGCTCAGCAACTGGGCAGACTCAGCTATTCCGACGAACCTCAAATTATTTTATCCAGATGTAACTGAGACAGGGAAGACGTGATAACATACAGACGTCCGAAGTTAGTAGGATAGGCATTCTTGATTAAAAAAAGGCGAAAAACGAACCACACTGAATCAGTGACTGTTGTTTGACACAATTCAATAGCTTTCAGGCCAGTTCAAAGTGCAATCACTTTTCACCGGTGAAACCATGATCGGCACACTAGAAGCCGGAACGGCCAGTCAACGATCAAACGACTGACCGATAAGCGATGACAGTTTCAATCGGAAAGAACATGGGAAACGCTGACCAATCAGGAGATACGGTCGGAACAACGTGGCACTCAAGCGAGTTCACATGCAAACCAGATATTTATGAACAACTAATATGAATTTTCATCGGGCTGACTTGGTTTTTTTCTCCGCTCAATTGGGACAAGGGGGTGTTGATTTCGTAACTGAAGTCAACGGATAAGTTTTGACGTGAAATGCGAATGGAAATTTCACTTTTTTCCAATAAAGTTGCATTTCAAACTGTCTATCGGTCTCGATGAACGGTTAGTTTTTAGAAGATAAGCAGTCAGTACTTCTTATACGTTTTTTTGAATTACTTTTCAGAAAGCAGAACAATAGTGGACTACGCCAAAGATGTACATTTGACCGAGGAGCAAGCCAAGAAACTGGTCCAATTTTTCAATGGGATCAAAAGTGGTAAACAAATTGTTTTGCTCCTGTTAGGCATGCCATTGGGTGCATGGACCGAGTTGTACGAACTATTCTCGCGTATTTACAAAAGTGGATTTATGGACACCGTGGACGAGTTGCCCGGAGTACAGTCGACCGAAAAGCGTTTCCGATGGAACAGTTATCCTTATCAACAAATGCGCAAATGGATAGCATAAGATAGGGATCGACCGCAAGTTTAATGGAACTCCGTAAATCATTTCGACCAATACGTACACGCATAAACAGACATACACCACTCTTATTCAATGTGAAGCATTAACAAAAAAAGACAGAAATATTCATTTCTGCTCTATGAAATGGACTTTTCTATGTGTGGTTATTTGTGAATGAATTGATCTCATTCACACCGACTCCGTATTTTGCAAATGTTGTCCCGAAGTGGATACGCAGTGTCGAACAAAATTTACATAATTTGTTCAACATATTGTTTTCCTATTATGCAAAGTTACGTAGCAGTTGCATTTCAAATTCCGGCAAAAGGTAGCATTGATGTAGTCTGGTTGCTATATTTTCACTAGTCTTTTACTCCAACCGACAAAACTGATACTGGGCACGTCATCCGACCCTCGTCAGTTGTCATCCGGTCGTCTTGAACCTAAAACGGCTTACTTGCAAATTATCGTAACAAGCTATTGCAACGGAAATTGACTCAATAACAGAAGACATTTAACAGTGGCCCAAGCTTCCACCGACCAATCAGCTTGGAACCTGCTATATCGGGGGGTAGAAACCGCCAAACGTCACCGTGAAACTTGGAGTGGTATGGAACCAAATAATTCCTCATTGGGGCAGTTGTATTACCAAGCCGGGTGACAGCGGATCGCTATCTACCAACAAGATAATTGGCGGACATTTGAACTTCTGAGGTGTAAGTTAACGGACGATTAGTCGACTTGACCACTGCCGTCGGATGTTCACAATCTCCTCTTACCGGAATTGCCCTGGATTGCGAGATTACAAAACAGCCCTGAATACTTGAGTTTGACTCACTTGATGACCGATACAGACAGGGTGATGCTTAACTAAGCTTGCTGGTTGTTACACTTGATCAAGGGCTAGATTCTGGAACAGATGCAGGAATTAAGTTCGTACAAATCATACAAACAGTATGGAACGAATCACATGGATAGTCGCCGTGGCTGAGGCGAAGTCGGCCAAATATTTACAAAGAGCCGTCGCTAAGAGTTGGAGCATTGGCAAGCTCATTCAATTCCATACGGATTTTGACTCAGTGAAGCGTGAGTTCGTGTGAGACAGCGGATGTTTGTGGCGTATTTTCTAAACTCTGTCTCATATTCCAGGCTGGGTGGTGTTCAGGTGAAAATGTAATTCAGTGCTATCGAACGCATTTGCAGGGTCTAGGTCAAATTCGGACTTAAAGACCGACAACCAGGGTTGGATTGAGTATTCAACTACATTTCAGTAGGCTAACTGACATTCGGACAAAATGATTCGTGCGCAAACCTAAAACCATCCCATCAACCTCACACTCGAATTTAGCTCTAGTCAAAGCTCCTTAATGCTGCATATCTGCCTTCTTCCAAGCGATAAATCCGAGAACTAATACAGCTCTCGTAAACAACTGAAAAGGATAGCCACTTTAAATCGGTTCAGATATCACCCACATCGGGCACTCCTACCAGTCCTTGAGGCAGTGTAGAACGCGGAAGTTCCATGTGAAATCAGTTGAAAAATTGTCACAATATCATAACTTGACCCATTCTCAGTAATTCGTAAAAAATTCGCTTTGCATGACGACCAGAACACTGGCAAAATCAGGGACTGTAGAATTCTGACAGGCATGATTAATAGATGGGGGGAGAATAAATGTGAATTTAGACCCGTCGGAACTATCTGGACTACGGTTGATAAATTCACAGAAATCTACTAATCCTAGAACAGTAAATCTGATGTTCATGAATCCGATACTGCGACGAAAACCACTCCAATTGGCACGGGTGTTTGAAGGCAACTGGTGAGAAGCGTCTCAACAAAAACCCGGTGAATAAATTTGTAACCGAAGATCAGGTCGACTTCACGATAATCGCATCACACGACCTCCTCACTCCTGGTGGATGTGTTTGCAACAGTCTCGTCCCCATGTCTGATGAAATGTATTTGCTTTCCAAAATTGAGCAGGATGGTGAATGAAGTAGTTCCCTAGGACCCCGGGTGAGAACAGTTTACATTTGGTTTCTCAAATAGCATCGCATCAAGTGAGATTTCGATTCGGAGAGCCACTGGTGATACCGGAGTTTTCTTCGTGGTTTACGACGATTTGACCAACGTAGTTTGGTTTGTCATGGTTAAGCAAACTGTCAAATTGTTAGATCGATTGCTGCCTGTTTCCCTATCTGGTTGGAGATGCGTGGAATGCTGGCGCAGCAGAGGTATGGTACCACTACCACTTGCTGAATGAGTTACGATTAAAACAACGAGCTGAGAAATCAACAGTCAGCTCCCCGTTCAAACACTGTTAGGGGTTGGCTTCCTCTCGGGCAGTTTGAGTCTGAATAATCACTCGAAGAGATGTCTTTGATCATTTCGAATAATAGCAAGATCTTTCGCCTCAGACATTTATTTTGTAGCTGTCATGCAGCATGGAGTTCGCAACGGCATTCTGCTCTGCAGATTGAAGCCAATCTCACTGCCTCAAGAAGATCTCACCACCTAAGCATTAGGTCTCTGAATGTCGATTTGATGATTAAACTGAAGAACTCGCGCACCTTCTTTCCGAGCAACAATTCGTTAGATGAATATTATGAAAAATTGTAGTCAATATTATTCTTATCACTTGTTTCTGAATCACTCTAGGTCCAGTAGCGTTTAAGAAAAAAGGACAGCGAAGTCGTACCCGTATATGGTCAGTCCAGTATGTAATGTGACCATTGTTTGAGTATCACGTAATCAAGCGCATTTCAGTGTTTAAATCAAAAGCTGGCCATGGGTTTCTCTATGACAATTTGCAAAACTGACCACATAAACAACATGATCGCACAACTGCCCAGGGCTACATTTTCCCAAAATGCATCTGAGTGTTTCATGTGTGAGATCAGTGTATCACAATAAAGGTCACATCTTGATTTGGAATGTTGTTGAACACTTGAAGCAAAATATCGGGAAAACTCCACCTTGTTTTGTTTCCCCTGATGTAAAGTGCGAAGGAAAGATTTCCAAAATAGACATTCACAGGCGATTAACATAGGGGCAGACTTGTTAGCTTTGAAACTGAGAGCGATTGCGAAATTGTAGAATGATTCCGATTTCCAGTAGACCTCTGTTGGTAGAGGCATAAGTGTCACACATGGACCAGAATGAGATAAACAAATGTAAAAGAAACACGATATTTAATTTGTGGAAGTAAGGTGTTCGTAGGGATAATCTAACCACCAGTATTAAAGTGTGTTCACATTTCGCCCGACAGATTCAATGTGTTCGTGCAGGCTGAGACCGTCAGCTAAAGGGCGCTATTTAGATCAGACGATACGATATCACGCGCTCCATCTTTTTCCCGAGGCACATTAACGTGACAAGTGCACACTGAAAATACTGATTCCACGACGCACTTTAGGACAGAGAACAGATTAACTTCTTTGCTAATCGATTTCTTTGTAGTCAAGGCATTATCTGTCCTGTGCCCGACAAGCAGAGCTTTTTCATAAAATAGAATTTCGAGTTCTGAGAGCGTTTTTGGCTGACGGTTCATCAAGACCAAACGCCCAGTGAGTACAGCGTGACCTCAACGTGTGGTTATTAGGACTTCCTTAGGCGCTCGGCCACCATTCATTGGAACAGACGGTGTCCCGACGATCCGTACATAGCACCTGGTTTAACGAATTCCTCTTGCAGATGCTAGATCAAACAGTAGGTTCGGCTAGAAAACGACCGAACACTGGTGGCCTCATTCGTTCAGAAAAATATGCAAAACTTGATTGTGGGAATGATAATTATGCAGGCAATCATTGGAAAAAAAGGAAGCACTTTTTCTATTCCTCATAGAAATCAGAGACAGTACATATTCATTGAGATCCTCCGGGACTCGCACTCAAACAGAACGCATATTCATCAAACTTCCAAGTCTCCGTGTCATCGAGATTGACAAGTACCGCTGCTCTGTAAATCAGCGGTGCACTTCCGCCCTAGACATTTGGGAGGGTGATCGATTCAATTAATCAGGTCAAATGAGTAGTAGCTCCACCCACTCAGAATCAAGGATTCTCAATCTTCGATATTGAATGTGTGAATAAGAAATAACGCCATGCAAAAGTTCAACAGTAAAATAAAGATAGGAAGAAATTAACGTCGAACATTCAGTCTAATTCGTGGATCAATAAGGTAGGCAAGACAGAATTATTGTATGCCGACATGCGGGGAGACAGGATCCAGAACTTTGTTCGAGTCAGTAATGTTGATCCAACCTCTTTGGGATCGCTGTACAACGGTTTGCGGGCATCACAGAAGTTTGAAGTACATGGATCATAAGTAAGGATGTGATTGTTTGTGATGATGTCGACGAGTGTAACTCCACACATTCCGCTATACCTAGAAATGTGTTTCATGCAGAGTGGGAAAATCAAACTTATTTTTCATCAAATCAAGAAAACCTACTGCGAGAGGAGAAAAGTCAGTCCGAGGTGTTACGAAAGCGACCACAAATTTTAAGACGCATTTATAAGTAACCGAAAACACACGTAGCTTAAGAAGGGAAAGTGACGGGTTTTAAACTATGGTATAATTTTCTCACGTGTTCAGAGTAACAACAATCGAGAGGTAGGTAGCATAACTCCATGGTATTTGACTGTAGATGACAAGGGAGGGAAAGTTGGAATTAGTTCTCTAGATACTAACGAAAATGACAGGTCGTGACTTTTGAAATCGAGGAAAGGGATGAAGATCAGTTTACAATATTATCCACTCGTCTCACTAGAATCTCATTTGAATCGTTAGGAGCGTGAATAGATGGGAAGTCCACTTAAGAATCACATGGTGATTCGTCGGTCACACAAGACTAACCTTCGAAAAAGGGACACGAAGCCCGAAAGTATTGATTTTTCTTCTGAGTTTTATATTTCGCATACGGATGGATAAACAAAATTATCTACTCCTCTTTGAATTGTGGGAGTGACCTCAGATTTAGAACTTTCATATCTAAAAGCAACATAATCTGCTTTCTTACACGGAGTAAGTGAGGATGGGACAGGAAACTTGTTTAACGCATAATGAATAGAATATGGGGAAATGAGGTGGCACCCAGTAAGACACAAATGACTGAAAGCGGAGATACCATATGACTAAGAGGGGTTAACTGAATCCAAAACAGATCGGTCAACCCTTGATTCTGATGAAGGATTCAAGAACACTGATCTATTAGAACTACCGACATTTTTGTAGTCCGAAAATAGCATCCTAGCAACTGTACAGATTTAACAGATACAGTGTCAAACGCAGATAGGGTTGATCTATATGGAAACTGTCAGATATTTTCTGCAGCGTTCATATTGATGAAATGGGGCGGCAAAGTCTTCGCTAGAATTGTCAGCACCACATATTTGCGTTGAATGGGGTGATACTTTCCATGGAACAGGCATTAACTCTGCGGGTTTCCATATTTCAGGAATCATCCCGATTTTTAGACATTCGACGAAAATATCTGCCAAGTATCGGTGCATACTTTCAAAACAACCAGGGTTAAACTGTCAGCGCTTTCTGTTACGTTCGTGTTCACCATATCAAGCAACTTCCATAATGATGTGAACTAGCTCTGATGTCGTTTAGTGTCGCTAAAGACCGGCAAACAGAAAACCTAAAGGATGGGGTAAGGGAGCTTGATGAGTTCTTCGACGTCGACGCTGCCACTCCCTATGTTTGAGCACTTTGACGGCAGGCCGGGTGTCCAGACATAAAGAATCCCTCAGAATGGCATCTATGGTTAAGTTCGTAATTGTTCTTAAGTGATATTTGTTTGATAGTGTTGGACTTTCGTCATAATAAAATGAATCGATCACTTTTGCTGTATTTGGCTGGGCAAAGTTCCAGAATGTGGTGATCACATGATCAGTAGTACACGTCTTTGAGCCGGGTAGGACGATCGACTCGAAACACAAAAATGATGAATATAGAACACTTCAGTCGACATATGCTTGTGGAACCATGACTCCTGCAGCATGATAACTTCTGTATTTCGGTATTCTTCCTCTGTTGTGATTGCTGCGAGATTCTTAGTAATGAACAAACACCACTGAAAATCAAAGGAATTCAAAACTCTTCAATTGGACATCATCCTGGACCAATTTGAGAGCTAGCAAGGTGCTTCATTATCATCTTATTACTCATTCTCGTGATCCGACTGAATCAGTTTCTTCCCTTCCGTCCAAACCACCTGGTAAACATGTTTTGCTTTAAAAAAGAGCCACCATTTGGCGCTTCAACAAAAACTAAACGAGCGAATCTACACATAACGATGCGAAAATAATAACCCTGAGAACAGCGCGACCAAATTTGATGCCCGTTTCGCTGGACATCCGAAATAACGACGATCGACACCTAAAACGAATGATGACAACTAGTTGTTCGCCAGGAACCATGAAAAACAAACAAATCTATTATACCATTTCCCACAATATTTCGTGAGTATGTAAAAAGAAGTTGAAAATGTCACCTAACTGACTGATTGCAATCTTGTTTGCATATCGCCTGAAACGTAATCTATCCTACACGGGCACATTTGAGTGCATGCGCTACTATAAATGCATTAATTATCTATGCATTGCATACACACAATCTGCGAGCAGAAGTGCTCTTGAGAACTTTTGTCAAACAGAGACGTTCTCATTCAATCCCAACCAATATTTACATAATCCCAGGATAATGCGGGAAATGAACTGAACCGAATAACGCTCATTTTGAAAGTTTTGACGCATACATGGACGATTACAAAGATAGATGGTATTCTCCCGATGAATCAAGAAAATCGGTCTCCGGTTTCACGTCTAGAATATTCGGCCAATTGCTCAGCCTATCCATGACCACAAAAATAGTTGATAGAACTAAGCCATCTTATCGTCCATAAGCTGACGACATCCAAAATGATGCATATAGACGCTCGATCGATCGATCATAACATATATCTAGAGCATCAAAGGGCTCTTAAAAAAACAAGTGAAACACACCACGTTTTCGCACCCCGTGAACCTATATATATGCTACCACAGAAAATCAAACCTAGAGCGAGGAGAATGCCCGAATTAAATGAGGTCTTGAAAATAAGAACCAAATAGTTCAGTCTGTTTGTTTTTAAAACAACGATCACGGATAGCGGAACGGAAAGTTTGAGGAGCCCGTGCGCAATCGCGGCAGGTCTCGAGAAGCACGAAAGAAACGTGACGAGGCAAATTGATTCAGTATGCCACAGAATGGTAGAAAAACTCCAGTGGTGCGAATAGCAACGAAACTGGCATGAATAAGATGGTCGAGCTGGAAAATAAAGCGGTTTGTAAGTAAAACCAAGTTGTAAATGAATGTGGGGAGAAATCGCAGTGTGAACAACGACCGTCCAGTCTGCTGGTACAAGAATTCTGGTGTCAAAGACAAATCAAATGGATAGTTAATAGCCAAGTAGGTGACAAAATAAGCGGTTTTTTGTTAATATTAAACAAAAACCCCATTATTTCCGCGCATAAAAGTAACATAGTTAACAGGTTCTCGTCACTCGCGGCAAACCATCGGTTTTGCAGAGAGGCGACGAGTGCAAGACCCGACGACAAGTATGGTGACTTGTGACGGTGTGAATTTACTTGCAAATACGCACCGACAAAGCGTCACTACCGGCGACCAGAAGACAGGTGATGGTCTACAGAATTGTGAATTGTACGATCGTTGTGTGCATCTCGGAACACGATCGGGACGAGTGTTGAGTGAACAAAACAAGTTACCTATTAGTGTATGCGTGAAAAGAACAGGGAACAAAAGCGGAAGCATTTCAACCATATTATGGCTTCATTTGGAAACAAATTATTGAGTCGCATTTAAGCTCTCTGACAGGGGGACAGATGCGACGTTGGAAACGAAGGGTGACCAAGGCAGTTGAAAGAAGTTGGCATTCAACGGAGCACAATGAGTTCCGGGGGATTCCATGTGATGTTGTTTGACCTAAGCGTAATGGATAAAAGTAAACGTCAAGAAACGACAAGTCAGGATACGCGCGACAAATTGTGTAAGATCAATGCATTGCTTTTTCAGATATCAAATGCTCAAGTTTCTCGAATATCCATTCACATAACATGACAAAAAATCATCAGAATGAAATCAAACAGGAAACATCACTACGAGTTGCATACTCGAGTATCAATTGGCATAAGGGAGTTGGAAATCCGAAAATTATCTGTTTCTCAATTGATTTACAATACATCATCAAAGCTCAGTCGAAAAGTAAACCCGTGGTAGCAACTTACTGCTACCGAAATCCAACTATGACAAAGCCAAATGTGAGCGACGATGGGGAGTCAAACAGCATAGTTGCACGATGTATTGAGCTCCAAAATTATGCGATATTGTCCATCATGGGACATCAACGCTCGACATGCCTTGGAGAAAAACATGAAATTTCTAGGCACCTGTTTTATCCTGGTTTGGAATTGTCAAGCGCATGATCTCCCGAATAAGGATAGCTATTTCCTTTATAGTGTTCAAAAGTCAAGAAAAAAGCACAGATCCCTTGTCAGATGTACATTTCACAAACCAACGTGGTCAGGCATGTACTTCCATATTTTTATCCCACGAATAATAGACGTCCCTCAATGGGAGGTCTACTCACTAAATGAAAAAGATCTGCACCGCAGAAACACCTGAGGACAACCTTTAATTCACATCGTTCTCATTCAAAGACAACGGTTGTCCACAAATAGCCAGTGCTAAGTATAGCAAGGTGATGCAGATCAGACCGTTTTTATCACATTACCAATGACATGGGGTGTAAAGGAGAAGGTTACGAGAGACCGTCTACAAAAGGTTTTATCCAATACGCTGTGCTGCGTCCCTGATGAGGCTAAACAAAGCCAGATGATCGCAGAATCTACTCTAGACAAGTCGACCTCTCTAGTTACCTGTTTCTGTATCTATCTGTTTCAAAGCATTTGCGGTATCAAATATATCGGAAGAACTGGCAGACGACTGCTCACGTGCATTTCGGGACATGTTCCAAAAAATTTAGCGATAAATGGCACAAAATTTCCCCGGCTGCATTTCCTATCAACCATTTGATGGCAAAATTTCTACCTCTCCACTTATTCGATCCGTGAAAACTGGTGACTTTTGACCTTCGCTGAGAATTGTTGCCTTAAGGCCTACTCATTGCTCTTTCGAAACTTTCATCTGAATGATGAAATTGGATTCAACCTATGGTGGATGCTGATCGTGCTGGCTCGCATGAAATTGCTGAAGGGAAGTGAACCTTCAGGTGCCTCAGGATGATCGGAGGTGGATGTCTGAGGCTCTAAGTCTCCTAATGGTCTTGAACGATATGCTCACAAATGGCGGTAAATCTTAGATAGCCTTCTCGTGATGAAGGCATTCTCACCAAAGAACGAGGACCAATTCCCGGGACTTTCCATCGAGTTGATTGGTCTTCAGTAATCATTCTGAGGGAATTGGATAAATCCTGATTCCAAGCCGGCGTACGAAGCATACGGCTATAGGCTCACCGGCACATGTGTGCTAGTCATCTTAGATGTCTTCCCCCATCGGAAGAGCGTATGAATTGAGCGGTCAGACACCCCTTCCCAGTGGGTAACTTGGTACTCGGACTGCTCTACAGCCGTGTGAGTTAAACCATTCGGTCAAAAGCTGGGGTAAGACCCCTTAAATCGGTTTGGGCAGCCGGGTATCCAGCCCACAGGCGAATCGTAGATCCTGATGGAAGCATACTATGCACCATAGATTGCTGCAGAAAAAATCGAAGAATACGATCATCGTATGCGAACTTAAAGTGCTCACATCTGAAACGATGAGAAAAAATGTAAATAGTAGTTACTGTTGGCGGTAGGATCGGGAATATAAGCCCCGTCGAAAATACTGTATTATTGACACTTTAACATCTCGGTAAAGCATCAAACATGGCGCGTCCAGACCCTAATGAAGACAAATCCCAATGGGAAATAAAAGACTGTTATAGAGAGCACCGAAATTCGTTACACATAGAATACCTGCACTTGCCAGCAACTGGAAACAGGACCACCGTCCATAAACCAAACAGCACTAGCCAAAAAATATCATAGCTTACTAGATATAACAGGATCTGCCATTTCAGCTTGGGATCCGCTATTTCACTGCCCAACGAGGACGGAAACGACCCCGTGACCGATAAGCGGACTGGTTGATTTCCGGCAATATCCACTGTCCGTTGTTTTTGAAGTAATTCGGAATGCATACTGTTCAGCACAAGTGATTCGATGTTCGACGAAGATGGGTTGATATCATGGTACAGAGATTCTAGGGAAAAATCATGAACCAAACGGCACGAGGAGAAAATCAAATCAAAAGTAAGAGGTATGTTTTCTAGATCATCAAAACAAACTATTGACGAAACTTCTAAACCGAAGAAACAGTTCCACTTTGAAACTATGAAATGGTTTACACAAATGAAGGAACTTTCTCACAGCAGGGCACATTACCCAATATTCGAAAGCTATACGATATACAATACCAAAAATGTGATTAGGCAGGGTAAAAAGCCAACGGTGCTGCAATAGGTAGCATCAGCAACAGTGCATGCACGTTAGAACAGGGACAAAGACAAACCGGCAGTCGAGAAAAAAGCAAAAAACCGACGATTTTCTTCTCAAACGCTTGGATTTGGCGTACTACGAGGGTGGTGAACAACGGGATTTCTTAGAATTCATGGTGTTACCGGAGAAAATCTGTCGACCGTATAGAGCCTCGATGGGGAACGAAATCGTCATGGCAAATAAAAACGTAATCGACAGAAGGAAAATTGGTGGCATATTCCGAGCCTTTCGACGATCTCCAGCCACCTCGCACACAATCCGATCGATAACTGACCTGGTGATTCGAGTGAAACAGTCAAACCGGTAGAAAAAGAAACAATTTTAAGAACCTCTGCAATTGATGTCTCTGCACATGCTTCAGATGTAAGTGAGACGTGCACGGGAAGTCAAGGACTATCTAGAAATTTATCTACATTCGGATTTCACCCCGATACTAGGCACCGTAAAATTTTGCACTAACGAAAATCGACCAAAACGTTCCATCACATATACGAACGACATCTTGGTCTTTATCACACCGTCGGATACTGACAATAGACGAAAATTTATCTGGATGAGTGAACAAAATTTGCCCGGCAGCATACAACCGGCTTTGTGGTTAACGTCGCTCATCAGGTATGCGTACCCAGTATATATATACCGGCTTTAGAAAAAGAATAGTCAAAGTAACAACATGTAAGTCGTGGACATCAGTTAATTTGGTGTGGAAAAACAAGCGTTGATTTTCCAGAGAATATTTTTGTGGTCGAACTGCGAAGTATCAATATTTGAACAATTAATGCCATACATATGGCCGCATGTCCGTTTCCAATTTACGGAGTAATTTGGCCTAACAAGCAGATTACAATGTTTCCACAGAAAACAGTACCAAAAATAGACGGAATTACAAACACGTGTTTAATGAGCTCTAATTATATATTCCATTTCGTTCTTTATCAGTGAAAGTTCAGTTTTATCTATTCCATTGAACGCCCTAATAGAAAGATGAGGGCCGTGGTAATAAACACACATTTAGGCCGTTTGTCTGGATTGCCAAACGCAAGCCGAATCCATTGGATGAAATAGTGAATATATATATATAAATACATATATATGAATATAGCACATAGATAGCATCCACAGCATATATCATATCGGCTTGCGAACAACATCAAAGCAAATACGCGAAAACTAATTAGAAATAGAGAAACAAATCAGGTCCAGTTAGACAGGAACCAGTAGAAGTATTTCATTTTAGTTTTATGACATACATTGTACTTTTTCACGAGATAATTCCCCGTGTGATGCCAACGCTCGCCTTCGTCGTGCTTAGGCTACCTGCAGAAAAGTCATCCATCAGTAGGGATCGACTGTTCGCACCTGCGGCCCGTGGGCGTGCAAATCAGTGACCGATATGTCTAACACCATGCCGTGAAATTCAACAAACCGTTGAGAGCCTGCCCGGTAGTGTAATAGCTAAGGTGTTCGACTCAAAATTGTCCGTCCCGGGTTCGCGTCCCAGTACGAGAGCACTGCTGATGATTCCTAACAAGGATGAGAGAGCCGTACAGTGCACCCACGGTTTGTTAATGGCAAGTTGAGCGTCAATATTATACGGTGGATTATATTGTGGAAACATAATCCACTGGTAATGCCTACTAATTGTACTTTTTGCCTGACCCTCGACCATTTGCAGAGCACAAGAGGTCAACAAACCAGTCACACAGCGCTCGTACCACGCACCGCGGTTCTGAGTCATTTGTCTCAGCGCTTCAAACCAACAACCTTACCTAACTATCACGCATCATCTGCTAGCCTTGTCAGAGGAGCACGAAAAAGAAACCAGGTAAGGGTTAAACGTGTCCATATCAATGGATGCGGTGTGGAGCGATTGCCTCGGTGAGTTCAACCAAAACGAAGCACTTCGTCACTACCAACTCGAGACATCTGTCGTTGAACACAGCTAGATAGCCGGCATCCTCAATGGAAAGTGGCCAGGGCTCGCAAACGTAAAAAAACACTACGAATTGTGGCCTTATTGAGTGATGGCCGAATACCACGATGGTGCCACAGGTGTTTCAAAATCATGGAAGAATCTGCGGCTATTGAAATTCGAGATCAGATCTCTCCAACACCTCTACCAGTTTTATCCAAGCTTCCAACGTGCATAAAGCTATTGGCTATTTCTAACGAATCACCATAGGAGATGAAAGCATGGCAGGCTAGTGACAATCTTGTTGAACTACCTTGCACTTTGAAGGTGCAAAGCACATCCCGTGCCGGGATACTTTCATCGTCAAGCGATTCAAAATGCGCTGAATTATCTGTGAACCATTACTGGGGTAGCTAAACGCGGTATCTTATGGCTTAAATTTCAACCCGAATTTCCGCGTCACCTCACCCAAGAGGCCCAGTTCGTTCCACGCGAACAACACCAAAAGCTAGGAGTTTAAAAACATGTAAAGAGAGTGAAGTCTGGGGTTACAACTGTGATCAAAACGTTCAGAAGCATGTCTGCATGAAAAAGGCAACAACTGTTTCGCGGATGCCTACGGTTTTCACCGTTGTACTGCTCGGCCTGTAGTACGGAATCGCATCACCAACAAAATCATCATCATCGTTGAGCGTTAAACAGCAAGGCAAGCCTCACTGACCGCTGCCTTTTCCCCAGAGCTACCAGCAAAATAAAGTTTATTGTGCATTATGATTTCGCCAACACGACCTGCTCATAGGCCGGAATGAAGTGGCTTTGTGGATGATTCAAGACAAACCTCGGTAAATGGTCTCCACAATGAAGATCGGCCTTCGTTTGAAGTGATGCCGCCATAGCGTATACAACGAAGCTCCCTACATGTTGGATAGTGGGAATATCAGGAGTCGGTAGCCCCTGATCGATGTTGCGGAGCGTGTGGATCTTGGATGGGTTCTCTTAGTGTACAACCGTCTTCCAATTAGGTGGCAATTGATGTATGGACAATGTCCAACGAGTGTCACGGCAAAATGTATGAAAAACGTACATAATGGTTAGAGCCGTGTGACTTTGTAATCATAAGCTTGACGCGCAAGTACAGCAGAAAGGGTATAAGCCATTGCATACGCGGGAACCAGCGACCATGGCTTTGAAATTTTGAATGACACAGGTCGATATAAGATCAAAAATGCATCACATGTGTTAACGAGCCGGGGTCCAGTGATATCAGGTCTCGGCGTTAGAGATCACCGTTCAGTACCGTACCTAGCTGCACATTGGGAAAATATAATCCTAGGCTCCAGTCTAGCTTTTTTTTACCAACACTTCCTCCTATCCATTAATGATTACTCTCTAAGTCTAACGTGAGTAATATTTTCCCATAACATCTTAGAGGAAGGCATGTACTGATCTGACGGGTGGAAAAAATGAATTGACCTGAACAACCCCAACTGAGTGAAAGCCAATCGCTATTGGGGTTGATCACAAAACAAAGACGACAAGGAAATTGGGAAACGTAAAACAAACAGAACGAAGAAACTAACCCTGCTCCCGTGCACTGAGTGAAAGATAATGTACCAGTTTTGCCTCGTTTGTATCGGTTACCAGATGTGGAAATCTAGAGGCAGAAGAAACGGAAAAACACTGAATTCCAACTCAATTTCAAAACGCCGCCTACATATCAGCCAATAGAATGAATCAATGCCTGAAGGCAAAAACACTTACCGATGCTTCATTAATCCAACAAACAAGTTCGTACCCCTATTGGCCTCCCTGGACGGTGGTTCACTAAAACAAAGATTCAGCAGTCGATGAACACGAAAATTAAGATTCGTATATGCTCGCAAATTGTCCTGGTTCTATTGATGGCTAACAATTCGGTTTATCCTGTCACGTTTTTCAGAAACGAAGATCAAAATGATGAATGCATCAACTCAGATGAACTAGATGATGAAATAATTCCAGGCAAAATATTTACACATTCTTTTCCATCAGATTTTCGTAAACACAAATCAGAAGAATGAAAGTTTACCTACTGTTATCCTGTTGGTATGCAAACATCAAACATGCCTCTGACCAAATTACGCATAATTCACAACCATTCACGTACCTCGATAATCAAGTTTAGTGAAGAACCGTTCGTTGTATGTAACTGCACTACATACGGCTCTAGCATCAATTCGGTTTGTGAACTTCATTATTACCGTACTGTGAATCGACAACTTTTAGTATTTCACAGTAAATTCAGTGTGAGCGCGATATAGCAATACCATACTCAACTAGTTGGAGATAAAATCAATTTTATAACAAAACTATGCGTGGAGAAACTCATCTGACTGGAAGAATTGTATGAATAAATAATACGAGTACAAAGACGCATGCGACATCACTTCAAAGGCGATTCTGATTGATCAATTTCGGCGAGTACAGTAGACGCTAGGGGCATGAAATACAACTTTAAATAGGACACAAAGAGTACTTGATAGGAACATCATCTCTGAGTTGGCACTCTCGTGTCTCCTGGGGCATTTCCTTGGTTTCCATGATTTAACGAACGCCCACGAGAAGAGGTGTGCATTTGGGACCATACACCACTTAACCCAATCGATTAGGAGTTCTAGATGCTTAAATGAAACAGTATCCGGCATAGCAAGACATAATTTGATTGGTGGACACGATTCACTGCCGTGACGGAAACGAGCAGAATCTGCTCAATATGTGCGTTCCAGTATTCCGGAGATGGTGAATGAATCATGAAACAGGCCACTAACTTGCCCGAAATAACTAGCCTAAACAGGAATCCGCATCTGTTTTTCCGCAAGTTAGAGCCAAAACCCGCAGAAAATAAAGGTCAAACGTTGTTTAGTATTCAAATTCAACATATCGATGTAGATTACTCATAAATCCGACCAACCTCGTTGTAGTAGATAGTCACGCAAAGTGAGAATATGCAAATAGGATCAACCGTGACGAGAAAAACGGTCTATGACACGAATTCGTTGGAACTCATTTCGAATAGGACCGCTTTCCAAAGTAAATCTTGAGCATAGATATCAATAACGAATAAAAACTGACAAATGAAATGCTTCTTATCCGAATAAACACAACAGGAAAAAAAACACGATTTTTTTACCTGGTGCTAATAATCTCGTCATGAGCGCGTCGGATGATACGAACTGGTCCATCATACCTGAAATTGAGAATGTATACATACGACTAGACAAGAAGTGCAACTGAAGCTCTATCAGTCAATTAGAAACCCGGCAAGCCTTTGGCAGAGTATAAAAATTACGCAAACGCCTGAATCTTCAAAATCCGGTTGGCCATGGAAAAGAGAACTGACTTTTTTTCCCAAGCACGGAAGATTGAGAACAACTAATTTACCTAAAAAAACTGATTTAATATATATATATATATATATATATATATATATATTAACTCAGTGTACGCCTTCTCAACTCTAAATATATATATGTATATATCATTATCATCGTTCAGCGTTAAACAAGGCAAGCCTCACTTACCGCTGCCTTTCCTCAGAGTTACACGTTTATATAAAAACAGTGAATATCCAACGAGAACAGGGAGTGGACCTACACAAGCGGGAAAAGATAAGACGCTGCTGCCGCCAACACACGAAACAGTCTAACTGTACAAACGCACTCTTTCAGTCATTCTGATTCGATAGAAAATGACAACACGATCGCCACTGTTCACGGTTCACTGCCATATCCTTCAGTGTCTCCAGTCAGCCAGTTGACGAGTCTCTCGGACCCCAACCACGAAGACGTGAGACACCTATTTTACCTAACTTCACTGTACATTTTCTCATTCCACGTTGTCACGTCATCTGTTGACATCCACATGCCTTCCTCCATTCCTTGGGAGGAATACAAAATAGTGCACGATATGGTAGACGAGTGTTCGCCATACGCAAGACGTGATATATATATATATATATGTATATGCCGAAAAGATTATAGAAAATATGGAACCACAGGAAATAGGCCTGTCTGGTGTCGACAAGATTTGTATACAGCAACTGAGATCGATGTAATTAGAATAAGATCAGCTGAACGAATACATTAGGCATCTGCATAGCTTTGTCGAGTTTGGTGAATTTCAAACGGGAAACAATAAGGCCACAAGTGAAAAATAAACTGGACAAAAAGTTTCGAATGCTCACTTGACGAGTTGTGCCAAATTGTTCAAATCCATGTGCTGTAGCATAGTCATTTCGAGCACCGGATCTACAATAAGGATGGTGTTAATGAGACAACCACTGAGGTGTTCCGTTGAAAGGAAATTGATTATATTTTGCAAGATAATCGAAGTTCAGAAGCGTTACAGAAAATCAATTTCAGAGGGTTAGGTTGGTCCAGAAATTGACGTTCTTCTAGCTATTGAATTCTCAGACGGTGGCACACACACACCATCGATTTGTTTCCATAAAGAGCGCAAAAGAACACTGAGCCTGACAGCGAAATCAATCCGGTGTACTTGCAATGGGGAGGTACTAATAAGGCGCTTAATCAATTCATATGGCTTAATTCAGCAAACATTTGTGCAAATAAACTCTGAGGCCATTACAAGGCCACAGATTAATCGATTTAGTACTTGTCAGCGAATACTCAGTTTACATGTGCACTCAGTTACTTTTCTACCGCGTTATCAGCGTAAAAAGGACACGCCAAAGTACAGAACGCAGTTCTCGTACAGACCATGCTGAAAGACGACGATCAGTCAACAACAATGAAACAACGGCTCCTTAGCTTAAACATACTAACAATAACAAGGGTCATACTAAGAGAATCAATCACAGGGCATAAATGGATTCCTGCGATGGATCTATGATGGTAACCGTAGGACAAATGGACAGCAAGTTGAAACACATTATCGAGAGAGCGAAATGAAAGCTACATCACGTAGAAGCTCAGGGAAGACTGCGGGCATGTGTAGTAGGCAAACCAAGAAATCAATAAAGCCTATAGCAAAAAACAAAATAAATTAAGTATGTACAATAGGTATGGGAATCAGAAGGCGGAAAATTTGTGATGCAGTAAGCAAAAACCGGCTGGGTGCATTTAGTCTCGCCGTGTTTCAATCTTTACGGGTCATAAGTCAATCGTACGGTTGACAAATACAGCAAAGTGTGTGTGCACAATGATTAGCATCCGGCTTTTTTGAAACACACGACACAAAACTTGTGTGTTCTGAGACCGGAGAACTCAGATGGAACAACAATTACACACAACATATCTAAAAGTCGATCGCAAACAACCGAAAACAAACTGGTGACCTGCCGACTAACGAGCAGATGCACTTATTACCGAATTATCGTGGACATGGCTCGTGCATTTGAGCAACGAAAGCGAATGCCCGATACTACGGAACCACTGCTCCGACGACACACTGAAACCAACCAATTTACGCTAGTGGGTTATCCCAGCCGTGTGTACAAACACGCAGTAAAAATAAATTTTTCATTTCATGTTAAGAGAATATCCGATGAATGCCAATGGAGTGGACGACCTAGAAGCGACAGCATGTTTACTCGCCTTCCACGAAAAAAATAACAACACATCTAAATCAATACAAAACATAAGCGAAAGGATTTTCCGCACAATGACAAGCCTCTTATTTGCCCCTTAGCTTCTCAGCAGACAACAACCAAATGTGACGGTAATCTGTCAACTTGACATTTACTTTTCGAAGAACCATGTTGTCGAATGTGCAAATTAAAATCCATTGGAATCGTTTCATACACAACAAAAATTGGATTTACTCACATAAAAAGTTCGGTACCACCCTTTTGGATAGCTCATCCAAATTGTCAAATGTGGCATCCAATATCTGGAAAACAGACGGCAAATTTGTCGAAAACTAATGATTGTACTAAAAAATAAAGTGCGCGTACCTCGCAAAGAGAAAAGCTAAAAATTTGATGTTACTATTGATTGTCGTAAGCCCAAAAATGGAAACAACTGAACTAAGAGGTATAGCATACAAAAATATACAGATTACGTTGGCCAAGCCTGATTTTCCGAAATATTTCAAAAAATGGGGTTGAAATCGCCGATCAAGAGAATGCAAAAGAAAAGAGGAAAAAACCACGATATGGTGTTCTACATTTGACAGACAGTCGGCAATATGGACAAACCAAGCCGGAGAGCTAACCGTTTCCGTGACTGAAGAAAAACGGTAAAAGAATAACTTCGCATCTCAGCACGATAATTCTCGGGTCCATAAGTCAGAAATTAGAAGGCATTGGTTATTGTTCCGTGTGGTTAATTTCACGCCGCGATCAGGATAAAATCTATAGACGAACCCGAGAGAAACCCGGTCGGATACATGGGGTAACCGGATGCACGAAATCTCTACGACATCCCAGTGAAGGATAAAATTATTATTAGCCAATGGGTAAAAATCAAGGGCATTCATCAACAGATAGTCACAAGTCTTTTACCGTGATCTCCAAGCGTAACGATGGATTGACAAAATTTTAAGGTCGAGCTGAATGCAGGTCTCAAACAACTGTGAGTCCTTGCTCCAGGTCTTCTGCTTTGAAAATCAGTGTGCAAGTTCGACCTGAAACCTAAAATGTGGCATCGTACGGTATTTTCGGTTGTTCCGACCAGATAACTTCCCAGAGTTGCCTATTTTGCACAATTCCGGAAATGATAGCAACTCAACTGTTGAATGTGTAGGAAAAGCACAGAGAATGTTGACGAGGAATCATAATTTGTTAGACACTGATGTGAACTAAGCCTCGTCAAGCATCAGTTTCTCCTGTAATGGGAAGGGATGCACTGCTGAAAAGACCGTGAAAACACGGCAAACCTGAACATTGAATCCTAAAATTAATGTCCTCCGGATGAATGGCTTTTAGCGATACTACTGACGGAGGTATCAATAATCAACATCTGAATGTGAAAAACATAAGCAAACAAAACGGACTCGGATACTACAGCACACTTTTACTGATATATTGAGAAGTGCGAACTCAGAGCAACAGCTTCGGTGAAAAATCCAGTGAATTGCAAAATGACTTCAACCTAACAGATGCTGATCTAGAAGAACAGCAATTACACACAAATTCGCCAATAAAATACCAGGCCATATCCAAATCAACCCATATGATCACAACAGCGCCTCTAAAATGTTGATGTTAGTATTGTGATTCACTCATGTGCACTCTTTTACTCTTTCTCACTCATTGATATAAACAAAATGTGTAAAGCTCCTCGATTGTGATGCACTCTAGGTATTGCTCTCTATATATTCCGAAGATCATAACACATACCGTGGCACTAGCAATGTCCTCGATTGAATCGAAGTTTTCCCCGGCATCAACCAAAACAAAAACACATTAGTCGCAAAACCGAAATTCTTCGACAAAACCAAGTCCAAGGCTGCATTACGATCATCCGACCGTGTGTCACTATGGCTAAAAAGGTAGACTGATTCGAATATGAGAGGCGGAAATCTGACGGGATGTGCAGAGATCGCGGCTTCAGCTGCAATCATCATATAATTTAACCGAGTGTAGAGCGATCAACGTTAACTAGTTCATTTGGTCGACAGAAATAGTTCTTTCCACAAATATTCCACTTACCAGTATGAACAGGTGAAAGGTATTTCATTAAAAACTGGGAACAATAAACATTCACTGGAATCGATAATTAATTGTAAGCTACAACTAGCGAAATCAATATTCATGAAAAGTTCTGGCTCCCAGCAAATAAAATTTTGATTCGAAAGTTACTTTTATGCACTAGTTTGACTTCATGTTCTTTTCGAGAAAAGAAATCGAATGATGGGATGTAAACACTTCATCTAAAGGATAAGTTGAATTTCCCACTACTTAGATTGATTAAGTGACGAAGCTCTATGGGCCAATTGTACAACTTATGTTGTACGCAGGATCCCTCTTGAAAAGCGTTTGACAGGAGGTTGCCCGTGTAGATAATTGACAGTGTCCCTGCAAAACTCGTGATGGATGTCTTACACCATTCAGTGTTGAATTTCGATGAGCTGTGAGGAACCCAATTACCCAGTTGTCGAAATTACAGGGAAATTTGACTGAAAACTGTTTGCCATGAATTTGTTTCTCAGTTCCTGGTAGATTGATGCGCAACGTTGCCAATGAAATAGATGAACAGTGCTTCCGTGCTTCGAGATAGTGGACGGTCGGCTGGAAAAATTTCTTTCAGTTTCCCAGTCTCTGCATTCAAACAGTCGCAGCCGAGTTCGTGCATACAGCAATCTTTCACCCGAGTTCACTGTGAGAATTGATGTTCATCAAGACCGGCCATTTCACTATTTCTTTTCAATTTTGTCACTGAGATAATAATGGCGATAGGCCTATCCTCAAGTAAGAATATGACCCAATAGGTTGCAAGTATATCTCGATCATCTAAATGACAATGTACGCAAATTCACGATACGTTTTGCACGCCCAAAGGGTAAAATGCAGTTAAAGGACTCCATTCGGTCGAAGCCGAACCTTCGTGACGAGCGAGTTGTGAGTGATCATATTGGATTTGGCTATGTAAATTTTGCTGCTAACCCATACGCGTACTGGGCTTCGGCTAACGGTCTCTCTCTCTTTGCAGTCGATTTCAGACCATCGAAGAGCACTGTCCCGCAGTCGGTATATTACCCATTGTTTTTGAAGGACAAGAACCGTATTGATTTGTAGTTCAGTTTGCATAGCCATTAACCTTGCACTAATGGTTGTACAGGCAGAACTACAAACTCTAAAGTGTGGATGGATTCAGGTAGTTGAGTAGTTGTATCACATCAGGTGTTCGTACACTGGATGAAGTGTCTTTGGACAAATAAAGAGCTCGATTTAAATTCACCACTCTGAGATATATGTACAGTTGGCGCGACATACAGTCAAGTATGGACGGCAGCAACTAGATCGGAGCTGCCATACGGCTCAGCAACGGCCGTTGAAAGTGCTAGATGCACGAAGACTTTTGACGCTTGAATACCGTTATCTCAGTAGTACTGCTACAACATGGTGATATAATTTGTCAGTAATTCAGAAGGTAGATTTAAAGTACTTGGTCATAGCATTCAATCTTCAAAACGGGAAATAACTCAGGTTAGGATAGTTGCAAATGCCTATAGAACGACTGCCTCGTTGCGCATTGATATCCGTGACAGATAAAGATGCTTGGAGGGTGGGCAGACGTAATCAGGTGATGATACGGCGAAAAAGTATGGCAACTTTAACCAGTGAACAGGCTTGCATACGTGCGGTTAGACTACCGAATTTCGGTCCACGTGATCCATCCTCACGCGATGGTTAGAGAGCAGAGGTGATATAGACGAGTGCCGCGGTCAATGACATCCTTGCGTTTGAAATCTCGATCTTTCCATTTTTCCCATTTTTTTTCTTTTTGTGTAGCTGGTGATGTAAAGCAGCAATCAAAGCCAGAACACGTTTGTATCAAATGAAACTTTATAGTGAACAGAATGTAGATACTGCATGATGAATCACCGAAATATGCAATATCTTTGTATAGATTTTAGCCACGTTTGTGATGGGAAGAAAATACGTTCGATTTGGGACTCCTTCTGCCGAACTTCTAAACTGATTGATCTGTGTCATCTGCGATCGCGCCAATCCCTATGGTAACAACAATCGCATTGAAAAGAAACAAGATTGCTATCGTATAGTGCAATTGCCAATTATCTATGCATCAATAAATTGTAGTTCCTCGCTAGTGACAATTACAACTTCGACCCGTCCAGTTTTCGGTGGATGAATATCGCTAGCACTTCGTCTAAACATTCCGTCAAGTCTTTTTTAGAATACCAAAAAGCCAGTAGGCTCCCCATTGGCATAACCTTTCATTTCTAACAGAACCGTTTGTCCTCAACTAGGTTCGAGTTCAAGGAGCTAGAAAGGCACATGATTTACCTACTTTATCCTCCGAGTGTTCGTTTAAGCTTCAACGATTCTCGCACGATCAGGAAAGAGGCATATGGTCAGCAAGAGTAGAAGGCACAAAAAGTCGGTGCGAATTCCCAGCCAATGTTCGTTCATTATCAGTGATTATTCTCCATCATTAGCTATTAGCTTCAAGACCATATAGACTCGTGGTATCCCCTGAAATGTGCACTGACCTCTGTCAACTTTCACAGTCAACCGTACGAATTTCAACAGAATTTAATGCGTTCATCTTTCATACCTTTAACCTTTGGTCTCGATGTCTCATGCTGCGACACGTCCGTCAAAATATGTAAACTACACTGTGTGGGCCGGTGCAGCCTATACCTTGTGCAGCATTCTGGTCAGAGGAGTCATGAAATTAATATTGTGTTTGGGGATCGACGATGCATCTCCTAAATTCTCGACGGCGGTCGGCGGTTTCCGTCTGCTGTGTACGATCCAAGGGTTACTACTGATATCGTCCAAAGTAGGTTAAATCTAAATTCGATTACGCAATGCACGTGTGCTTAACGAGAATTTCAGAGTAAGCTTACGCTTATTTTGTCGAAGTAAGTGGGAATCAAGAGGCAATAATATTGCTCCATATGTCCGCCCACTTCCTCCCAAACAGCATATGCTACTGATAATTTGGACGAACACCAGTAGGCTGTGGAAAACAGCCTTGAAAGACGAGATGACGAAGGGGGATAGCGGCATTAGTTGGATGTACAAGTTCGGGGCAGCAATCCCCGACTGACCCTAGAACAGCAGTTGGGCGTCAGAAATCCGATTCACACGTTAACTGGGAGCCAGGATAAAAGTGTGCTTGAGCGAACAAAGATTCGCCCTAGCTTGTGTGAATGCAGGAACTGCGTATCTCATCACAAAAAGAGCCACAAAAACGACCTAAGCTGATACGTCCTCGTGAGACAACAGCACTGATGAAAGCAGTGAGGAAAAACATCTCGGTCTCCAGTCCAGGTCGTTAATCACAGGCTAGAAAAGGCGTCGGTAAAACAACATAATGGGCACATACCACGCCGGCTATTTCCGGAAAGTTCATTGCGGCCCAAGTGACTGCATAACCACCAATGGACCAACCGAAAAGATAGATCTGATACGGCTTGAAGTGCAGCTGATGTATAGCGAACAGCACTGCTGCCTCCACCGCATTCTGTTCTTTCTCCGGGAACGGAAGACCCTGTCAATGGAATTTATAAGTGCAAACAAAGAAGAAATAAGAGGTGATTGTACATTAAATCGAAGAGGCAAACTAGAAGGGTGGTCGGCAAAATAACAAAGTCGACAGCGACTGGTTCTAAAACAAAACAGCACTGCTGGCAACGAGTAAGGCTGGCAATCGAACGTCACCTAAACTATTCGAAAATAGTTTTGGAACATATACCAGACGTTTGCTATATTCAAGTCTACATCACAAATCAAGCGAAAATAACAAGTTTTTATAGGGAGAATCAAAAACGATTGGATGAGTTAAAATTGTTCGCATGTTCTGTGTCTATTTTTAATTTTACAATCCTAATACTTCATGTGGTCGACAAACAGATTGATTTTGTTTACTCAATGCGATAACCCAGGGTCCTGTTTTATTTCATATGTGTGCTGTCAGATCAAACTGAGACTAATGAATGATCAACTTGCGTTTACTATGTTGAAGTCGCTGGCGTTAAACTATCATTACTGATCAGTTGGAAGAAATACGTCAATTTGCTCCACTCGTAATCGAGCCTGATCGAGCGGAATCCTGTTTAGTTCTTCACAAATGCAATTTACAAGAACATGGTTTTCGAATAACCCCAATATGGTTGCTAGAGCTCACAGCTACTGACGAAAACCCTTGAAAACCTTGATGCGAAAGCATTTGAAATCCAATGTACGGAAACCATAGAAAAATAAGACAAAATCTCAATGCTAGATTGGGTTCCTTTTATCTAAGACTGATTTAAAATAACGATAACGTGGTCAAAACAACAAACTGGAATGTGAGCATAGCTAGTATTCATCAAAGTGCTGCGTATTCGCCGGGTAAAACGTAGGATTACGTAGCTGTGCAGGTCACCCACAAGCATATAAATCGAGATACGGAGTGAAGGAGTACCTAAGCGGAAGAGGGGTCCGCCTCCAAGCAACGCTTGTCAACTGCTTTCAATCCTCTTACTATTCGGACGTTTCTCGAAGTTGCCTGGTATCAGCTGAGACCAAAATGTCCTGGGTCTACCTGCCCCTTTCATGTTCTACCCCAATCAAAATAAGCTGAATAGATGACTAGCCACTGAGCACCAAGGCTGTTCATTAGGTTGGAATTAACGAAAACCTAGGTTTTTCTTCTTATTACGAAATAGGCTGGCCACTTTGATCGGACTAGATTCGTTTTCAAATGATTTGCTATACATCGTGACCAACAGCAAACAAATTCCACCAGAGAAAAACAGTGATCATGTGGAGCACTAAAATTGTGTGAGAACACAGAGTTGATGGGGAACAGATTTGATCCTAAACATGGAATCGACGCAGAGACTGACTCTGAGGTAAAAAAAACCCACCTCTGTAAGTACTTGATAAAACAGAACTTCGAATACGACAACAAAGATTAGACAGGAGTGCTGAAAACGATTTGCATTATCTGAGTAAATGCTACCAGTCGGTCAGGGAATAATATTACAACAAACAGCCAGTGTGACAAAATTGTTTTCGTGTTTTAGAAAGAGTGTGAAGACAACGAACGACTAGTGTTTTTTTTTTGTGAACTAGACAATCCCAATGAACAGCTAACATTAGATCAATCTCACAAAAACGATAACATGGTGACGGAGAACAATCTACCTCTATTGGGACAGAAACGACAAATGTCCGATCTTTCAAATCGTATGTGAGGTCACGGATAATTACGTCATGCACTGACAACCACTGTGGTATGCACCCTGACACTGGTTGAGTCAAGCAGCGATCCGCCTTGCCAATGTTTACGTCGCCACAACTGCAGGTGGACTGACAGACAAGGTGTGAAATATTAGGATCATCAGGACAGTGAGTGATTGCGACAGCTCAAACATCTGATTGTTTGCAATAGACGCAACTGTGCTGCTGGGTACACATATCGGGTTAGTTTGGTCAACTCTAAATGGCTTTACGGTAAATGCTGCGCGAGAGGAAAGAATTTAGAGAAAGATGGTTTGGCCATTGGAATTCCTTTGGTTTCGATCTTCGCAGATGCATTTTAGGGTGTGACGGGACAGGAATTCCTTTAGCAAAATTTCAAAATTCTCTCTTTGCAGTTGATGAGTTGGCAATCTCTTAATTATCTTCACGGGCGGTGGATACTGCTTAAACTTCTCTTAAATCAGTCATCAGATGTACATAAACAGTAGCCCGTTAGCATCGATTAGAAACATTCACTCAGACTGTCCTGATGACCTCAATATCTTATACATTGTCTGTCAGTCCACCGAAGCAAAACCTCTGGTTCCATCAATCACAAATCATCCGGTCACATCGGATCACAAAGTCGACCTAACCCAACATCTCAAAGTACTATTGCGCAATACATTCCCAAAACCGCTAGGGTACAATGAGACTATGCTTATCAGTAAGCATCGGTCAGTGCTTTGCGCTCAGAAATCTTTCACGTTGAGTATTGGCCTAATTTGGTATTAACCCGTAAGGTCTTCTTCCACTCATCATTCCAATTCATAGCTAATCGTATACAGGAAATATTCCCTCAGATTAGTCCACTGTATTCTTTACAGTTTATTGTTTACACACTGTCATGTCTTACGTCTACGATCTGAAAGATTAGACGAAATGCTTCCACCTCGTGACAAATGTCATATTTCTGTCCTGATAAATTGGATAAAGTGGACTCATTGATTTAATAAACCCTTATGTTTGGATTCAGATAAGTACAAAGCGTTGCTTCGCTCGATTAATCTGGAAACCAGTAAGAGGTGACGACGTTCACATGACGTAGGTTACATGATCATCGCAATGAAGACAAAAGCAAATAGTCAAAATAAATTATACCATAAAGGTATCGACGAACACTGGCTGAGGAACTGGATCAAATCGGTCAAAAAGACATCCTAAGTATTCTACCAATGTTCGTTGAACTGAACTACTCTCAACTTGAACGAACCAGGCAACACAACCCAGTCGTACAATCAGTTTTTCTAGTTGCGATCACTCAACGTAAATTTGAGCTTTTTCTAGGTGACCTAACGAAGGGAACAAAATATAGTTGGAAATTCGTTGTCACTAGGGACATCACTAAGCTTGACTTATTGTGATCTTACATGGTTCCTTGTCACCAGGTGCCAGGATCGCGGGTGCTAGCGGATATGAAGCATGCCCCTTCCACTATATTCACGCTTCGAGTAAATCATAAAAAGCGACAGAGGCATTGGATCAGTTGGGATAAGCTTCTTTCAAGTTGAGGGTTTGAAGGATCTGAAGACTTCTTTGCATAGAAATATAAAGAGTCAATGGCTATGAACATTGACCCGTATTTGGACTTAAGTGAGTGATTGCAGATGGGCACTATAAGAGATAGACTGGATCTGGAATTGGTCGAGATCAATCCGGAAGGACGAAAGCCATCTGATCATCAATCTCCTATTGGCGGTTCGATCTGCTATTGCAACTTTGCACACTAGTCCATCCGAGACTACTCATCAAACCAATTGAAACGGGTGCGTAATATCGATATAACCAATGGAACAGGGCTAGATATGATTAATTGCTAAGGTGAATTCGAAGAATTACTCTAGAGAAAGTAAGAATCCCACAGTGGCCAAGTATGGACAGTAAATCGAACCGATAATACACAATTACCTGTATGTAACGAAAGGTTAGAAGGGCACATTATGAAGAGACGAATAGGAACATGGATATTTAACATACCGTGCTTGCCCCGAATCCGGGATGATTCCAGGCTATAACAGAGAATCCTTTTTCCAAAGGAATCAGTGGCGTTCCAATTTCCGGATAGCCTCCGTTGCCTTCACAACAAATTATCTAGAACACGAATGACAATGGTGCATATTCAAGCAAAAAGAATGAACAGCCGATCATGCCCTTAGTAGGCAATGGACAGCAAACTGCCAAATGCATGAAATACGAAGTCTGTGATAAAGAAGGCGATTTTCGGGCTCGATTTCATATGGAGCGGAAAATCAGTTTAGGAACCACGAATTCAAAAGTCGATCCCACAAGCCGGTAATGAACTTCTGCCTGGTAGGTAGGTGTGCTTATCACTGAACCATTAAGGGCACGGTGCTTGAACGCGAACTACGTAGGTGCAAAACTATCCCGATGAAACATAGCAATCAACAAAGATTTATTGATTCCGTCACCCTAATGGATCATTACCAAGATAAGGAACTGCACAGCTGAACAGAGTTTAAAGGCGACTATTGTTTATCTTGGGTGTTGAGGTAGCGCGAGGTGGAACGAGGGGCTAGATGATGCGGAGCATGGAAAAATCACAGCTATCATTTAAAACCGTGTACGCACGACATTAAACAGCAAATGTAGTAAACATTTTACATCATGTGCTTCAAATAAGGCACAGTACTTAGCCTCGGTTTGGAATTCGGTTTTCCTTATCGTGCCACATCTCTGACCGATCTCATGAGACACTGTCGCGTTAGAGAGGAGCGGACATGTGCGAAGACAGAGATGTTCAACTTTAACTGTCTCTTGCGCCGCGACCTTGAGAGAGCACATGACGAATCGTGTGCGCAAAGCAGCACTGCGACTTTCTGCTACTTGATTCAAGTTTGACCTACAATTCCACAACCGGGTGGAATGAGTACGGACCTAATGAAAATTAACTGCAATTGAAGCCAAAGAAGATACAAGTTGAATTCGATGAGGTTCAGTTCTCACAACCCATATTGTTGCATCGATGCGCTTCGGAAATCCCTTTTTCGCAGTACAAACTGTTCTTGAGGGAGATTCAAGAAGCAACAGTGAAAAAAACGAACTCAAAGCTGATGCAAAAACACATATAGTCTTAGGAAGCGTTCGAACGTAAGAATATTACCGTGTGCAGCATAGAACGATACCACTTAATGCAACTCCCCCTCCACAGTCACCAGTGGGAGGATCTCACGGATGTTAACCGCTAGCCTAACCCACACAACCACAATTATCAATGTTCTCAAACCGGCCAGACAATAAAGACCCTCACGGTAAATGTATCGTGTCCGGTAATGGCTGACAGCATAGTCGGAGAATTTGACAAGCTGCACTCCATGGTAAACTAATCGTATACTTGTTAGTAGGCAAATTAACGAAAATTCACCCAGGGCGTCAGCCACCAGCTCCATTGCCAAGTTTTTATTCCTAACGAGGATGAAACAGCTGTAAAGCGCATCCATGGTTTCTTAATGGTGAGTTGGGCGATGATATCACGTGGTGAATTATTTTATGAAAGTCTGATTTCTTGCATAATGGCATAAATCACTCTAGTTGAACTTGCCTAATATCAATGGACGAATAAACATTGCCATGCAGTGCATTTCCTCAACGTGGCAGGCTCAGTGGTCCAGGTTGCTTTCCAACAATTTATCATAAATGGTGGACTTCAACAGAATGCTGATGACGGTCAAAAAGTTGTCTTCTTTTTAGCTGACAGTGAAAAACGACCTGAACGGCGCATATAGAGCACTTTGAAGACATGTAAACCCTAGTTGTGGAGAAACCCCGATTGTAAACTGTTGTATTATCATTAACACCCGTAGCCGACGGAGCGTTTTCTCCGGTCCAGATTAGACACCGTAGTAAATGCTAACTGAACATCCCACAGAACGTTCTTATGGTTTAAACTTCTGCTTACCTGTACCAGCCACAAAACTCCACAATGGAACAAATCAGACCATCTGGATCCGCTTTACTTGCTGATTATCTATCGTAATGACCAGATCATCGAATAGGCCGATTCACAGAGATTTTGTCTGTTGTGTTTTACTTCAGTTATTTACTCATGCTGCAACAAGCTGCATCCTTTTCGGGATGGGGATCGAGACCAACAATGGGCTAACAAGTGGAAAATTTCACTGTTGTGTCTTGTTCACCGAGTGATCATCCGAAATGTCCAGCTAACCAACTGCATATCACTTGATCATCCGGAGACAACAAATTTCTCATCAACATTTTTAGCACTCTCGCCTAAAATATTCACAGATGGAGGTTTCGCCTGCCTGTTGTCGTTCTCTAGCTCTAAAAGGAATGAATGGATCATTCATTCTCATTCCGCAGTGACGTCTTACTTTCTGTGCATTTTCTTATTCTTCGTTCTATTTACTCCGATACGAACGTAATCCCGGGATAAGGATCACAATGCAACAACATGTGCCGACTGAATGCGTACCGTAACCTGGTGTGATGCCTAATTAACATAAGAGCATTGCTTACGGAATCCTTTTAAACCTCTCTCCATCGGTGTCATTTCATATCCTGGTGCGAATACGGATAGTTGCGCTGGTTTCACGAAAAAAGCACAGGTTTGTTTGCCCTGGGCAAATTCGAGCCCTTCCCAATATCCAACGTGATTCGCCTTTATTGCTTACCTCCTAGGCTGACCGAAATTCCTTACATACAAAGCTTTCCGTTTTTTGTTCTAGCAAAATGACTTCAGATCGATGTTATATTTTAACGGCGAAGTTCAAAAGTTGAATTCTTAATTTGTCTTTTTTTGTTTGAAACTCTGTGTCCAAAATAAACCAGTCAATAATTCACAAAGACCCCCACACCAACTGTTGGGTGCTAGTCGATCGCTGTAACATACAAATGCACTCCGATCAACGAACATAATTGATTCGATTTACTTCGGTCGGCTTACGGGAGAAGATAAAGCCGGTTTCATGGATACCTCCGACTGCGGCTTTCCATCATACTTGGCGATTGGCAAGGGACACAGACAAACGACGTGATAATCGATTTAGCATAATTTTCCCGACTACTGATGCGACTGCAGACCCACAACGTGTGTGGACTTTCGTCCAAGCTCTGCAGCCTAATAAGATTGCACAGATCCCGATTTCCGTCTCACATGTTCCCCAATGCCACAGACTAACTTCTATTGTGACAAGCGGTTGTTCATAAATCGAGCACAACAGTATAATTTATTACTTTCTGAGCATTTCTGGTCTAAGTTACGCTCGTACAAAAAGGATTCTGACTTAATTGTTACACGGAGAGTCCAACGGAGGTCGGACCGCAGGCCAATACACAACCTTGACGTCGAACCGCACGCGCTAGGTAACTGTTTTGTCACACAGGTCAACTCCTGCACGCACATTGACTTCTGATCGATACCGTGCGTTGCTCTTCAACAAACACAAATGCATATAGTTAAACTTTCAAACGCGGCAATAAAGAACACTGCTGTTTGCCTCTCATCGGCTGACGAAGTCCCACACTATCAGTTTTTGCCCAACACTGGCTTTTTTCTGACTATTTATCTCTGTTTCGGTGTCCTTTAGGACGATGAACTGGTCGTTCAATTAACTTTCTATCAATGAACATAAGCTACTTAAAATTTAATCATTCTAACTGAGAGATGCGGCAAGTAGTGCGAAAAAATCTCCAGTACCGAGTTCGTACATTAGCCACAATGTTCGCCTGGACATTTTGGGCAGTTTCATACACACAACCATGGGGATAGATTGCTGGCATAATCGACCGCACTTATGTTTGGCTGGTCGAATGATCCACATCGGCTTCCGTATCCGGCCCTGAGTAGGACAAGAGACGAGTAACAATTCAAAGATTTTGAAATAAGTGGAACAGACGTTCAGGACTAGGCATCTATTGGTGTAGTCTCGTTGTGACAGCATCTATTGGTGGACCAAGAATGGAAGCAATAAAGCAATGCATGGATGTTTGATTGAACATCTGAATCAAGAATATCAATAAAAATAGCTTCCTGATCTATACAAAACCAACCGAAACACGACGGAGACCTCTGTCAAAACGACGCATCAAGGTTCAGGTACTGAAGGAGCAAAAAACGTACAACTCATTTCTTCCCGCAACACTACCAAATGTGGAGTATAGATGGCATCGCGTCAGACCGAAAGCGTTGAAGGGAACCGTTCGGAATGTACCTCTATATGATGCAGGAAGTCAGCTCGCACCGACAAAATACAACCGATTTATGAAGCAACTCATTGATGAACTCTGTGAGTAGTCTTCGAAAGTAGCTGACAGTTTGTAGATAGATAACTTGGTAGATCTGATTAAGTTTGCATTCACCTGTTCAGAGTGTGAGGCAATAGACTGCATCAGTAAAAATACACCGTAAAGTGCAATCGTTGCAGGTAAGTGCTATATCGCTCAATTATAAACAACAGAGTTCACGGGACGCTAATGCTAGAGGTCATAAAGTACAACAACTGGGTGAAACGCCAGCACTAGGCGTCGAGTAGCATCCAGCGAAAAAGTACAGTAGGTTAGGACCAAACGCCACAAGCCACAAGTCATTTGAGGTCATATCCATTTGAGGTCATGCCTTGATAACTGACTAGACGTGAAACGTTTTCATCGCAGTATAATAGGCGCAAAAAACAAATCCGACGAAATATATGAATCCTGACTTGTAATTGTATGACTCTGTTGTTCGTTGGCACACTAACGTACGCGCTAGCCGAAACAAGCCTTCTCACAGATTTGTCTGAGAAGATTGAAATGAAGGATTCTCCGCACATCAAAATCTATAACTCATATATATATATATATATATATATATAGAGAGAGAGAGAGAGAGAGTTGAGAAGGCGTACACTGAATTAATACGTTTATCGTGACGTTTCGATTCAAACTAGGACTCGTTGTCAAACGTGAATGAATGATTGAATGGGATCGCTAGTTCCGTTCGGTTTTGTGCACTGTCCGTCTGTTTGTCTCTCTATTCTGCATCCAGGTCTTGTTAAGATGACGTAATGTTTGTCAATCTCGACATGTCGATGTATATATATATATAATGGAAATCAGTAAACTAAATTTTAACTCCGCAAGAAGCAGTCCAGCCCACTTTCCGGCCGTGTACAAGGATACTAACGGATAGCACGACATTGTCCGCAGCTACCACCTAACGAGGAGTGGTTGAATGCGCATGGAGCTGATCACAGACAAATTCATCTGAAAGTGGAAGGTGAATTATCTGGCAAAATGTGCAAATAACGTGCACCTGGAATGATGAATTCGAATATTTATCCCAACTAATAATCAAAGAGGCCAACTAAATCATCTGATCAATAAGATTCATCACTTCATTTATTACCTCCGTCTGGTCTGCCATTCAAAACTTGCCCCCATTAGGTTGATTCTCATGCCTAACACAACTCAGCCGAGTCAAAAAATATCTCCGTGGTTGGTGGACAGTTTATTTGCGGAGACTTATTGTTTGGCCAACAGTGCAGTTGGGGAAAAAAACTTACCATAATTTCACCGTTTCGATCAACCGGTCCTAAGCGAGTGATATCGGTTGCGGATGAGTTTGATCTTCGTCTATCGGCATAAAATCCTTCCACAAATTCGCCATCACGAGTGAGAAAACCGACACGACGGATCCCATACTAACAAACAAGAGCGGTGAGAAGAGTAATAGAAAAATGAAAAGGGATATTTCGAAAATACGGCAGACAAAGTTCGATAAGGTGCTGAGTAACGGTGACTACCGAAACATGATCTAAACAGAGCTAGTATGTCTTATATAAAATCTCATACTGTGTACCCAATAACTACAAGCGAGTAATGAGTCAATTATCCTCGCAAAGTGATATGTTTCACCTTTTTTATGAAATGCGTCTTTCAAGAACCCAGTGAAAAGACCATGCCTTACAGCCTCGAAGGTCTCGCGAACTGCGGAGAGCCCATGGTCCTGAAAATTTGGACTGCTGCATAATAACATGAGATCACCATAGGTCAACCGTTCCAGGGACCCAGTCGAGAGCGACCTGTCGCCCACAATCAAACTGATTGGCGGATCTGCGGTTTGCATCACTAACCTTCTTGGCGTAAGAAGCGTTTAATGAAATACGCTGTCTGATAGCACAGCACAAAACAGCTTTGGTCAGTTACGTGAATTAGCACAACAAAACCAGAGAAAGCTGGTCATATGATAGTTTAGATAGATCTACAGTGCAGACCGAGTCCAATGTTCCGGTGGTTATACTATCGAGATTGGGAGATGGAGTTCTAAAATATTAGCAACTTGGAAACTAATGACATGGATGAATTCCTATTGTTTACATTAACATGGCAATAATAAATAACTACCGGGAAAAAATACCAAGGATGGTCTAAGATAAAGCTGGTGTGGACGGAAGCAACCTGTTGAGTGGAAACAACCTCTCTAAACACGTTCCGTCTAATCGAACTGTCGGTTAGAGTTCTGATTCTACCACACACAATCCTAACGAACTATAGCCGCAGAAACGTATTCATATTTTGGAAAATGATATGAACTGCTGCGCTTCTGCAGTAATCAGCCCGGAGCAATGTGTGATCAGTCGAGTATCTGTGAACACCAACGTTCCGCCGGTGCTCTGATTTTGGCTGCTACCTTATAGCATTGTGTACTTAAAAGAGAAAAAGAGAACGAGAAATAGTGAGAGATAAACTACAAGCCACCAGATTGATAAAATGGACAGAAGAGGGGAGATCACGAATTTAAAGACCCCATCAACTGTGGTAGTGAAATACCACCTAAAATTTCCAAACACAGCTCGGGGGGGGGGACATCAAGTAGTTGAACTCCAAAGTCTAACAGAATTTACGCAGACCAGTCCACCGGCTAAAGTTTTCATACATATCACCGCGTCATCGACTGATCATGTCAACGTATCTTCCAATCATTGCCTGCTTGGGGGAAAACCACAAAACAAGGCACGCATTCTCTGAGCATATGCAAAACGTGACCCTATTCTATCCCTGCAAGGAAGTCAACGAGTCAACGGCACTGCGCACATTTTGAGAGCAGTGACCTTTCTACGTACCGTTCACACTTATGAACACGCTCTACCTTCCGCTCCATACCGTCGCGCGTAAATTTCTACGGGAATTCAGCTGTTACCTATTTAGTTTGAATTCTCACTTGTCGGGAGCAGGTCGTGATGACTTCCAACACAATCTCTGGTAAGCTGAAACATTTTTTTCGCTCTGGGTTTTTTTACTCTCTGAATTTCGATGAGATGAAGAATGGACGCCTTTTCACTGAAATGCAGACACTTATGCACACAAAATAACACATGATCGAGTAGAAGTAGAAACTTACTTGGATCTTCAATCAACAGTAAAAAATCGCACGCACATTCAAAATCAGTTTACTACCTCATATGAGAATAAAGCTGTCGCCGTGACAATCTCGAGGATAAAGTTGAAAAGAAAAGGCGAAACGAGAAACCCTGATAAGCATCTGTTGTTGTGGACGACTCAGATTTGGCTATTCGCGTACGAAAGTTGAATAAGTGAAATGAATTTCTCTGATGCGCTCATCAGCGAGAGATAGCGCCAAAAAGTCATACGATCGATCGAGTCGAAAGTCGATTTCAGATCAGGGAATAAGCTCTTGTTTGGTCACCTCACTTACACTCAGATTTTGTGAACCCGTATTCCCAATCCGTAGGCAAGGGCTACGACTAACGGCAATAACCGCAGCTTTTCCCATTTCCCTACATGTCCCCATCTACCACTGCTCCTGATCAGTTCACGTTTCAGGGGTTTACGCGCCTCAATATTTGAGGCAAGCAAACCGATGAATTTGCGAGCATCCAAGAGAATAATTGAAGTCGAGGATATTCATCGTTTCTAAGGCTCACTAGGCGAGGAGTCCTGTATGAGAGCTGCGAATAAACACATGGCTACTTTGACCTATTCCCAGTGTTCGTTCGAATCATGGGCATTCTTCTGAGAAATCAAATATTTTGAAAGCTCCGATCGGAACTGACGCCGGCGTTTATTATCGAGAATCAGTTGTGCAGGATAGGTAACCTTCGTAATGGCGTGACCAAGGACTAGATGAAAACAAAATCGGGCACGAATCAAAGAATGATATAAGTTCACAGGATTGGACCAAAATGATTGAAAATCGTCGAATGATCCGCATCGCCGGCGACCGAAAGCAATGCGATCAATCCAAGTCTACTGCTGTGAAGGTGAATGAGAGGGTCAGGCGACTCGATGTTGCTTTTTATGACAAAAATTGATGTTCGCCAAAAACAATCAGAGAAAACTTGGATGAGGCGGTCATCGATGTGACCGCGATTGTTTGGGGCAGTAAGTGAGCCTGGGATCTCTGGCCATGCCTCCAGTAAGTAGCCTACTTGGATGTTAAAGTCATTAGTCCACACACTACGAAATGTGAAATGAAGGATGAAAAGCTGATGTCGTCATAATCATTATTGTATATTAATAGACAAAACACACGCGTGTTGGCATGGTCATCATATGTACTACGAGCATATGAAGAATAGCCAGTCGCCACATGGCCAGCCTTGTTTAAGCGAAAAGTTAAACACGAAAATTTATCAAACATCACTGTCCGTAATTCGAGAATGTGTAAATATCTTCGCTAAACACGGAACCCCTAAGAAATTTTTCTGTGGGCCTACCAAAGCAAAAAAGTAATCACGCCAAGCCCCACAGTAAAGAACAGCTATAATTAGGTTACTGCCATGATTTGGTCACTTTACCGATGCAAACGGTGCACCTACAGAGATTCGGGTCACTGTAGTTTCCACTTGGTCTTTGCGGACTGGGTACATGAACCTGCAAGAAGTACCGACTGGGAAATTAAACCGCTAATTTAGATTTTAGGCAAGAATGACGAACTGAATCACGGATACCTTGATTTTATTCGCCGTTAGATTTCCTCACTACTGAGTTATTTAGTAGCGAAAAGAACTCAAGCTTATTAAGTGACACGGAACTCACAGTTCTCCAAAGACGATCGCGTCCGTCCAAACGTTGCGGAACTGAAAAAGACAAGATTTGGGCTCATCTGAGCTGTATCGGGACAAACTGAATGCTGTGTTAGCAGCAGATTACATGCCTTCATGAAATAATTCACCTTAATGATATCAACCATTAGGCATTCGACTCAAAATCGTTTGTCCCAGGTTCGCATCTCAGTTTGGGCGCGATCGGTATGCACTACAGATGACTCCTAACAAGGACGAAACAGCTGTAGTGTTCAATGGTTTCTTAATGGCGAGTTGAGTGTTGATATCCAGTGGGGAAGAAATTCGTGAAAATGAATGTTAGTTTGGTCCGTATTGTGAGCGATATAATGTTAATAACAGCGTTGTTGGTAGATGTAATTCGCCAACGTTTCGACTGCCGTGAGCTAACTAAGCTGCTCCTTAAAGTGGTCCGGCAAACGGTTCACACAACGACTCTGAGAATGAAGTAACGAACCAACGAATTTGTTGATCATCATGCTTATACTTGGCCTTCTTGAATAATTATCACTAACAGGCAGTTGAAAAATGCAGTTAATGTCGATGATGGCAGTTTTTTTCATTTTCCCAATGACTACTCCCTGTGGTCGTTCTTCCGACATTTAGCTATCTGACGCCTCGGAGTCACGTGCATCTCATTTTTCATGACAAACTTCGTAACAGGCCTGCGAGCAGGTACCGAAACAATTCAGGTTAGAAATTCCTGGCGCTTGTGGGACTAGCATGACCCAGAGTGTCGTGCGGTGCGCGTCAATGAGTCCAAGGTTTTTTTTGATCTGTGCTCAATGTTCTCTCAGATTCCAAGCATTTCACTTTACCGACAACCACGTTAAAAGCCTGTGCTGGAACTCGATTCCATCACTATCATGTTGATGAATCCAAAGACCAAGCACAAACAAAAGCGACTATGGACCAAATTGTGAACTAGGTCCATAAACGTGCGCTAGAATTAACGCCAATCCTAAATTGGTCAACAGCACCAATGATGAATACAATGTGATTAACCAGTGCAAAACAATGCGAAGGAGAACGACAGCGCCTGGCTAGCCGAGTAGTTTTGTGTTCCGCAGGAACATCCTATGGTCAGAATTACTCCCAGATGAGCCGATCGTCGTTGCCGGTGCCACAGGATGGGATAACAAGTGAGCCTTTAAACCGCCTTTCGGCCACCTCTAAACAGTGTGAAAATCATCAGTAACGGTCGCAACATTCGTTGAAAGCACACGTAATAGTAATTGGGAAAAGTCCAGGAACACTCCATCGTTAGACGCAAGAAGACCGGAATCAATGAGGGCGCACATAAACGACGAACAGATGACGGCGCTTCGTCCGGCTTCAGTGCACGTGCAAGTAACCATACATCCGAATTAAACACACCGCTTTTACACCGAATTCGGTCTAACAGTGCGCTCTTGGCACTCGTACAAAGGGCTATCCCGACCGAAGCATGACCAAGGAAACTAGAAACTAGGCCTGGAACACGAAGAGTGAAACGATGGGCTGAAGTAATCCCTGGGCTAGCGAAGGCAATGAGAATAAGGTCTTGTGAGTGTTTTTCAGAGAAACAACATGAACATATTTTAAGAGTTCTTAAGGCTTTTGTTAGTGCACTATATTACCCAAATTGGAATAGGGTGCAAGCGTTCAGGGCAGCCAAGTGATGTGACAATTTCGGTTTAAACGATCTAATCGATCCATTGCCACTCCTCCAATAAATCTGCCATCAGATAAATCAACTGACCCGCAAATATCCGTGGTATCTTGAGTGGTCCCCATTTTGAACGAAACGAGTTTGTAGGATACCCCACAGAAGGGGCATCAGGTATATTTGGGGTAATGATAATTCGCAATTGCCCACACTGAATAGGAGCTTTTCTATTCCGGAGTTTTCGATTCAATATCGGAATGTTAGACCAGCACGGGAATGTGGTCGAAGGACCACTCGTGAGTACGGCTATTCCGGCCTGCTACGTTAGGCCTAGCCATCACCCTTGGGCTGTTTTCTTCGCCCAATCCGCGAATAAGAGTTTCGCGGTCGGTCCGAATGCTCCATGCAACCGATGAAGGAAGCGGAACAGAAATTCGCATGGTCATTCCGTTGTAAGACCGATCCTGGGCATTTAAAGAATGGCGTTTTTGATTTGCTGACTTTCGATGGAGAGCTACTGGCACACAGATCTGAGGGGATTAGGAAAGCTCGCGTCTTTATAGTATTGGTTTTCTGGCTGACATTTGCCCACTAGAGGCTGAGTCGGGCCACAACTGATCTCATGGTGGCTGAGGAATCACCGACCGCAACATTATCCGCAAACTTCACGTTTGGAAAACAATCCAATGCAATCAGCTGAGAAGCTTGGTTGCTTCGTTATCGTATTGCATATTTTCTAATGGACGACATAATTGTATAGAATCAAGGAAAGCGAGAAACCCTGTCTCATCTAGGGAATAATAGCGAATTCAAAAGACATTTTATCGTACATTCGCACTTGCGTGACTGTGAGCGACCAATAGGATTTTCGGAGCTCACCGAACACATTACCGACTTCCATTAGTTCCCGGAGGAATTTACGAATGACTGCACCAAAAGCGGTGTGAAAGCCAATGAGAGCAGTTACAGTTGACTCCTAGAAGCGTTTCAATACTCAGCGCGATGTGAATACTTGATCAACATAGCCTCTGTCAAGTCGAAAACCCTTCTTGGTTTGATCGAGCGCGACTGTCGCGCAGCTGCATAGCGGTTGGGGAGTAGCATAGATCATTGATTTCTCGAAGTTCTTGCGAGCCTGCTTGTTGCCTTTCTTTGAAAAGGGTAGCAAGATGGATGAATACCCATTGTTTAGAGATGTCTAGTTTTCGTATAAAGTGGGACAGCTTATGAAGCCTACCAACCATTGGAGACAGGCAGGTTTTGCAGACTTCTGGCGGGATGTCATCCTCTCCGGTGGTTTTCCTGTTCTTCAATTGATTGGCTACCTCGACGACTTCTGAGATACCTGGCGAATCCCAAGTGACTTCGCATTACTCAGACAGAAATGAAAATGACAGGTTCGTCATCTGATTGATTAAGATGTCCGTCAAAATGGTTTATTCGTCATTCGACATCACTACCCTGTTTCGTCATGAATTGGTCAGTTGCACCATGTTGGATGGAGTCGAGTTTGCAGCATCTAATTGAAGCGCAACGGATGAGCCAGGAGGATCTGTCGAAGTCACCAATTTCTGATGTGATTCTGATTTTTTCCAGCCACTCTAATCTAGTGCTACTATCTACGTGGTTACACTTTGCAAACTACAGTGTTTAAAGCATCTCTTCAAGCAGGGTTCTTTTGCTCTGACTGGTACTTAAGGTCACCGCACCATGCGAAGCACGAAAATCCTCCACAGATGAAATCCTACGGGATCGCGCAAAGATACGGTTGGTTTGTTAAATAATGCGACCACCATCCCAGTACCACATCGGGATGTTCGAAGCGTCTACGGTAGACAACCGATCTGTTGACGTCTGAAAAGTTCACCAGTCGGCCAACGTTGGCGTAATGCTAGCCTAGTCCAAATCGCCATGGGAACTGGCGTGTAGGTTTGCCCGATGGTACAGTGTCCTAAGATAAATGGCTGATAGAAAATTAAACAACATAGTGGAATTCACCTGTCCCATTTTCGGCAACGATGGTCCGTGGACTGACGACACTCATCACCAAGTCCTGCGGAGAGCTCCACGGCAAGTGTGAAGGATGTGGATTTCGAATAAATTAGAGCGCCGTTAGTTTTTTATTCGGACATCCAAGAGACCGAGAAGTTCGGAGTGGTCTCCAGAGAACTAAGCTGAAACCAGCCAACTGTGGTGACCCCTGAAACCGTGATTCACTGAGAGCCGGAACTAAGGAAACGTAATTTTGGAGAAAATGTAATATTTACGCGATAGTCGTGCAGCGTCCTCGACGTGATGCCTCAGCTGTCCAATTCTAATAACGCTTAACCATTTCAACAGGACAAACGAATACATTTTTGACAATGAAATTGCAGCTTGCGGACTCCACCTCATTCGACGAAAAAGGAGGCGTGTCGCTTCCCGTGAATACTGCAACAGGATAAAAACAACGGATGTCGCGAAGATCCACAGAGATGCTCGGGAGTAGATTACAGGCAATGGCCTCAGCACTGTCCGGCCTCATTAGTTCTAAGCTATACTTCTAGCTTTTGCAAATCAAGGTGAACTGTACAAAGCAGCAAGAAAGTTTCAGACGATTTGTTGATCATGTCTCGGTTGATTCGCCTCCTCCGACAAACCTCGTCGTTACGGAGCAGTAAACTGATCAACAACCTCGCTGAACGGCGAGCCACACTCGTGATTTCATGGCTTCTTGTCATGAGGGCACCTATCGGGCGGAAACTCACCATATCCTCGGCAAGGCTGCTTGTCCTACGCTGTTTATTTAATGAGCCCAAGTTCACCTTATTCACGGATAACCACCAATAATGGTGGTCGTTCCCTTATGCTCGATTCATGATTGCACTGGATGTCGTACGCTGTTGCTCTGAGTCCCCACTGGGGTATAGTTTTTTTCGAAATAACAAGATAAAATGTAAAACCGGTCATGGAATCGCCGAGAACATTATTGCTTTTTCAAGTAGCTGGTCGTTGTGCAAAGGCTTCTGAAGATTTCTTGAATAAGGTCTGTCTTACCCATGGGAGTGAAGCAGTTCAAAATGCACATAGCGAAGCGCTACAGGTCTGACAATGACTGCGCTGAATTCTGCACAACTGGACACTGACAAAGAATGCAAACGCAGTTATATCGTAAACAGCCCCCCTTTACGTCTCACCGCCTTTGACCTTTCCTTCTCTAATTGGTTCAAATTCGTCCGGGAAATTCAACAAACCTGGCTAGCTGCAGTAGCTGAAGGCAATGCTGTTCATCTTCACCCGCGCACTCCTTCGACTAGTGTTCGAAACTCATCGAATCAGTTTGTAAGCTGATTCTTTTTTGTGTTCGATTTCCTTTCACACTAGCGAAATTAACTTGCGAAGCCTGGTGAGTACTTAAGAAACTCTGCCCATCGATATGCTGTACCCAATTTATTCGCATCCGGGACTTTGAATATGTCTTTCGATTGGCCTTCCTTCCAATAAGTCCATGAAGTTCCAGTGAGATTTTTCTGAGGACCTTGAGACTGCTGGATTTCGGCTGGACGGCCGAAGTCGTATTGTCTAACTGGATTTCAACGGAAAATCGACTACAAGATGTAACAGTTAACGGTTCTTATATAAGAAACAATGCCGTACAAACAGTTTAGTTTTAATGGGTGGAAAATGTTCACACGAAACAGCAAAGAGAGGTCACCTAATGGCCGAAAACAGGGAACATGAGGGAAAGTGATGAGTATCCGGTGTCCGGAAATCAAGTCAGATAAACAAATGTAAACGGGATCAGGCAAATGACAAAAGGGCCAGAATTGTACTCAACCGGGAACCCAAGATCAAAATGGAAATACCTGGACTTTCCCCTTGTTCGAGAAAAAATTTGAAAGTGATCTTATTTTGTGACACTTTCGGAGGTCGAGTCAAGGCGTTGCTCTAGACGAAAGCCAAGAAAGAGACAACGGACTCGAGACTGAAGATGACCGACCAATGAGTTCCGATATCTATGCGTGAAACGCTTGATTGATGACCAGTAGGTGAAAGTCATATTGACGGACCAAATCCCATGAGGGAGTATTTGCTTCAGTAAACGGAAAGGGACAGAGTTTGACTCGGCACGATTGGATTATCTCCCTGAGATAACTTCGGTATGAGCAGCGGTGTATAAAAAGTTTACGGAGAAACAATGGATTCGATGGATAATCGATGACAGAAAGGAAGAATCTAAGAGTTGACATCTGCAGTGAACTCTATACAAAAAGTTGGAAGAAATTCAAAGTAGAGCATTTGCACCAAATGATCTGGATATCACAGTTCAATGACGAAAATGTAAGATTACGCTAAAAGTGGTCTTACGCGACAACGAGTTCATTAATCCTGTACATCCGGGATAGGCCACTCGCACTCCGAGAGTATTTGCTACGAGCCAGCTGGAAAAAACAATGAAAGAGGTTTCGATCTGATTAAACCAACCATCGCAAAAGGTCATCCAAACAGCATGTTACATTTCAGAAAACCGTAAACATGGTAGTCGGAACTGGAAGGATGATCTCTAACTGATCTAGACAAACGTTCCAAAGATCATCAAAGCGATGGAGACATAATAGGAACAGTGATACCTACAGTTTCCCACTAAAAATTGAAACCTCCTTCGGAATATTGGGAAAACAGACTAACAATTACTCATGTTATGGTTTCGACTGCTTTTCCCTTGACTACTCGAAAAAGGAAATACAGCGGAGAAATTGAGCATAAGTTACCAATTGCCATAATGAATCTTAAGCACGTTGAAGAAAATTTGATTTGATTACCAGTTATGATCCCGATAAGCCAAACCAGTCGATGACTGTGCAAACATGAGGACGAAAAAAAGTTATACGAATAAATAAAATCCCGATAGGCATACTATCGGATGCAGTTAGACAATAGCCCAGTATCCGGTATGCCGCCGCGCCAACGGCGCAGTGGAAGTATCAGCCAAAAGAGGAGCTTTGGTGTCGCGCATCAGGTAAAAGTTCATTCTAGATCGAAGTTTATTTCAAAAGAATAAAAGGGGTATTGCCAAAGAGTCCAAGCGCTAAGCAGGAGAACAATTAAGATTATCAGCCAAAGCTTTCGGATCTAACGAGAACCTGCACCCAGAGCGACAGATGGTTGAGTAAAAGCCCATTTATTTAAGTCAGTTATTATTCACCCATTTTCCCAGATTGAATTGCCGGCTCAAAGTGGACCCGAACCTGGAAGACCAGAAAACTACTTCGCCAGACCTCATTGCCCTTACGAGTACGATTGAATTTTCGGCTAGAGATAAACAATCATGTTGAAGGATAAGGGGATGCACGCCGAAACAACACGTCAAGATGAAATCTCTGTATGCTGGCAAGGGAAGCCGAGTCAGTGCTTGTGGTGATATTTTACCTGTGTTCACTATAAAAGTGATTTTAGCCAGGATTCGTTCCCTTTCACTTTTTCTTTTTAACTTTGTTATTCAGATAGCCACCCATATAGCCTCAACCTCATGCGAGAATAGTGGCATTGATGTTTGGTCAGACAGGAATCTGTCTGTCTTGGAATATGCGGACGAAGTTCGGTCCCTGAGTGAAGATTCAAGTAAGTTTCAGGTTTTTCTCAATCGTCTGAGCGATAGTGTAGGCATGATTAGGATGCGTTTTGCACCTTCGAAGTGCAAAATGCCACTGCCGGATTGGATTGGCTGAAAGTGGGAACTTTTTCCCGCAGGAGAAAAACTGGATGAGGTGAACACATTTAGTTACTTCGATAGTTTTATCTCATTTGATGATGACATTTCGGACAGTGTCTTCATGCATACAGAAGGCTTGTTTGGCATTCACGAATTTGAGACCTCCGTGGAGTCGGCGTGATATCCGATCATCAATCAGCGGTCGAGCATACACAGCAGCTGGAAGATCACCACTGCTCGACGGTTCCGAAACATGGCCGCTGATAGCAGAAGATATGCGAAGACTTTCCGTGTTTGAACACTGTTGTCTTCGCAGTATTGGCAGGATATGGTGGAAGACTTTCGTGAGTAACTCATAAGTTAGGCGTTAGGTGCTGGGTCCTAGGGTCTAGCAGGCACTTTATAAGAGGCACTGAATCAGAATAGGTTGAGGTAGTTGGAACATGTTTTACGCATGTCCACCGAACGCCTGCTTCGAGGCAGGTAACGACTGGAGGATGGCTAGAGGTGACCAGTCGATGACATGGGAAGAAGTATGGAAACTTGAACCAGTGGACTAGCTGATGTGGGTGCAGTTAGAAAACCGGGTCGGGATCTACGAGATCCCCCGAATCGATGGTTAGAGACAATAGGTATTATGCTTCAGTGCCACAATCGGTGGCGTTCTTGCATTCGAAGTCTTTTCCTCTTCTGCACAGTTCATCAAACCACCATTTTTCAGCCGATCTTCCATCATTCCCCGTTACTTTTTGTGAGGTAGCATGCACAAACAGAGCACTTTGGTGGAGGGTTAATGGTTGTCCAAATTGACTGCACTTTCAGTTTATCATGCAGTCCGAGAAAGTCATGGCCAGGTAGGATATCGGCACAATTATTGCTCCTAACTGAACGTTTGACATTTTTATAAAAAAAGTTTTGATAGTGAATGGACTCTATGAAATGCTTGACGATGATACAAGACGGAGAAGTGAATGCAACACTTATTTGCGAATCGTAAGGGGGAAATACTGAATGGTGGGGGTCTAAGAAAAATTATGAGACGTAACCATCAGCACTCCCAGTGTTTATGAGTGCTTGCAGTTCGATATCGTTAACATAGAGGCGAGTAGCAGCTTGAGATTAACAAGGTGCAGAAGCTGTCAACGCAGAAGACGGTAACGGGCAGACGGTAGACGTGACTGTCAAAGAGGTCGGTTGCGACTCGCGTACTCGTTTGAAATGATGTGTTTTACAACCTTTACAAATAGCATTTTTGACACGGGACTTTGAGCGAGGACGTTTGGGATAGCCACATAAATAAAGGCTCTCATTGTGCGCAATAGCCACGATTGGTTTCTCTTCGCTTAGCGGCCTAGTAGACCGCGGAGCAGCGATGCGGTTCAGCGGGGTAGTAGCACGTAAAACACTATCGGTAGCGTACGTGTGGTTGGTTTTGAACCGCCCTCAACGATCTCGCCATATGGTATGCCGCTTGAAAATCTAGGTTGGAGTGTCCCAAGAGTCTCGTTCGAGTAGAGTTGGACCACAATCCGCTAATGAGTACGCCGCGCATCGTATCACCGCGGTTTTCCTCAGAAGAAAATCACAACCCTTGGCGTATTCTCTGATTTTTTGTACGAACCGGTCAACATTCCGCCCAACTTCTGGTTTCGACTTAGCAATATAGCGAATAAACACAAACTTCGCGCGATGAACGTATAACTACTGAAGTATCGCAATCGTGTTGTCGAAAGTCTGATATTCAGAAACAAGTTTGTAGACGTAAGGAGACAAAATTAATGAGTATATCCAATATGTCGACCCCATCGGCTTCTATCCGTTTCAAAAGTACTAAAGGTTCGGAACCAAAAAGTCCACTGTTTTGGCACATCAGCAGCATTGATGTCGGCATTTAATTTGTCCAGACGTAAATAACGAACTATGTCTTCTCTTATACTAGCTGATTAAATTAATGTGTAAATACTGAAACCTGACGACGGAGAGTATGGTAGTAAATTGAGAAGTTGGGTCCGAACGGTATGCCTTACTCAACTTGTAAAATTGTACACGGGTTGAAATGTCAGAAGATAAACGAATGATCAATGTAACGAACGTAAGTTACAGTCAACTGGCACGATATCCAGTTGATGGTCGTCAACATGCTGCAAGACTCTAGAGGTCGGTTGACGTTCGAAAAGACAGTTTCGGTAATAGCACCTTGTTTGCCACCCAGTATCCAAGCGTTCGAAGTCACAGTCAAAGTGCCGGATGTAGAATTATCTGCTTCCTGCAAGTATTGAGGGTTCACAATAGGTGATATGATAAGTTGTGGCTCAAAGTGTTCCATCCAGCGCTTAAGACGTCGCTGCAGGTTGACTATCCCTCACACCTAACGATTACTTACCACTAGCTCGGGTGACGGGAAACAGCTTCTGTGAATTTCCCAAGGTGGTTTGTAGATATTGTCGGACTTTGGGATCCGTATGCATACTTCGTTGAGCTCAGGCCTCGTTAGGAGCAGCGGACCCTTACATTACACTCACTACCAGCCGGGATGGAATTGTGCGCGTCAAGACGGCGGAGAGACTTGACATACATCCATGGTGGCTTAACACCAGGAATCAGGCCACAAGTAGCTAAGCCAGCAGAATTTAGGGCATTCTTTATAAGCGACCAGTGCTCATTGACATTATAAAGAGAAGGAAATTTCAGCTTCTCGGCGTTTCGAAAGAGTGATAGATGAATCGGATCGGAAAACTTGTCGCAACCTAACCAATGTTGCAACAGGTTTTCAGCGACTACCAAAGAACAAGGACAGCTTGGTGTAAGCTAACGCGTGCTCGGAAGAGGGAAGTGCTTCAGTACGACCGGCAATCTTGTAGATAGCCCTGTCATTGTAGCTTTTAGCAATGTCATAGATTTGGGTCCATCTCTGACTCGAAGAGGGCGAACTGTAGGTGGCGAACGCCTAAAGTTCACCAGAGCATGAAGAAAAATGATGGTCCGAACACAGGACCAATAACCGTTTCCTTTTTTATTCAACATGCCTTTTCTATCCCAAACCAAATTTCTCTTTGTTCCGCCTACCCATAGTGGTCCCACCGATAACACGCTCAATACTCGTAAGCAGTGTAGCAGCTGGTTTTTAGTCTGCTAGCTCACATTTTCTCAAGCCTCGTCAGCCTCTGAATCTCGGTTCTTTCTATGTACGGACTACCATGAAGGCTGGCCGACAGGCATGTTGAACTCTGACAGTGGACTCACTTTCGATTGATGTCTGCTAAATCAGGGAAGCACGAATTCAGGATTCGATTAGAGTGATTCATCTAACTGCACCCAATATCTCGTCGAGATATTTCCTGTACACTTAAGGAGACAAGGTAGCTCACGCTGGGAGTCAACGCGGTTCGAGAATAGTCTTGAGTGAACAGAATGAAGCGGTTCCATTAGACTGAATCCCGGTTAGCGGTCGCTTGCGAGCCGTAGGGTTGCAGGGATCAGTCGGCGTGCAAGAGGATAGATATGTGAAGCGCGGCTTATTTGTCATCTCCACATACGCCCCCAACAGACTGCACCACTGGTATGCAAAAAGGCCAGTTTTATGTCCAACTCGTCACTCTTGTTCAGAAGAGCAAACACTCGGACATTATAGTGGTAGCAGGTGATTTTAATGCACAATTTGGAAAACGGAGTGAATCGGAAGCTTGTTTTGGAGGGCGCTGGGCCTTGCTTGCTCAGGGAACAGAACGGGGAAAGGCTTCTCCAATTCTGCGTGCAGAATCATTTATTAGTGGCTAGCATGAATATCCGATATAGTTCGCATCGCACAGTGACATGGCGCTCCAACTCGACGAATAGTCCGAGTCAAATGGACCATATTGCAGTAAGCTACCGTTGGCGCAGTTCTGTCTAGAAACGTGAGTCGTAATGAATCACCTACATCAAACAGGACAATGCGTTAGGTTTAATGAGATTTTTGCTCCAGCTCAACCGCCATCGACGCAGGCCACAAGCCCAATTAGCCGTCGAACATCTGTCTGATTTGGCTGGGCGTAACAGCTACGAACAAAAACTATCCGACAATATGAGAACTTCGACGGGCGGGAATGTAGACGAGCGCTGGTACGAAATCAAGCAGGCGATGCATTTGACAGCAGACTTCGGCTGTGGTCCTAGGTCTAGTGTTCATCAAAGACACCGGATCACGCAATAGTCGCTGGGTCTAATAGAGCAGAAACGCCAGCTCCCCAAGTGCAAAGAGGTGAATATGCGTCGACAGTTGCAGTGTCAGTGGACGATAAATCATAAGAATCACCGCGGAAACTGGTGGCTTAAGGTAGCCGAAGAGTTAGAGGAAGTGGCCGCTGATTGTATCCATTTTCAAGAAGGGCACACAAAGTTAATGCAGCAACCATCGTGGGACTAGTTTAATTCCGATAGTTACTAAGGTGTGAGCTTCGATAACGCTGCGCCATTTGACACCGATTCGCGAGAGTAATATCCGCGAACAACAGGTCGGATTTCGTCCAGGTTGGGGTTGCATCGACCATATATTCACTCTTCGACAGATACTCGAAACGCGCCACACGCACCGCCGCCCCACGATCGTAGTCTTTCTCGACTTGAGAGGTGCTTTCGACTCCGTGGATCGACCAGCACTATTCAGTGCACTCCACCGGAAGTGTATGCCGACGAGGTTCGTAAGCCTGTTGCGAGCATTGTACTCGCATACCTATGGTCGCGTTAGGGTATACGGTGAACTGTCACGTTCATTCGAAACGACTAGTGGCGTTCGACAAGGGTGTCCCATCTCTCCATTCTTGTTCAACTTCGTCATGGACGAGGTGATGGAAGATGCTTTGGGAGGTCCCTGGGATGTAGGAGTCGAAATGGGAAGTAGAGGGAAGCTATGCGACCTGAGTTACGCAGACGACGTCGTGTGCTTGTTCGAGTCTGCGGACCATGCACAACGGGCACTAGATAGACTGTCGAAATCGGTTGCTCGGTTTGGCATGTGCTTTGCACCTTCAAAGTGCGAAGTGCTGTTACNGGTTTGGCTGAGTAAGTCATTCGTCCGTGAAAATGTCGTCTTCAGACGTCATGTTCTCTGGACGTTTTTGTGGTTTTAGGAACTCTCTTCATTTTAGGAAGTAGTCGTTCGCAATTCTTTGTTTGTTGCCTATGGGTTTACTATCAAATCACCTAAGGAATACCGTTTATTTCCAAACCGCTCTATCATATTAGACAGAGAGAAAAAATGTTCCGGATAATCTTTATGTTTACTCTTATTTACATTGGTTTCGTATTGAGGAGCTTTCATTCTCAATCTGGTCCAGCCGCGTATTTTGTTGACATTTCTTGTTCTGCGAGTCACAGCATTTTACAAGTTGTCACTCCGTCGGTTAGGTTTTCAAATTCGTGCTGCCGCATCTTACGTGTTTTATTCCCACACACTAGGTTTTAATTTTATGCAACTCTGTTGCTCGAGGGTACTTCGAATCCGTGGACGCCGCGAATGGTCGCCGACTGTGCATTATGGTTGGAGACTGAATCCGTGTAGACCTCAAAGTTTTGCTTCCACTGACGGTGACAATGCGTTCATCTGGGTGCTCAGAATTACTCTAGATGACAACAACTCACAATTTCAGTGGACTACGGACTTAGCGCAGTGTTTTTCCGAGGATATTCTTTATCTGGACACCAGTAATTTTCGAACAGCTGCAGCCGATAGCATTGCAGAAACACGGACAGTTGCTCAATATCATGGAACTGCATTTTTATTTTTTTCTTCAGGTATTCTGTCCCGCACACTTATCCGAAGCATTCATCACAGACACGAATGAGCGAACAATCACGACCCCTTGATCACCAGTGAACTTAGGCAAAGTAATTGTCTCACGCCTTCTTGTTTGGTGTCCGAGAGATTCGTCGACTTGCTGGCTGGAGACACTGAAGAATATGGCAGTGAACCGTGAGCAGTCGCGCTCGTGCTGTCGTTTTCTGTCGAATCAGAATGATTGAACGAGTGCGTTTGTACAGTTAGACTGTGTTTCGTGTGTTGGCTGCAGCAGCATTTTATCTTTTGCCGCCTGCGTAGGTATACTCCCTGTTCCCCTTGGATGTTCACTTTTTATAGAAACGTGTAACTCTGGGGAAAAGGCAGCGGTCAGTGGGGCTTACCTTGCTGTTTAACGCTGAACGATGATGATGATGATGATGAGTTCATGTACCTTGTCTAGATAACCTTGCCGGACCAGTGGAAAATGATAAGGGACAAAGGCCTTATCTAGCTGACGAGTCAAACTCCCCAATTCGCAGTGCTACTAGCGGCTTCTGATATTTTCTAGGAAGAAAGCTTGCCAGGCAAACACCCAACACGTCCACAACATTGTCGTTGCTCGCCCGCACCCGAGTAATTCAGGGAGAAATTAATCAGTATCAAAGAGATTAAGAGTAAAGCACTGGGTCCTATAGTGCAATCTTTAGAGCAGAGAATGAATAAGGCTAGGTTAAGGTGGTCAGGAAGATTTTGCCCATGCTCGCAGAACGACTGCATCATGGCATGCTGTTCTCCGAGGCAGGAGGATGGTTTGAGTTGGTCAGCGGGTGACAAGGAAAGTGAGAATGAAACCGTAAACCAGTGGAGTGGCTCGTGCAGTTATAGTCAGACTACCAGGCTGCGACTCACGAGATCCCCCGAAACGACAGTTAGAGATGACAGGTGATATGACTCAGTACCGCAGTCAGTGGTGCTCTTGCACTTTGAATCTTTTCTCGTCCGTATTTTGGTTACATTTATTTTGCAGCCGACCTTTCATTGTTCCATGCTGTTTTTTCTCTTTGAGTTGTTGACGCCAGACCACGTCCAAGGATGAACTGCTAGGGAGTCAAGCTGCTAAGCAAGAGAACGAATAGGGTTCTCAAGAAAGCCCTTTTTAACATCAGCCTATCAGCAAGATAACGGGGAGTGAGGAGAATGGATGCGCATCTAGTTGGATCAATTATTCTTTCACTCACTGGGTTGCAGTTTCAACGAACCTCAAATCTGCAGGACCAGAAGACTAATTTGTTAAACCTCTAGGTTTAAGCATTTCGCTTGAAGTGAGCCATCTTGTATTATTTGTTAGATCATAGAGGCACGCAAATTATGGAAGGGAGCCCGTGACAACAACCAAAACCGTTCTGGAGGGTGAGTTTCTAATCGCATACAATGTTGTTTTTATCCTCTGAGCACCGTGGAGTTCACTGTAGTACATCCAGCATACTGTCGTCTCCTGGTATCTTGATGCACTGAGAACCCGAGTCAGCACGGACAAGACTGAGGAACATGTGTCAATCAGAAGGCGTTCGCATGGTGGCAACTTAGTTTCCTGCTTGTAAAAATGTTCTACCATTCCCATGGTCTGTTTTCCACAGTAAGTAGTCCCAATTTGAGCATCTATTCGTTAGAATGCTTGCCAAGAGATCGGCAGTATAATGAAGGCAACCAGTTGCATATATTGGGACCATAATTTATATTTTGTTAATTATTGCAGTCGTCATTAGCCACTTTGTCCGAATGTCGCATTACGATCAGGTAATGTAGTCTCACACTGGTGCTTACGTCCACCATAAAACAAAGCTGAATAATTGAACTGGGCACCTCCAGTAGGAAAACCTCGAACGTTTGAGCGACTAGACAACTATTCGCACTTACGTTATTGGCCAAAATAATGTGGACACTTCACTATAACGTCTTGGGGTAGAAATTCGAACTCTTTTGGTCTCTGCATCGAGCGTGCGCACGTCAAACTGAGCAGGCCACGGGGATGAGAAACTATACATAGTTAGTTTTTCCTTCGAAAAAAATTTTAGGGATAAATAAAAAATTACCAGAAAAACATCATTTCGTTGTTCTGTGGCATCCAAATATAACCTTGCAAATCGATTGTAGTTTTCATTACACAACCTCCCGGCTCCTGGAAACGATGCCAAATAGGTAAATCCGCAAAACAAATACCTCGCAGAACCTTGGCCGTTACGTAAAAAATAGTTATATACATCCCAAGACGAAAATAACTGTACAGGTAATCAGGTGAACTAGCTGCTAAATGTCCATATGTCAGAAGAGAAAGGCGACGACGAGTTACCTTTGCTCAAAAACCAAGGGGACCAAAACAAAAATGTCCATTTGAGGAAAGAAAAGAAACATTGAGTAGCTTCAATGAACATATTAGGAAAAACCTCCAAGGGGCGTGGTTCGTAGGCAATGGACTGAAAACCATAATCCCGAAATTCGCTCATTATTTGAAATTCATACCTGTCCAAAAACAGGTCCAGGAACGCAGTACAATTTAGGACCATTTACAGCAAACCACCCAAGCTGAAGCCATTTCACCATTGTGTCCGAAGCTGAAAATGACAAAAGAAAAAAGGGCCTAAGTTTGATAGGGGTTAACAAGGGTTTTTTTCAGTTATTCATAATCATACCATTGCAAAATTATAACCAACATTATCATCATCGGGAGGACAAGTCACACCAACCCTTGAATTTCTACGAAAGAATGGATGGGTATGCAAGGGGAATGGAAAGTGAAGCTACCAGGACAGGGAAAAGGCCATTCCGTTAGCCCACACAAACAATATAGTCTAAATATACAAGCGCACATGTTTTCGGTCATTCTGATTAGACAGAAAGTTACAACACGATAGCCACCGTTCACAGATCGTTGCCATATCCATCCATGTCTCATGTCAACTGATCAGAGATCGTTCGGACTCAAACGACGAAGACGTGAGACGAACCCAATTTACCTCAGTTCACTGTGTATTTTCTCATTTCACGTTGCCACATCATCTTTTCACCTACACATGGATTCTTCCAATCCGTTGGAGGATCGAAAAATCAGGCACCGTATGGTAGACGAGTGTTCGACATACGTAACACGTGGCCCAACCAACAGTCTACTAAGTTTCATACTCTGAAACAAGCTGTTCTCAGAAGTGGCACCCAGTACTAGATTCCTGCCCCTACATTGCTCACTCGATCACTCCATCCAATCCTTGCCATACCATGTAGACATCGATGACCAAAAACCTCTAACCGACGAACATCTCCAACACGCATACTCCACGTCTCGCAACCGTAGAACAGAACTGAATGCACTGCAGCACAGTACACACGACCTTTCAACTTTAGATTCAATGAAATATCAGGCCGACGCCAAAAGTGCTTCACTCCAGCGTAAGCTATCCGAGCCTTGGATATACTCGTATTTACCTCCACTGCCGAACTACCATTGTTCGATACGCAGCTACCAAGGTAGATGAAACGGCCAACAGCCATTAGTTCCTATCCATCCAGTATCAAGTTCGGCGCTGCCGTCGTCCAGTCCTGTAACAGCACTTCGCACTTTGAAGGTGCAAAGCACATGCCAAACCGAGCAACCGATTTCGACAGTCTATCTAGTGCCCGTTGTGCATGGTCCGCAGACTCGAACAAGCACACGACGTCGTCTGCGTAACTCAGGTCGCATAGCTTCCCTCTACTTCCCATTTCGACTCCTACATCCCAGGGACCTCCCAAAGCATCTTCCATCACCTCGTCCATGACGAAGTTGAACAAGAATGGAGAGATGGGACACCCTTGTCGAACGCCACTAGTCGTTTCGAATGAACGTGACAGTTCACCGTATACCCTAACGCGACCATAGGTATGCGAGTACAATGCTCGCAACAGGCTTACGAACCTCGTCGGCATACACTTCCGGTGGAGTGCACTGAATAGTGCTGGTCGATCCACGGAGTCGAAAGCACCTCTCAAGTCGAGAAAGACTACGATCGTGGGGCGGCGGTGCGTGTGGCGCGTTTCGAGTATCTGTCGAAGAGTGAATATATGGTCGATGCAACCCCAACCTGGACGAAATCCGACCTGTTGTTCGCGGATATTACTCTCGCGAATCGGTGTCAAATGGCGCAGCGTTATCGAAGCTCACACCTTAGTAACTATCGGAATTAAACTAGTCCCACGATGGTTGCTGCATTAACTTTGTGTGCCCTTCTTGAAAATGGATACAATCAGCGGCCACTTCCTCTAACTCTTCGGCTACCTTAAGCCACCAGTTTCCGCGGTGATTCTTATGATTTATCGTCCACTGACACTGCAACTGTCGACGCATATTCACCTCTTTGCACTTGGGGAGCTGGCGTTTCTGCTCTATTAGACCCAGCGACTATTGCGTGATCCGGTGTCTTTGATGAACACTAGACCTAGGACCACAGCCGAAATCTGCTGTCAAATGCATCGCCTGCTTTATTTGATTCCACTGCTCGTCTACATTGTTCCTCGGATAGTTTCTGTTCATAGCTGTTGCGAACAGCCAAATCAGACAGACGTTCAACAGCCAATCGTGTTTGTGACCTGCGTCGATGGCGGTTGTGCTGAAGCAAAGATCTCACTAAAACTAGCGCATGGTCCGATTCGACGTATGTGGTCCAATATGATCTACAGTTCTGGACAAAACCGCGCCGACGGTAGCTTACTGCAATATGGTCAATCTGACTCAGAATACCTATCGAGTTAGAATGCCATGTCGCCGTGCGACGCGAATTGTGTGGGAAATTCGTACTAGTTAAGAATAAACTGGGGAAATCTTTCCCCATTATCTGTTCGCTGAGCAGGCAAGACCCAGCCTCTACCTAAACAGGACTCCGATGCACGCAGTTTCCCAACTTCGCTTGCCATGTCATTGCTACAGTCTGTTGGAGCGTGTACCGAGGTAACAAACAAACTGCGCTTAACAATACTATACTTTCGGACGCCGACTAATCCCTGCAGTCTCATGGCACACAAGCGATTGTTGACTGGGATCCAGTCTAGAAGGGCTGCTTCAGCCGTCTCACTCAAGACTATTCCTACACCACGTTGACCCACAGCTTGAGCTGCTTCGTCTCCTGAAGTGCGAAGAAAATATCTTGACGAGACGTTTGGCGCAGTTAGCTGAATTACTCTACTCGAATCCTGAATTCGTGTTTCATTCACGCAGCAGACATCAATCAAAAGTGAGTCCACTGTCAGAGCCAAACACGCCTGTTAGCCAGTCTGCATTAAAGTGCGCACACCGAACGAACGGAGATTCAGAGGCTGACGAGGCTTGAGAAAATGTGAGCTAGAAGACTAGAAACCACCTACTACACTACTTCACAATAAAATCGTTGCGGGTATCGGGCGTGTTATCAGTGGAGATACTATGGGTAGGCAGAAGGGACAAACAGGTTGGGTTGGAGACAGAAGAGACAGGTTGAATAAGAGAGAATTCTGAGCAGTAACATACTTATCACTACCGACCTCACTCGATTCAATGGGCAGTGAGGTCCTGACTATCCTGCGCGACGCGTATAACTCATGGGGATAGATGAACGGGTACTGCTAGGGAGTGCAGCAGCTAAGCAGAGCGACTAGGGTTCTCAACCAAAGCCTTTGGTTCTGACAAGAGCTTGAGCGCAAGGCAGCGGGGCATGGTTGAGTGGAAGCCTATCAACTTGGATCAATTATTCTTTCACTCGTTTGTCCGACTGAGCTGCCAACTCATATCAAACCCCGACTTGGAGGACCAGGGGACTACCTCGTCAGACCTCTAACTATGGACCTTCCAGGCATGATTGGATCTTCGGCTTGAGATAAGCCATCCTGTATAGCTCTTTGGGTCATGGAGGCACGCAAGCCGTCACACCACGCCAAGGTGCAGTCTCGTTATGATGGATAGCAGCTTCTTACATTATTTAGTAGTTAGAAAACGTTACCAGACTACGAAGCGAATCCAAGCGAGTATTAGAGGAAAAGTTCGGAACGCTAAAAACAAAACCTAAAGCATGTCTGCCTAAGCCAAATGGAAATATCTAAGGGATACAGAAGGAAGGACGACCAGGAAAGGAGCACGATTACGTACCACGACAAGCTTTGGCGCACAGAACAGATCGAGGGTTAAGTCGTTTAGACAAGGTCAGGGTCACTGCCGGGATAAGCAGGGACACCTAGCAAATCGCCTTTATTTGGACGTACGTGCTAGATGATATCTTTCCGGACATGTTGAGACCTTAGTAGTGATAATGGCTATGCCGTTGGCCAGAGCCTTCAACGCCTCCCTAGAACCAGCGACCTTGTCCGGAGGACGGATGGTCTCGACGATCAGAACAATATACAATGAATGGAAGACAGGTCTGTTGTGAGGACTGCCGAGCGATAAACCTTACTGAAATCGCATTGAAGGTAATGGAGAAGGTCATTAGGGACCGCATGGACGACCTAGAAGAGCTTGGCCTACTTCGTGGATCTTTTCCTACTCCGTTTACTCTATCATAGAAGCATGTAACCTTGGGGAAAAGGGAGCAGTCCGTGAGGCTTGCCTTGCTGCTTAATGTTGAACGATGATGACCTACTTGTCAGGTTTGTGGTGCTACCTGGACCGAAGGATTACGGTGAACAAAGGGATGAAGTCAGGCTGATCTATCTAGACTACCACAGGACTTTTGATTCCGTCAACCATCGTCCGCTACTGAAAGAACTAAGACCGCTGGGTGCGGGGTAGTATAAGATGCTCAACTTCAAAAATATTCAGTGTGGGAGCAAATGTACAGCATATTACTGCAGGGATCGATTCTCTGAACCCTGCTATATCAGTTTACATAGATGGCCCATGCTTCAAGTTCGCAGACGATGCAGACACCGCGAGAACAGCGAGTCAGTAATCAGTGCAAGATGATCTGAAAATGGTACAGTAATGAGCTACGAAGTGGGATATGCCTCTCAATGTAGGCGAAGAGTATGCACAACCGACAGGTGACCCAAATACCATGACGGGGCCCATCTTTTGGCAGCATACCGAGAACCCCAGTACTTCTAGCATCCTACCGATACGCATTCCTGTAAAGAATGCCGTCGATAATCAACTTCTGGAGAATTTAGGAAATGGGGCTAATCACAAGAACATGGTTTGTTGTGCATCATAGTGATCATGGATTAGTCAAAGCTTGTGTGCATTATTACATTGGGAAGATATAGCGCTGGTGACTGCACGAGGGTCATTCAAAGAAGATTTTTGGGACTCGGACCTCGCTAATTTTTATTGGCGGGAAGTAAACGGAAAGCAAGCCCCGATAGGCACAATTTATGTCAACTCGTAATTGGTAAGCAAAAATCATTCGTTGGAATTCGTCAAAACGCACATGAAGTACTCCGGAAGAATATCCCAAATGCCGACGCACAAACCGCTAGCAGCAAAATTCGACGGTGGATTCAAAGAGCACGACCGGTTTATCTGCCCTTTCATCCTGGAATTAGGTGTACTCTTACACCGTACACGGGTAAACATCAACAAACTATTTGAATTCCATGAAATATGCAATTAACTGCAGCCATATAGATAATGAATGTCTCCTACATCTATCCACCTCTTTTAGAGAGGACAGGAAAGAGAATGAAGATCCTTCGGATATCCAACAAAGCGGCGAAGACATTTGGTGTACACTTAATTACACTTGAGAAGAACTGCCTTTTTAATGGCTTCCTCAATTTGTCTGTATATGGGCTTATGCGTAGGCTGGAGTTGATTACTGTTCAAGAATTTCGTAGCATTTGTCAGCTGTAATTGGAAAAGTAAACTGAGGGCAAGTTGTTCACCGACAGTTCGTTAGACTGGTTACTTCGAAAAGGTCGTCGTTGAAATTAATTTTGCAACAGAGGACCTACATTTCATGGAACTCCATGTGGCTGGTTATCTGAACAGCGCATAAACCACATCTAGGCTAGTGGTCACAGTCTTGGCAGGCGGCCGTTTGGTTATTCTACATTATTAATAGACAGGAAGTGACTGGCGACATACTTAAGTATTTGTTTGACATAAAGGTAATGAGTTATTGCAATGTCGGGCCGCTTTGAGCAACCCGTGCTGGTTCGGTAGTGAGTTATTCAAAGGGGCAATCTGAGGGCTAATTGGGGATCACTCCTTCGTCACTTAAGAGGTTGTGCGTGCTGACTGGGGAGCCCTGAGGACTTCTGGATACACGCAAGAATGATGCGACTAAAGAACACTGAATTACATGTCCAGTTAAGTCCATGTCTGCAGTGCAATGCGACAGTTTTCCTATTTGCTTACAGGGCCATTTCCAAGGCCCTTCGACGTGAGAGGGTAGAAGGGCTGAGGCAAGTTGTGCGAACCTATGCTAGTAGTCCTTCGGAAATAAGATGGACGGCATCCGGAACATGTTTGTTCATGTGCATTTTAGGGACTGACTGAACCACCGAACACTGATTAAGCCAGACTGGGGTTCTTGACGTTTAAACGTTGGTTGTGGTTATAATGTTAAGCTCAAGTCTTCTCGGACCTAATCACAACCTTTATGGCAGGCAGAAAATGTAGCAACAAACGGGTTGGATACAAATGGGAGCTAAAACTGGGATCATACGAAGCCCAGGACGAGCAATAACCACGGTCAAATTCGCATGGCAGTTAACACTGTACTTCACAAGAGCCGGTTCACTGGGGCAACGCAGACAAGGTCAACGCCAGTCCCAGTTCCAGTTCCAGTTCAGTTCCATTTAGATTGGAAGACAATACGGGTAGGTTCCTGATCGTCCAGGTTCTTGCAGCAAGGGGTCGTGGGATCAAACGATGCTCTGACAACAGGTACATGAAAACCCTAAGTTGAAGGTGCGAACCTTGTATGTGGCCCCGACACGCGTCTCTGTCAAATTCAAGGGTGGGAATTAATGAGACGCATCCTCCCGACCAGCTCCTCGGTCATACAATTCACAATTTTCCCGCCAAGTAGGGTTATCCCTACACTATCTGGTCTCTCTTTGAAGTCGCACACTGATCCTGTCCTGATCACTTCCTCTGGTAGCTTGTTCCAGCCATGCACCACTCGTATGGCAGACGACTTGCTTCTCAAACTTGCAGCCACATATTCCCGCGCAATTTTATTCCCATTCCCTCTGAGTTTTCCATCCCTGTTTATCTGAGACAGGGTTCCCCGATGACCCCGTATCTCGGTCGGGCCTACATTAGTTGTTCTCCTTACCTGCACCTTTCCGGGGAGTGCAAGCCAAGCTCCCTCAACCTCTGCTCATTTTCCATGTGCCTCAAAGCATCGTGTAAAAATACGCTAAACCTGTTCCTGCATTTTACTATCTCATACAAGATACGGTCTCCGCACCCGAACACAGTATTCCGAGTGCTGCCTGACAAACACCTTGAACAGCGGCATAAGAACTTTTGGCTTCCTATATCCCGCGGTCCTCTTGAGTTGGCATAAGGCGCACCATACATTCTTGATCGCTTTCTGACACTGCATACTAGGTTTAAAGCCAGCGCTCGCTATTATTCCGAGGTCCCTTGCTTGCTGAGTTTGGCCCATAGCAACCTGATGCCCAGGTGGGCCCATGTGACGGGAAGGGATTAGCCCCTTATTCTTCCACGAGCCGCTTCAATTGCTCAAGTTCAGCGGAAGATTCCATCTTTCCGACCACCGTTTAACTTCATCCAGATCCCTCTGGATAGCTTCACTGTTCCTTATTCCTGATATTTCGCTATTGTCAACAAACATGAGACACGAACTTTCCAACCCATTGGCCATGTAGCTGACATACATTAGGAAGAGTAGTGGCCCTGAGACACCCTGAGGCACCCGACTGCATAGTGATCCTCTATCTCGACTCTCACTCCGTAAGACCTAATCCTCAGACTTTGTAATATCCAGTTCTTTACCTTGGCTTCACGTCGAAAGCCACTTTCTGGTCAAGGAGGCTGTGGTTCACGAAATCAAATGTCCACTGAAAGTCCAGATATTAGACTCCTACTATTTCGCCCTATCAATCCTATTTATTGCCTCTTCCGGGAAGCTTGTGAAGTTGTTCAGACAAGAACATTTGTCTTGAAAACCATGTTTCTCCCCATCATTAATTTAATGGCCTCTAGGTGATTGACCGTCCTCTCCCGGAGGCATGTTTACAGAGTTTTCAGCAAAATGGATGTCCGACTCACTGGTCTGCAGCTGCCATGGTTACCTCTGTCGCCGTCTGTATGCACCAGTATGACTGTTGATGTCAACCGGTCCGCGGCAAGCCACCAGAAGCTTTAAAATCGCTGGACGGATCCCATCAGTCCCTGCCGCTTTCGACACGTCCATGTTTTTCAGGCTGCCCCGATCTTCCTCCTTCAGGATCGCCCCATCCGACATCTCCAACATAAAGGCGACGGGAATTACCCTATTCCATGTGCCTCCTTATCTTGCCTGTACTCTGCCCGGAAAAATTCCATGAGATGGTCGGCTTTATCCCGGTTGCCGATCGACCTAGTTCCACGGCCTTTCGCAAACCTGGTCTAGACTTCACATGATTGTTATATTCTTTGGGGTTGCTCTTAACGTCCCCAGCGATTCGCTCCTTGAAAGCAGTTTGGCAATGTCGTTGAGAGTTTGACATCCACTTTCTCCCGGCTGTGTACCTTAGGTAATCTCGGTGGTTTAGTTTCCTTCTGTTTAGTTTGTACAAGATAGAAAAGTCACAACGGTCAGGCCAGTGTGCATATCCGCATTTTCATTTCGGGTCATTCCAGCTCAGCAAGCATAGGACGAGAAGTTGGCCCTCAACTACTCCAGCGTCCATGTTGTTTTTGTCGGCTGGTGTTTCTAGCTGTCAACAGTGTGTCTATTGGTTTACTTCTGAAAAGCTAAGTATCGGGCGCAATGTCAGATCCAACAGATGCGCCTTTTGTCCAACAGTGAAACATACTCTTTTGCCCCTGGGTATAAAGCCCCAGCACTCATCCAAAGCTCGTTTAAACCTATCGATGTAAATACAATTAGCCACATATCCTGGCACTCGGTTCCACGGTGGCATAAACCCATCTCTCAAACGCGCTGCTGTCTGAAATCATGTCTCCGGTACCCCTGCCTGACATAAGAGTGGACATTTTAACAAAATCCATGCCCGAAAGACCCTTCACTATTTCGAACCTCTCAATGAGATCTCCAAGCCTTTGAAGGGAAAATACCATCGTCTCGGAGTATTCCACCGTAGCTTTTGCTCATTTGGGCAACCGTCATTTTGGTGGCTAGCTTCCACACGTTTTTCAGGCCATTAAAATCCTGTTGTAGGAACGGCGCCCAGGCTTGAACAAAATTCTTCTGGTGCCATTTTACGATGGTCGCTTACAGGGGCGTGAGCACTTGGCCTGCCCCGCAACGTTGGCCTGAGATTAAAAGGCTCCCCACTGTCATTGTTGTCCTTGTTGACTGCACTCAAGCACTGTTTGAAGGGTTTGAACTTTCTCGTAAAGGCTGCACCCTGAGCCTTGATTGGAAGCGTATATGATGCCAACTAGTTCATTCCTTCCACGCTAGACGGAGTTCAGTGGAAGGCCTCAAGTGTGTGACCCTCCTTTTGCCGTTTTGATGTTCTTTTCTAATTTAACACCTGTTACTTTGATATCGGAAAATGAGTGGCATGGGTTGCACACGCTCTTTCCTAGGTAGTCGATAAATGTGACGAACAGTTTGTGTCTTCGTACCGATTCTTGGGGAACACCCCTGGTATGTCGGAGGGGACCGTCGTGTACCTTCAGTGCACACGCTAGACATCCTCTTCCGAAAAAGCTGCTTACCATTTTATTAGCTTTTCCAGAAACTTTAGTAATTCATTGATCGAAATGATAATATTTTATTTCTTAGACAGTGCCAAGAAAGACAGCACGCATGATCATGACGTATTACGGTACCAACAAAATAAGAAAAGTGGCACTCACGTACAAAGGGTAAGGGGCCCGTACAATAGATAATAGTACATACGTCAGGCAATATATTTATTGCAAGAGCATGAATAGTAACGGATTTCTACACGGGGGCGCTGAGTCTACGTGAAATTCGTGTCAATAACTGTTGGTGTCCTTGCTGCGCGGACCTAGAAAAATCGATAACGCCACCAGTAAACCATTAAGGTGGTGAGATTCCTGAGTGTTAGGAATAAAGGCGAATTGGAATTGGCAGAATGGATAACGCGTGAATTTTTATCTAGGTCCAATGGTGGAGGTGAAGCTGAAAACAGAAGCAGAACCAGATTCAAATGAGAAAATCTCTGGCGGACTATTGTAAAGAACAGTTTCCAGAAGCAGCATTCTGTTGCCAAATTTAGCAGACCAGAATAGGGATTCGTGGGAATTGATTGTGCTCAGTCATCTTGATGACGAAGGTTGAGATGCATGCTCAAACCATTTAAAAATAGAAAACTTTCCTCGGTGAATTACTTTTGGTTTGCTTTGGCAAATTAACTTTGGGAAGGAGCAAGAGGAGGCCGGTATAAATTCGTGCACTTGAAAATTTGGACTAGAATGCCAGTCACCACAACAGTTCTTGTGAGTGGGTCTAACCGAGTACAAGCCACCCAACAATGAAAACACCGTTTGGGCTTGAACCCAGGTATAATCCGTCAACCTCCCTGCACCCGCAAGCCCCTGCACACCGCTGCAGCCAAGATTCCTGCCTGATGTGCGCCGGCTAAAACGGCGGATCTCAGAGCGTCCCACGGTGTAATCTCGGTGTACTCGGGAACTGAAAGGAAGAATGCTTAGGAGAAGCGAAACATCAGGTCTCCAGGAGTGGATAATCCCAGATGATTTCCTACAATCCAGCAGAATTGAACGGCCTGGCAATAGAACTGTCCTTGATCAAGCGTTCCATAATGTTGGAGACTATAGGAGTACGATTTATTGGGCTGCAATTTCAGGGTCACAGCGAAAGCTATTTTTGTGGACAGGAATAGTCACAGAGGTTTTCCCCTGTGAAGGGAAGGTGTAGCATTGAATGGAAAAGTTGAAGATGTTTGCTAGCAAAATTTAGATGTCGCTCCTATCTAGAAAGAAGGCAGCCGTGGGTGATGAATCAGGTTCCGGATGGTAGCTAATTTTGGTTTTTGCCAAAATCTGGGCTACGTCCGTCGTAAGAAGTAAAGTTGTTGTCCAAGGATCCGAAGTTAAACGAGGTGGGCATGGGGCATCAGAATTGTTGGCGTTCACCAGAGCAGATGCAACGAAGTCACTGAATGCCTCTGCAAACTCCTGTGGGTTGTTTAATAAAATTCTCTCTTGAATGATAGGCGGGACTTGAGTGGTCGACGACATAGAAGGCGGAGTTAATCGTGTGAGCGATTTTGCCAGTGTTGTGTTTTGATTCGGCTGGCCTACAGCTTGCTGCTCTTGCTGTGGTCCAGCACCGTTTCAAGAGTCTTGAGCAGAAGAGTCATTTGCAGAAACGACGAAAATTCCCTGGTTTTGAAAAAGGCCCCCTGGATTTTAGCGAGCTTACAATTTATTTCATAGCAATAAGTTTTTCTGCGATTCGTTTGGTGTGTCGTATGGCTTAATGGCATCAGGGCGCTTTGCTGGTTGAAGTATAACTGATAGGTGGCCACGTGCACTTCTGGTATTAGAAAAAGTGTTCCAATTGCGGTTACGGACTAGAATAGGTAGACGATTCCAGCCAGCTTTGGAATATGGCTTTGGGTTATGTGGGGGAGTCTATTTAGGAGGGGCGATTTAAGTGAACGGCTAAGAGGCAGACGATCACGTCCGGGCAAACCAGCCTCATCGGACGTTTGAAGGCGTGTTAAGCCTATCGTAAAAACTAAGTCAACAACATTGCGGTTTCTTATTGGGTAACTTGCGTGCTGGGTCCAGCAGCCATGATCAATATTTTCAAGCAAAGAGGGAAGTAATCTGAAACGGAAAGCGCAGGCCAACATATGCTGAGTGCATTGAAACCCGTAGTGATCGTCTTGGGTCGTGATAGGTAAGAAGCGGCATGCACTGGTTTGGTTATCATAAATCAATTTGGTAAGAACCAAGGTGCGGCAGACGCACCCAGCAAAAATTCTTTCTTCGCTTATCTAAGCTCTGATCGAGATGGCATCTTGGATGGTGTTTAGCCTGGTAGTGCACAAGGCAGTTGGTATAGGTTCTCCGACGTAGATAAGAAAGCCACCTGCACCTTGGATTTGACAGCTTTACCTGAAAGACATAGCCGGGAATCATTATGGTGTTGTCCGGGATTTCGGTTATTTTGCTAAATGTCAGTGACTAGCGTGAAGTCAAAATTTGACGAGAGTTTGAAAAGAGGAATATATTAGATTGTCTTTATCATGGAGCGTGCATTTAATGAGCGCAGCGAAAACTTTCCGAATGAGCCGTTGCTACTGATTGATGTCATGGCGAGTGACGCTGGATTCCTCGTTGGCTGAGAGTGCAGGGGTTAACATCATTTTCACTTTCAACCAAATGTTTATAATTTTTGCAGCTCTCATTTGTGGTCCCATTTATTTGGGAGGGTGTTGCATCATACGAGTGAGGGAGCATCGGCCCAGACCATCGTAACTGGAAATGACCGGCAGACGAACCGTCAGGCGAGCTGAGCACGACATTGGGATGGTTATCAACTTTTGGGCTGGGGTTATTCGATCCGTCCTCATTAAATCCAGCATCAGGGAACGTTGCTGCCGTGGTCGTGTTGACCAACCCACGTTGCGTTACATAGGGTGAGTACAGTGGTGATAGGGTAAGAGGAGGGAGGTGGGGAGAAAAATGATTTGATAGATAACGCATAGTGTTGTGGAATGTGAAACTTCCGTGGGCATAAGGAAGGGGCTGACAAACATAGGATGCAAGCAGTTTTGACCCACAGAACACGAGGTTGCCATTTCATTCCATCGCACGACGAGTGCCACCGATTGAGACGGCGGTAGGACTGGATGCATCGGGACGGAATGGCGCCTGACGGTATCCGCGGCAGGTAGTGGGTTGATTCGAGTTGGACCAAATGGTTGTCCATGTGCAGAAACTCGATCAGCTGTGGGAGGCCTGAAGGGAGGAAATCAGTTGACTTGGGGGCTAGGGTCTGAAAGCGATGTCGTGATCGGTCTGGGGTCCTAGGGTTGGCCGGCTTATTTAGTAATTTAGTATTCGACACTGGGCCAATTCTTCTTAGTTGTCCAATGAGGGGCACGCGTTGTGTCCTCTTAGACGTAGTCTGTATCGGTAGCATCCCTTTTGACGACAAATTTGAGGTGTAGTTGGTGGGTTGGTAGCTGAGAGTGGAAGCATCACTAGAGCAGATTTTTGGTTAGCGGACGGCGTAGGAAGGCTGCATGCCCTAAACACAACGACAGCCTCGTCTCCCGGGATTTTAATGAGAGATTGCTGAGGACTGTAGTGGCGATGTGCATTCCGACGTGCGTGTTTTCAAGTGCAATGCGATACGTGGTGGTTAAGGGGGTGAAGACAGTGACTTATATAAGTCAACTGCAAACTTCAGAGGGTCTTCGGGCCTGCAATCCTGAATATAAGTTTGGTGATTTAGGACTAAGGCAGGGGAAACTAGGGACCCATACGCCGAGAGAGCGAAATGCTTCAATTTTTGAGGGCCAAATGCCTCTCGCTGGAGCAGTGCTTTGTCCCTCGCAATCCTCATAATTTTGTGTTGGGGCTCAACAGAAATGATATCTTTCGTTCTGATAAATTCGCAGGCGACATTTTAGTCCTGGAATCGCATTAGGAGCCGACAATTTTTAAGCGAAACACTTTTTTGGCCTCAAACAATAAGTAGGATAATTGCCATTTTATACGAATTCATTGGGGTTTATTAGACCTTCTGCAAAAGTTGGCGGTCTGGAACGCGAGATATTATGGCATTCTGGATGAGTTTAATTGATTGAAACTGCACTGAACCAGTAAATGAACTTACCCCGGCAAGAGTATTTAAGGAAGGATTTGAGGATGGCTCGATAAGCTGGGAGTGTGGGGTCAGTTCGGTGATGGCTACTCCTGCTATTGTCGGCTGGGTAACAGCGCTGGTCAGTTCTTTCTACAATTCTTTGTATCTCTTATTGATTTCACTTAATACATCAATCAGCTTTAACGAGCAAGTGGTTGTTTGTAATTTTGGCAGGTATCCCGGCCCGCCTGTTCTACTGGCAGTAAGTCTCACTGGGTTTACTTTCCGCATGGTGTTGAAAAGACTACTTCGGATTGAGAAGACGGGATACGAGAAAACAGATAACGGCAGAAAAATGTGTGGAACATTTGATGACCGGAACACAGCGTAATCTACCAAAAGTTAAACACGCAAATTTGACAAAACCTTGGAAAACAACAATTTCAACCTGCTTGGCACTCACCGTTATCATTTCACCGAGTCACAATTTTTGCTAAAGTCCATATAGCAGAACTCGACAGGGTGTTCCTCGTTTAGGCGTTTCTTTAACACTTCTGAAGAAGCGAGATATTTTGTAAGGCAAGCTCTTCCTAATAATAACATGGGCTCCGCGGCTGGATTATTACTGAGATTCAGTAGGTTCACCGATGGGCGATTTCCAAAGCTCGTAGCACGGCAGTTGCATGGGTCGGAAGTTATACTTACCGCTTGTATGTCGGCCTCTAAAGGATGCTTGAGAAAAATCCACCGAAAGTACCTTCTGGAAAAAATTATTGAAACCACCGTCAAACAAACGAATTTAGCGAATCATCTTATGCATGCGTTCGTTGATTAAAAGCATGTATTTTCGCATACACTGCGTAATTCCAACACTCACCGTATTGCGAGCCGCAAACAACAGGTGCGTATTACCGTACAGCACAATTGGTCCTCATTTTGAATCTTGGTGATGGCATGTTTGAAGTTCGTCCATCCCTGTATACTGATCAACTTCATAACACAATATGGCTGAATTTGCGAACCAATAGTGTTTTAAATTTTTCATTTGATTTTGGCTGCGCATTTTGCTAGCGCTGCTTGCAAGACTATAATTGATCAGTTGAAACGGGAAAATAGCAAAAATTCTCAGAAAATGATCGCAAGCATAACATGGATGTGAAGCAACCCGCCAAGTCCCTGATGAACGCTTGGATGCTTCGATTTGTATGCTTTCTGTTGGTCTATTTATACTGTCAGTGCAAATTAAAGGTTTGGTTGAGGAGTTTGAAAATATCACAGATTCCAAGATATGAGGCACGGATCAGAGATTACTGCTCTTCACACATTATAGTTGAGGTGGTAGGCTGGGGCAAAGAAATTACTGAGGGGCTTTTCGGACAGCATGCCAAGGTTACGCGAAATGCGATCCGTTGCTTAAAGTTCGAGGGAAGACTTTCCGAAGGGAATCTTAATGCACTTTTGGATTGCGCTGCGGCCTCAGATCACGTGGGCTTCAGTTCTTGCTGAACGCATTGAATATGTCAGAAGGTATCGCCGGTTATCAGCCATCGTGGTTACAGAGCCCCTAGGCAGGAGGAGCTAATGCCATAAGCCGGGGCGACGGCTAGGCCAAATTTGAGGAGTTAACAGATTACCTAGCGCAGTCGCAGCAGCAGACGAACAAGGCCGTTCAACAAACAAATGTACTATGCTGATAAATATTACGGTTGAACGCAGCTTTGGGCAGGCAAACAAGCTTTCTCGCGTGACTGCCCGGCTCATTCTGAGTCGACCACGGATTCTCTGACTGTCCAAATTTCGTAAATTTTCCTGGAGAACGAGCGCAAGAGCGTAGACAGTAGCCGGAGCCAGCTGCCTTTGCCTGAACAGGACGCAGTGTGCAACGATTCATTGGATAAAATCCTACTGCGGTGATGAAGGATGCCTAGGCAGATATCAAAATTGCTTCGCGTGGTGAAATTAGCGCCCCTGCACGAGGCTCCAAAGATCAACTTGGCTTGCTCGATTTCTCGCACCACCCAAAAATCAGTTCACATAGGAGTAATTGCTGTGGGAGTGTTCACTCCTACCGGGTTGACAAAGTGGCTAGCACATGCGAAGATGGGTCGGAATGACTTTTAATGAGTGAACAATTTGTGCAAGATTACCAATCTAGAAAGGCTTCAAAGCCTTCAGCAACAATCACGATGGGTTGGACGCAGCCTTTGGCCACCTGCTAGGTGAGGCTGCAGCTCAGTTTGGCGAGCAAACAGACCAAGCCAAAGGGCTTAATTAACACTGGCCGACCTACCGATGCAAGGCCAAGGATTTCTAGGCCCCTTAGTCTTCTCGAGACATCAAGAGTTTCGAGACCAAAATTACTAAATATGTCAATAAGCTGGGCTGAGCAGGTTTTAGTGGGAGTCAGGGGTTTTTAGGGTTTTCTTGGAATCACGGTGCGGCACTGACGTCGCTTTGGTTCGGCTAGTGAAGGCACCTTACCGGTTGTAGAAAGTCAAGGACGTCTGAAATGGCTATGGGAGGCTATAAACTTTTGGTCACAGACAACGGGATGGTGTCCGGAAGTGCGGGAGCGTACAGGCGAGAAGATTAATGGACAGGCTAATTAGCAAAATTGCTCTTAAAGGTAGACCGATAGACGGGCAGAAAGTGTGGTTAACAGCTTAACGACCTCTGAAATAGGTCCAGGCGGGAGTCGAATATGTGGCGGTCCAGGTTTGAAGCAATTATTGACAAAACTGTCAGCGAGGAATGAGGTCAGAGGTTGACTTAATTTGTGAGCACTGATCAACTACGCGTCGATTTCAAGGGCAGTCTTCTAGTTCGCAGATCCACTGGGATATGAAATCGTCCCCACACACAATCTGAGCCAATAGATGAACCCATAGCGTAGAGTTGTTCGTACAATGGCTTTCGATCACTTTTCTGTCGACGCATTTTACAACTGACTAGGCCTTAGGGTCGATTGACTGAGCTTGAAGCCAAAAATTCTGTGAGGAGTGTGTGCAAATCAGGCATCCAACAACAGACGTGTATACCGGTATCTCAGAGGTAGAACATCCGACAGGCAAGCGGAAGGTCTCCAGTTCGATCCTGGCTCCTGTCGGAGACCTTGACCGGCGGTTGTCAAGCGGATAAGATCGCGACATTTGGACGTGAACGTCGTGGGTCCGAATACTTCCACCGCCGGTCAATTTTCCTGCTTGGCAGCCCTCTGACAGCTGCGATCCTCTTCGTGAAAAATGATGCGCCTTGTTATTTCATCGATGAAAGAGATAAAAATAAGGTCAGGAAAATCTAAGAACAAATAAATTGACCACGATTGAAGAATTATCGAATCAATTATTTATCGGGCAAACCTTACAAGTGCCACTGAAAACTGTGATATTATCCACACATAACTAAAACGGTAAAGTATTTTTCAACCGTGGGCTCAGCAGTTTAGACGAACGAAGAATTTTTGAAACCAAAAGCCAACCGACATTTTGCGTTCCTAGCAGACTTCAAATCTGATGTTTGTTACTGACATATCTAACTGTATTAAAAAAAGAAAGAAAATCGAGAATCGTGTTCTGCCGAAATGAACCAGTCTTGTTTTTTCATATATTCACTGGCTGGTTTTGAACTGACAGTTAGATGTCTCACCGAGCCCAAGCACATTGAAAACGTCTCCATGACCAACAATTCGGAGAGTTTAATTTCGTATTCACCGTGGATATGACTGTTATGGTTACAGTCAGTAATCAAATGAGATTAAAAAATTGGTCCCGATCGTTAATTAAAGCTACATTTTCTGCTCCTTATTGCGTTGTGGAGCTAATCGGAATTTCACAGTATGTGATCCGCCTTTTCTTAATCAAATTGAAAGCCTAGCTGAGGTTCACACGTTCAATATCTCCACTTTTCGACCCAGTCTCAAACTACTGTAATTTTTACCCTATTCTCATCCCATCTATTCATGGTTTTTGCGGATAATCCCGACGAACAAGCAAGCAAAACTGGGCCAGAAGGAACTCGTACTGCTTAGAGCGTCCTAGACTTGAATAAGTTGATGTGCACAAAAAAGACCTAGTCATGAAGCAAGAATACTGCAATCGTGATCTCAAAAAAGAATCCAGTAAAAGGGATTCGAGGCGATGTTAGCTTTTCTGAGGCCTGGCAAGCTCCCCTCCAAAAAAATGCCAACAAAACAAAATGACCACCAAGGTGAAATTCACATTCGTCGGTAAACCAAATCCGTGCAGTTCTCAGTTACGCATTTGGTATATGCTTTACTTCAACAGGTAAGAGTAGGAACAATTTGCCATATTCTCCCGCTGTTTCATGGACAAAGACTTTTGGGCGACATTTTTTGGTTAAAACCGAAAGGGAATCGTCTCCGTTTGCTGCCTGGATGGGGTCGCTGCTAATAACCGATACTATCTACAGCTATTTGGCAAAATATCATAAAACTGATGGCTTCGTTTGTTGGAAATCGTCACGCAAAGCTTAAGGGAAAACATCGAAATTCGGAAATGCGCACAACATGACCCTTGGTTCTAGTAACAAACCATTAAGAAACATTACACCTGGTAGTTGTTTGTCTTTCTGAAAAACCGATCGCACTCAATGTTCACGTTGATGCTAACCGAAAAACCTCTTACTGTCAACCTTACTACTAGCCTTCCTTACTGGTTAACATTCAATCTTGATTGTCACATAATTTCCCAGACTAACAGACTCACCACCCTGACTTGGTCATCAAGGCATAATAATCGGAAAATTAAGGGCACATTGTGGCTAAATGATATAGTTACCTATGCGGCTAAAACTTAAGCTAAGTTTATAACTCCCTCTAAGTGAGTTTGTTATTAGCGCAACCCACAACTATATGCATAGTATATATATGGTATGTATATATATATCCTTAAGTCTCTCTCAGTAATCCGCCATAACTGTGCAAAGGCCTCACGAGTACCTTTGATCAGTAAAGTCGGAACTACAAATGTCTACATAGAATCGTCGTGTGAAACGTTGCGCAAGTTAGTCGGAATGGCAAAATTTTGTTGCCGTTCTTAACAAGTCATCTCCGATGTGCCGTTAAGTGCTTGAGATCTATCGGTAGGCGGTAATTCATTTTCGCCGTCGTTAAAAACCTGAAACTCCATGTAGTTCTATTTCGTTCCAAGATTCGGAGTCAGGAGTGCCGCTTAGCCACTCCATATTAACGTGATGAGCTCTAGAGGCTAAGAAACATGGATTTTCCACAATATTCTCCCCACGGTTATCTGCCGAGCAGCCATTGCAACAAACAAGAACGCCGGGAATAGAAAATATCTGATACACGGGAAATCCACCCCGGATCCCCATTGCATACGTACATCTCCTCAGTATGCTCTCTACCAAATACATACATGCATAGTGTATTTGGGGTCGTGGGATTATGACAGAAGTCATCTCTATATACGACAGATGTATTCTTCGGCTAATATAATGCAAAGATGCAACATTCACTTTAAATCAGAGAAAATTAATGGACATGAGAATCCGACCAACATGGAAGCAATGAACCAATATACGGTGGTCTTCGAGAACATTCTAAAATTGGCAACAGGATGGGAAGAGAATACGATGGTTTCCAACAATCGGGGGAAGCGAAACAAATTCGTTCGCGGATCGAGGTAGTCTCGTGTACAGGTAATGTTGTTTGTGGATAACCGCCGCCCGAAATTTCGTTGCAATCATCAGTTGTACAAAAACACCTTCGTCAATGATGAAACCTTTCCTTGTTTCACACAAAGACATCACGCCTTGACTTTCCAGCTACTCACCATTCTACAACGAAGACATAGTTCATCTAGGCAAATAATAGGTTTGGAAACTCGAAACAAGTCATTTACTTTGTCATTCAAATTTCAAGGTGACCGAATGTTTAATTTTTGAGCATTGTTCAACTACGCGTCGATTTCAAGGGCAGTCGGCTATTGACAAAACTGTCAGCGAGCAATGAGGTCAGAGGTTGATGGCCAAAAAAATAAAGCGAATATTTTCAACTAGGAAAACGGTTCTAATTATGCTAAAAATACTACAATAACACCCTAACTTGTAAAAGACAACGGCGAGAACAACTCACAGCGTGGCATTTGCAAAAATTCAGCGTGATCGATTAGGAAAGTGAATGGGTGCACCTGTCAATCTTTTGCAAGGAACCGGATGTGCAACGGGCTATGGGGCAGAGAGTTGGTGGTCAATGGGCACCATACTCGGTGCGCACGGCACTAGGGTGTTCACTATATGGTCCTTCAGGTTAAACGATCTTGGTCAATTACGTCACGGTGAGGCCAACAAATGCGCGGGAACGATTGAGACTGCTTCATAGTCGAGAAAGTCTTGATAAAGTGGAAAATCCTGTTCGCTCTGAGGTGCTGCTTCATGGTGCCCCGGGCCAGACATCGCGAATAACAGAGCGTACGTGTTGCAAAAGTCGCTGAATTTGGGGGAAATATTTGGCATGAAGTAGGTCGGCTGAAACGATGTTCCAACGTAATGTTAAATCAAGAAACACTCGGTTGAATAGAAAAGATCCTTATTGACAGAGGTGAAGGAAAAATACAGAATTTGCATACATTCCCACAATGAATTCGGCTAGGCCGAAGGAAGTGCACATGGTGTTTAAATGTGCAACAAATTTCAAAGGAACCTTGCTGAACTGTTAGCTAAAGTACTGGCTAGACTGGACCACATGAATGGTCAAAAGGCTTATTTTATTCACTCTCATTCGATAGCAAACGACGTTTAAACGGACGCTGTTCATGAATCACTGCCTTAAACTTCAAATTCACCAGCCGGAAGTTTGACCGGTCTTTAAAATCCAGATCAAGACAAAGTTGGACGTCCATTTTACGTCTGTTCGCTGTGTATTTCCCATTTCCCTTTGCCACATCATCTTTTCACCTACACATGGATTCTTCCAATCCGTTGGAGGATCGAAAAATCAGGCACCGTATGGTAGACGAGTGTTCGACATACGTAACACGTGGCCCAAACAACAGTCCACTAAGTTTCATACTCTGAAACAAGCTGTTCTCAGAAGTGGCACCCAGTACTAGATTCCTGACCTCTACATTGCTCACTCGATCACTCCATCCAATCCTTGCCATACCATGTAGACATCGATGACCAAAAACCTCTAACCGACGAACATCTCCAACACGCATACTCCACGTCTCGCAACCGTAGAACAGAACTGAATGCACTGCAGCACAGTACACACGACCTTTCAACTTCAGATTCAATGAAATATCAGGCCGACGCCAAAAGTGCTTCACTCCAGCGTAAGCTATCCGAGCCTTGGATATACTCGTATTTACCTCCACTGCCGAACTACCATTATTCGATACGCAGCTACCAAGGTAGATGAAACGGCCAACAGCCATTAGTTCCTATCCATCCAGTATCAAGTTCGGCGCTGCCGTCGTCCAGTCCTGTAACAGCACTTCGCACTTTGAAGGTGCAAAGCACATGCCAAACCGAGCAACCGATTTCGACAGTCTATCTAGTGCCCGTTGTGCATGGTCCGCAGACTCGAACAAGCACACGACGTCGTCTGCGTAACTCAGGTCGCATAGCTTCCCTCTACTTCCCATTTCGACTCCTACATCCCAGGGACCTCCCAAAGCATCTTCCATCACCTCGTCCATGACGAAGTTGAACAAGAATGGAGAGATGGGACACCCTTGTCGAACGCCACTAGTCGTTTCGAATGAACGTGACAGTTCACCGTATACCCTAACGCGACCATAGGTATGCGAGTACAATGCTCGCAACAGGCTTACGAACCTCGTCGGCATACACTTCCGGTGGAGTGCACTGAATAGTGCTGGTCGATCCACGGAGTCGAAAGCACCTCTCAAGTCGAGAAAGACTACGATCGTGGGGCGGCGGTGCGTGTGGCGCGTTTCGAGTATCTGTCGAAGAGTGAATATATGGTCGATGCAACCCCAACCTGGACGAAATCCGACCTGTTGTTCGCGGATATTACTCTCGCGAATCGGTGTCAAATGGCGCAGCGTTATCGAAGCTCACACCTTAGTAACTATCGGAATTAAACTAGTCCCACGATGGTTGCTGCATTAACTTTGTGTGCCCTTCTTGAAAATGGATACAATCAGCGGCCACTTCCTCTAACTCTTCGGCTACCTTAAGCCACCAGTTTCCGCGGTGATTCTTATGATTTATCGTCCACTGACACTGCAACTGTCGACGCATATTCACCTCTTTGCACTTGGGGAGCTGGCGTTTCTGCTCTATTAGACCCAGCGACTATTGCGTGATCCGGTGTCTTTGATGAACACTAGACCTAGGACCACAGCCGAAGTCTGCTGTCAAATGCATCGCCTGCTTGATTTCGTACCAGCGCTCGTCTACATTCCCGCCCGTCGAAGTTCTCATATTGTCGGATAGTTTTTGTTCGTAGCTGTTACGCCCAGCCAAATCAGACAGATGTTCGACGGCTAATTGGGCTTGTGGCCTGCGTCGATGGCGGTTGTGCTGGAGCAAAAATCTCATTAAACCTAACGCATTGTCCTGTTTGATGTAGGTGATTCATTACGACTCACGTTTCTAGACAGAACTGCGCCAACGGTAGCTTACTGCAATATGGTCCATTTGACTCGGACTATTCGTCGAGTTGGAGCGCCATGTCACTGTGCGATGCGAACTATATCGGATATTCATGCTAGCCACTAATAAATGATTCTGCACGCAGAATTGGAGAAGCCTTTCCCCGTTCTGTTCCCTGAGCAAGCAAGGCCCAGCGCCCTCCAAAACAAGCTTCCGATTCACTCCGTTTTCCAAATTGTGCATTAAAATCACCTGCTACCACTATAATGTCCGAGTGTTTGCTCTTCTGAACAAGAGTGACGAGTTGGACATAAAACTGGCCTTTTTGCATACCAGTGGTGCAGTCTGTTGGGGGCGTATGTGGAGATGACAAATAAGCCGCGCTTCACATATCTATCCTCTTGCACGCCGACTGATCCCTGCAACCCTACGGCTCGCAAGCGACCGCTAACCGGGATTCAGTCTAATGGAACCGCTTCATTCTGTTCACTCAAGACTATTCTCGAACCGCGTTGACTCCCAGCGTGAGCTACCTTGTCTCCTTAAGTGTACAGGAAATATCTCGACGAGATATTGGGTGCAGTTAGATGAATCACTCTAATCGAATCCTGAATTCGTGCTTCCCTGATTTAGCAGACATCAATCGAAAGTGAGTCCACTGTCAGAGTTCAACATGCCTGTCGGCCAGCCTTCATGGTAGTCCGTACATAGAAAGAACCGAGATTCAGAGGCTGACGAGGCTTGAGAAAATGTGAGCTAGCAGACTAAAAACCAGCTGCTACACTGCTTACGAGTATTGAGCGTGTTATCGGTGGGACCACTATGGGTAGGCGGAACGAAGAGAAATTTGTTTGGAGACAATGGAGACAGCTTGATTAACAGAGTGTGAACTTTGAGTTTTATCATGTATTTCACTACTCATTATGCCCGATGCATTTAGCAGCGCTTTCCTACCTACCCTACCTCGACCGTCACATTATGGAATTATTTGTTGGCGTGTAATTCATGGGGATTATTGGACGTTTACTACTACAGAGTCCAGTCTCTGAGCAGATGAGCGGTTTAAGTTCTCAACCGGAATCTTTTCTTCTCACAAGTTCTTGACCGCAATTCATCCGTGTATAGCTGAGTAGAAACTCATCCAATTTCATCGGTTATTCGTTGATTAGGCGGTACGCAGTTTGCCGCCTGTGTTCTTCGTTCAACGGCAACGGGATTGACTATTTTGGTCCCATATGGGCATGTTCCGGGAAGCGGATGCTTGATGATCTAGACGAAAGCTTTAGTCGCACGCCTCAGAGTTACAAACTACATATGCTGGGACTTGTTCTTGCAGACGCTACGGCCAGCTTGTAAGATCTGCTAACGTCGGGACTGCGCAGTGGACACTGGCTCGCGATGTGCCCTGCGGAAGCTTCTCGGAGTCGGGGGAAGGAGAGGATGATACGACTGTCTTCAGAAGCCGATGGCAAAATAATTTCACATCCCATGAATGAGCACATTTGTGGCTCCGCATGCATAATAGCACACAGTTTCACCTAATGCGCCATGGTGAATAGAAACTGCATGGCGCAGACCCTACCGAATTTAATCGCCGATCAAATCCAGTATGAAACGGCCCAACACTTCGAAACAGTCCCTTTAACAACCACGTGCGACCGAGGTTTGTTTTGACATATGTCTTCAAGGACTGTGATACCTTACAACACCCCCTAGAACGCATTTTAGCTCTGACCTTGCACTTTCTCATTTAGCATCCCTACTTCTTATTTACCACGTGTGAACTACAAGACATATTGTTAATTTCACTCTCTGTTGTCATGCGTCAGGGTAATTGGCCACCCACGCCCCAAAATACCCATAACCCATCGCTCTGGGAAGGCTGTGGGTGCGGCCAGGTCTCTTGAGATTTTATTCTGGACGAATCTTACGTGGTGTCAATGCAAGCCGTTCAACGTGAATTGCGAAATTGCAGGATAAGCAATTTCATGTAGCAGTGCATCGTGAGCGAGTCTGCAAGCAACTTTTGAAAGAGCGGTGTACTGAAAGCCGGAAATAATTAGGAAACGAGGAAAACAGAACTCAATTTTTGATGTTTAACTCACTTGGTTTGGGAGAGACTTTGTAGGCAAAAGAACGCTCGGCAGAATAAATACCCCCAAAAATGTATTCTGGAAAGAATTAATGAAACCACCGCCAAACAAACGAATTTAGCGAATCATCTTATGCATGCGTTCGTTGATTAAAAGCATGTATTTTCGCATACACTGCGTAATTCCAACACTCACCGTATTGCGAGCCGCAAACAACAGGTGCGTATTACTGTACAGCACAATTGGTTCTCATTTCGAATCTTGGTGATGGCATGTTTGAAGTTCGTCCATCCCTGTATACTGATCAACTTCATAACACAATATGGCTGAATTTGCGAACCAATAGTGTTTTAAATTTTTTATTCGATAATGGCTGCTCGTTATCCAACCGTTGTTTAAAAGTTTCGTCTATATAAATTCCCTCCGCTGTCATATTTGCCATTGTTCAGTTGCGTTTTCCTCAAGATGGATCAACTTTGGAGCTGTGGCGCAGGCCGCAGTTCGACTTACTATCAATCGAGTTATTTTCGGTCGTACCTCATAAAGACTGGCAGCTTCAATTTAAAATGCAGCAGGAGGTCCCTGTTACGAGTGGTTAGTTCGCATCAAAAGCTGCAACTCTTCTGTTTTATCAAAGAATTTATATGCATCTGACAATCTTAAGGCCAATTCCGGGGGACGGTTTTAGCGCTGAGGGCCTAATTTTATGAATGCTATGCCTAAGCTTGGGTTCAATATACTATGAGGCTGTGTATGCGTGATCATATGCTGGATTCAGCCTTCTACGTGCTTATCGAGGACAGGACAAAATTGGGGTCTATGTGACCGATAAAGATAGTTACCGCAGTTTAAGGGCAGGTAAAAGGGAAACCATCGGAATTTGTCGAGTTTGAGTGGTCTGTCTACACATCCTATGTTAACTGAAATCTCAGGTAGTTTAGTCTGGAGCCATTGGATTTCTTGGATGAAGTCGAGTCGCAGATGTTAGAGACTGGAATTTGTGTGAGGCTGCTTCAAGTAAGCCAGACGAGCACCTCCTCTAAGATCTGCCCTACTGTTTTTAGGAATTGTAGCCAGACAGAAAAATCGAAGAATTAGAGCTGTGGTCAATGAACCGGGTTTCTGTTGTCAGGTGGGCTCCGTAACTGTTGGTTACCAGCGGTCTTAGACCACTTATTTTGTTAGTCGGAGAGCGGTAGTTCAAGGGTAGTAGATGGAACTCCCTATAATTTTCAGTTCATTTTTTTGCCCAAGAGGTGGATTCTGTAGGAACCAAATGGTCAGCAGGCAAATCAGCTTCTCGGAGAGCGCAAATCTGTATCGGAGTGGTAAATCTAGTCCAGTTACAGGGACTGGCCGATGGAGCATTTTCTAAGTAAGGCAATTTGCGGATGGAACAGGAGGCAGTATAGTCAAAGAACTGGAATTCTGAGTATTCCAGCATTGAGGTTATGGTATCAGTGTAAATGTGATAGTTTGAGGTGGTCGGTTGATGACTATCAATGTAAAACATGTTATCTTGGAGGATTTTGAGGGCTTTGAAAAGTGCTAATGAAAAAAACGGTTACCAAGTACGTGCAGGTGTCTGTTGGGTAAAGGCCACTTTTGAAATTTGCATGATTGAGGAGGGCGGTGTCTGGCAGGTGGGATGTCCAAGCTATGAACTGGACCGTAGGATCAAAAACGAAGCTCTTGTTACGTTTTAAATCAGAGAACAATATTTAGGCATCTAGGGTCTTCCAAGTGGCGTGGAAGGGACAAAGTTAAAACGTGCATAGTTAATTGGAGGCATGAATACGAAATAGGTGAAAATGCATCTAAATAAGGTGGCCTAGTAAGGGGGTCAAACCAAGGGATTTAAGTGCCAGGCTGTGAATTGAAAGGGTGTCAATGTCCTATTGAGGCTTAGCAACTGAGCTTCCGGTTTATGACAAAGCCACGAGTGAAGTAGGCCAGTAGCTCGGAGGTGCTTGTAAGCGATGGGTTTTTGGTGGCCATGCGTTTGAGGAATCAGCAACTTGAAAAAGCTGAGGCCGAGACAGATTACTTGAATTCAACATGCTGAGGGTGAAGATTGTCGTAGTCGGCTTGCTGAATTAGCAAGGTTGTTACTGGTTTGCGGGGTTTTGGATTAATTATATGTGATCAGAATGCTTTTCCTAAGGTTTTGTCTGATTCAAGCTCAGTGCCGCTCTGCTGCTTAAGGACAAGGAAATACTTGGAGGCGGATCTGAGATGGTGTATACGCCAGGCGGATGAATTCATGGGAATGACAGGGTTTCGGTGAGAAAGTGATCACCTGCATCGTTGTACTCTCCGCACTGCTAGATTGGGGTACTACAGTGGGTAAGTTTAGATGGCCATGCTCACCGATGTTCAGACGAGCAAAAGAGACCGAATTTCACCCAAACTTACCAGTGCTGGCTGAGGCAAACGAAGATGAATTTTGGGTTTCATGTTTTTACATCGAGTGTACTTGTCACAGGGTGTCACCAAGGTAAGCTAGTTCATTCTCAAATGGACTGACAGCAGCTTTGCGAGGTGAATGGATTGGGCAGGGGGGCGAGCTCATAGATACGAAGGGGCTTAATAATGCAAATTATTTAAAGCTGTAGATTTTGAAAACCGTTAAAAATCGCAGTTTGCATTTACGTCCTGTGATGCTCATTGGCCACCGGAGAGTGGGAGAGGTGGGTTGAATTAGTGTGTCGCATGGAGAAGGCGGTCATCTGACAACACGACAGCGGGCCTCTGGTCGACCCGTCTGGGTAACCCTGTACTGGCATCTTACTGTTCACGAGCGGAGCGTCCGACTCAACCGAAATCTTGCCGACTTGATAGTTTGCGGTAAACTTTTGTGACCGCAGTCTGTCCAACTTGAAATGAGTTTTGGTGGGGAGATCTTAATATTTTATACAGAGAAATTCAGCAACGGATTGTCATGAAACTGGAATCGAGTTGGACAGTTATTTTTGGGAGGCCTATGCAGAGGCCTAGAGAAAAAGCAAGGGTGGTGGACCATGCTAAAAGCGCTGATCATGGTACATTAAACCACGTCAATAGATGGCGGTCGGGTAAAATGAAGGCAACAGCGTTCCTGGCATTTTCAATTCCCTTGTGGGCGTATTTAGTTACGGAGTCAAAAATTTACCTTGTTGCGTCGAGATTCCTGGTGGTAGCTTCATTGGCTGGACCAATGAGGCCGGCTAATGGGGGCAGTTTCAATGGCAAATTATCAGCCCGCTTGACTTTGTCTTCCAAGTCGACCAGCCTCTGTAAGACATCCAGGGCCTTGGCACCAAATTTGTCAAATATGGCAACAACCGGACTGAGCATAAAGCTAATAGAAATAGGGCTCTTCTGGGGTTTTATGGTTACCATGGCGCGGCCCTCACGTCACCCTGACCGCGCTGGTGAAGGCAAATGTAGGGGATCTTCGTAAGTCAATAAAGTTTTGAAGTGCTGAGAGGCAATGTGAAAGTTTGGTAGCCTACAGTTATACAGAGTATGATGTAAGGAAGTGCGAAAACTTAGGGCTAAAAAGGTAAACGGCAAGTCCAGCTGTTAGATTTGCTCTTAAAAACAAATTAGCAGTCTGACATAGTCCTCGATATGCCACATAAAAACGGTTAAATTGGCATAGGAATAGAGCCAAAAATTGATAGTCCAGGTCTGGTATAAATACGACTTCCATCAAAAGACCCTCGACGATCTAGCTCCTACGTTCACGTACACCATTTTGTACTGGCTTCCTCTGGCTCCTTCCCAAAACTCTTTTGCTAAAACCACAAAAAACGGACTCATAAAGAACCTTATTTTTATTGGCATTTGATGTCGACTGACGTTCGCAATGCATCTCGACAATCGAAAACAGCTGAGGTCCGTCATTTTTCATCAACCGCTTTTGTGATCCGCGAAATTTGGCAATAGACCGTTGTTACTGGCATCTATTCTCCATACGAGTCTACCAGATATTACCTCATTCAATTCCGGTTCTCATACTTTTCCAACTCCACATCATCTCTGAAGCAATCTAAAATTCATGAAATGAAAATTGTCCAAAACCGACCTCATGAATTAGTCATACGACTACACAATTCCCATTCCGTGTTGTCACCTTCCTTGCTCAATTGACTGTGCTTCTAGATTTTTTGCATTTTATATTGCCTCATATGATATCCAGTCTGGTTTTGACTCATCTCCATCCCGCTATCACATCTATATTGATCTTCATCTTCATCATATTACCCTCTTGATTTTCGAGGATCCCGGCCAACATGTGGCGGGAGCCATGGCCTTCCAACCAAATTTTGCGCCCGCGATGTGCTCCTTTGATGCTTTCAAACATAGTATTACTTGCAGTGCAGGACTGGCAATCAGTCACAGAAAAATATTTGTGAATCAATAACAAGCTTTGATTTAAAACTCGAAACCTCGTGCCCAGCAAATCACCACGCCTGATATGATCTTATGAGCTAAACCGCATTGCATTGCACGTCTGGTTTCTGGTTTTCGTATTTGTAATATGCCTTTTTTGTACACTTTTTATTTTGCCTGGCGTATGCTTCTAGTATGTCGAGAATATACACTAACTAACTAACTAAATAAATAACTAAATGCATCTAATGCCAGTGTTCTGGGGCCCTCCCTGACAACCCGAAGGACATTGCCGAAGCATCTGACCAGTGATAGTGCTTGTCCCGGTCGTTTTGATGTGCTCGCCTGCAGCCTTTGACGGACAAAAAGCACCCATCAGCAAACTACGGAGTATTTGCAGGCGCTATACTCCGTCAGTCGTCACTTTGCACACCCTACCGGCTTAAGTTCATTTGGACTGTTCTTAATTTGCAGCTACTAAATATCACATCTTCCATACATTTTCACTATTTCGGGAAGTACTGTATAATCCCAGCTTCAATACTGTCGCTGACTGGCCTCTGCGGTGAATACCCCATGAAGTTGTCCTTGCTTAATGACGTAGATATCTTAAAGTAAGAACTTTTTCCTGTATGTTTTGCAGGGAATTCTCAGTATTCACTGCTTCGTCTCATCTTCTGCCCCACCTGCGGTATCCAAGGTCGCTTTTCTTGTTCTGGTTCGAGGTGTAACCAAGTCCACCAGGTTGAATTTATTTACGCTCCTGGGGCAAACCTCGGCTGGCGCAAGCATGCTGAATTTCGTTGCTGCCTGGTCAACTTTAACTAGCTTAGATAGGCTCTGGACTTCCGCGACTGCATTTCTCTGGCATGCACATGCAAGGCACACTGCGATAACACGTGACTGGATTTGTACCCCGGTTCCTCTCTGATATGCCGATGCAACGCATATGACTGTAGCCACTCGATGAAGCCTTGCCTTGTCCTGCAGCAGGTTCAAATCCTCAAAGCCCGGCCTAATGCTGTCAGGCGGAAGTACCCATTTAAGTGTCTTTCTAACTTGCTTAATTTCTCATGTTAAAATGTTAACTGGCAACATATTCTGATCTGGTCAGTTTTTGGTTTCTAGTTGGCACTTCTAAACAGAGTTATCTGTTTGATGACACATACGTGGAGCTCTGAAGGCAGGACGTAACCCGGAAATCGACATGGTTAATCCCTCGCCGGCTGAGGACAGCCGCTCTTGCTTCTAGCACTCGTTGCACCATTTTGATGGGAAGTGGACGCGTTCTGTTTCGCCTTTCTCGGTTTCCGGTCCGCTTTTGTAAGCCATGTTGTGGCAAAGTAACTATGCCGGTAGCAAACACAGCAATCCTGGGTCATTTTTCTGCCGCTGCACACGGTGGCCTAGGGCTCAACCAATAAGTTCTCTTGGCTTGTGTCGCCTTTCTGTTTTCCGCCTTTTGGTTGCCCGGCGAAATGCCCGAGGATTTATTAAGCCCCTGCTGTAAATGCCGAAGCAGAAGACCAGGGGGTCTTGGACTACAATCTTTTGCTTTTTTTACTGATTGTTATGCGAAAAGAGATCGAAATCTCCCAGCATATTCGATTTTCTCGTAATTTGGCGTGCGGCTTTGGTAGCTGTCATTAGTTAGAAGAAATTGCACCTCCAGCATTTTTGCCAGAGGTGGTTGAGTTGTTTCTCTAGATGTGCCGAAATTTTGGAAGCCCTTTGCAACCAGCATCACCTTAAAAGTACTGCAGAATTATCAACAAGCGCTAAACGAAGAGCTGGCAGTTTGCTAGTAATTACCATCAGGTGACTTGGGACAACTCTTAGCTGTCTTATAAATTACCAAGGCAGCAATGACAAATTTTCTGTCCGCGATTATTTTGCTAGCAAAGGCGACCGGCATCGGCTTTACATTGGCGTCAAGAGAGAGATTTGTGGGTGTCCGATTTATGCATCCTTTTCATTCTTCTATGATTCGCAAAGCGCAAAGTTCATCACAATCCATTCAGGCCCGGCTTTGCTGAAAAGGAAGTAACTTTAGGGAACAATGAAATGCAAGGGGATTATAATGGGCCTCTTCTAGCAGTTTTGTCTCACCGTTGAATGTGATGCTTTGCAGCCACCGGACAACTAGGAAAATACTGATCACTCATGCCACGGTATACAATTATCAAATGGACACTCAGATCGGAGTTATCACTTCCACGGTTTATGAAAGGCGCCTATTTTGCACGCTAGACCGGAGAAGAATAATGCTGACGCCATGTCGAGCTCAAGCATTTCGAAGTTGAAAGCATGCAAAGACCAGCCATTGTCGTGGGCTCAGGATACGTAAATATGAAGTCGATGCAGTCGAGAGTGATTATGCTACTGCAACTGAGCAGCACACTGACCGATGATACTCCGAGACTGTCTACATTCTGAGTGCTAGCCTGATAATACTACTACTAAATATTTTATACAAGGCAATTATCACCTAGTGTGTCTTACTGGCCATCTATATTGTTCAATAATTTTGGCTCACTTCCAGCCTATCACCTTCTCTCCAGTTTCAACAATCGCTTGAGAACTATGCCGCAGAGTCAAAATTAAAACCCAAAACGCAATAGATTCGGGACTTCTGTGACACCGGGTCATACAGATGATCAATGTGCTAGTATAAAAACCTGAACTTTGCAGTCACAAAGACCAAAAACGAATGCCAGCGTCCCTCCAGGGAGCTATTCACGTTATTTGCTTCGGTTGCAAGCAGTAATCGTCAAAGCCGCACAGTACGCTGGGAAAAAGGTTTTGGGCAGGCAAAAACAGGAATAGAATGAAACACATGTGTAACTTTGACGGTAACAGTTTCGTAAATTTCGATAAAACTAGTTTCCTTAGAGGTCATGCTTCACACCGACCTTAAAATTCCTCCCGGACCAAGCACGTCTAAGGCTAGACACTAGGGTACAGATCACTCCTCGCCTGTCCAATTCCTGCTATCGGTGCACATTCCCATCGATGAGAGCATGCTGACTTCCTCCTGATAGGCTGTTCACTGAAAAGAAACTTACAGTAACCTCGTTCCCGGCAGTTAATGACCAATAAAATTAAGGTTGTCCGGAAAGTGAGCGGGGGAGAGCAACTGGTAGAAATGGGTCTCACCCAAATAGCATAGCGTATATATGTGTAGGCGCGTGTTCCAATGCGTGGCCGCATATCAGTGAGTGTGCATCGATCTATCATTCCACAAATGATAAGCTTGGAATAATTCAGATCGCGGTCGACACTGTGTTTATCGAAATGCGTTATATCGTACCTGACATTTGACTCCCCCGTGTGTTAGTAGACACTGTGGTCATGGAAGGTGTCTCAACACAAGAAGCCGGTGCAGCTCATTTGTGAATGAAATTCATCCAATTTACCTGTCACCCTTTCACGAAGAGGTTTGTTAATGGGACGAATGATTTTAGAAAAAGATAAGTTTTAAAACTTTTCATTGATCCTGCACGTGAGCTGAAAACGGAGTTTGTATATATGCATGTGTAATTGCCACCATCCCATTTTTCTGCTTTTGGGAGCTTCGACATCAACAATTCCTTCCCGAGCTCCCAAAAGACTTATTCAGTCAGTGTTCCGTCTGCAGTTCCAACATCAGTCGTTCTTACGGGCCCTTCAGGGTTGATGATCATCTGCTTCATGATACCCAGAGTCCACGAATCGACGTGGATCAGTTTGTTAGAGGCCAAAAGGCGTCGTGCTTCGTAACTATTTCTACTACGCTTCCAGAATTAGCGTGTATTCTCGCAACCACCATCTCCAAAAGACCCTAGTCAGGCAATTTATCTGCTTCAATCCATTATAGAATACCCCACAAAGAATAACTGGTTCCAGGAAATTATCGGTGGACCTCAGTGCTAAAAGTTCATTGGGAGTTAAGGCCGATCCCAGCATCTGACGCACAAGGATGCAAATTAGTCAATGCTGGTTCCAGCATCAAAGCTAATGGTCACGAGTCACTGAAATTAGCACGAGGAGCCGTAGTTTGCCCTGCTATCAGCGCCATGATCATCCGACAGTAAACAAACCTCTAACCATTCGCTTTATTATTGCAGTTCTGCTCCGCATTCTTTGCATTGCATCGGTTGGTAATCAGGAAGCGATTCTACCCCCAATTGTCTTCCACTGTTAGACCATGTTCCATGGGTAGTTCTCTTACTAGTACCTGCTAGAAGGGTGACTGGATGATTCGCAACCTATTTCGGGTGAAAAATCGTCGGCTGACAGCCTGCTGGAAGCATACACTCAAAGAGTCTGGGGTTTATCTCTCTTAGGCAAATAACCAACGGTGCTGAACGTCTGCATTCATTGTCCTGCAGGTATTCACCTGGAATTTGATTGTAACACTCGCGTTTTGCCACTCTCCATGGCTTGTAGCACTTCTGGAGTCATAGCATCGACGCAAATGCAACCAAACAGCCATACTCCTTTCGCCAGCGGCAGCCATCTTTAAGTTTTATCAATCAAATATGCCCAAAAGTCATAAGGTCTACAGGAGTACTTGTTGAAATAAGATAGATTGGATAAAGGCACGGCGAACGCCGTTGATATTGCACTACCTTTGAATTCTAGTTGCGATCCACGTTCTCCGCTAATCTCGATCATGACCAAGTGCTTTTCAAACATGCTGAGAGCTTCCGGGCGACTGGTCCCTTCTTCCCGCTGCTGGAGTTTATCCACTCTTCAAGAGCACAAGTCAGCCGGACTGCCGGCTTCTTTCAAAAACCTACATTGTCCAATATTTGACTCGCCATGCATCGCACTAAGCCTGCTTGCGATGAGAGCAATAAATTGACCCATGCAGGTTTTTTTTAGCCAGCATGATTATTTAGGTCATTCAAACTTTGCTGTCCAGTTGACGGATTTAAAGCGGCATTTGTCGGCCTTCACCGCTCCTACCGCCAGAATCGCTGCCCACGGATATCTGCTAGTGTTGGAATACAGATTCAGGGGCGAGGCCCGGGCCACAGCCAGCAAAATACTACTCCGGCATTTGTCGTCGCTTAAACCTCAATTCCTTGCGCTGTAGCTAATTAGCGACCTTCTACACATCTGAAATCTCAGACAACTCACCATTCTGCTTTAGGCCCATTTTGAATGGGCAAAGCGCTGTATTTTATATTCCCAACTTCTACTGAGACCAGCCCGAAAGTCTTACCGAGATAATAGATTAATCCCAGCCCGGTTCATACCTGCAAAGTCATTGTACTGGCATATTCCAAAGGATTGGCCACGGGGAGGTGCGTTCAGCAGTTAGGTACAAACCGAAAACCGATAAAACGGTTTCCCTAAGTGCAACTGGGCGGCATTTGCATTCGAAATTATTCCGCGAGTGTGCTTCATTGGCATGAACTCGGTCATATCCACCGCTTTGGCCGGCGCACATCGGGCGGGCAGCTCGGCTGCAGCGGTGTGCGGGTGCAACTAGGTTGGCGGATTACACCTCCTGCGTTCACCCTCTAACGGTGTTTTTCAGGTTGGGTGGCCAGCACTCGGTCAGCCCCACCCATTAGCGCTGTTGTGGTAAACAGCACTGTAGCTCATAAGTTCATGTGCACCACTTTGTACTGGCTTCCTCTTGCTCCTTCCCGAAATTCTTCTAACAAATCCATACAAAAAGGACTCACGAATGGTCAGCATTTTTATTGGCATGTGATATGAACTGACGTTCACAATGCATATTGACACCCGAAGACAGCTGAAGACCGTCGTTTTTCATTAACCTCTATTTTCATCTGCGGAATTTGGCAATATACCGATGCTCCTGGTAACAGTTCTTCACTCGAGTCCACCAGACATTGACCCAATTTGACTCCGGTTCTCCTTCTTTTCCAACGCCACGTTCATCTCTAGACCCAGCCCAATTTATGAACGCAAAATTGCTCGAAACAAACCTCATGTATTAGTATTACGATGGCACAATAACCATCCTTTGTCGCCGCTCTCCTTGCTAAATCGGTCTGTGCCTTCTGAATTTGAGTTTCATACTACCTTTTTGATATCCAGTCTAGTTTTCGCTCATTTCCATTCCGTTATCGCATCCATACTGATACTCATCTCCACCCTATGACTCTCTTGACTATTGAGTATCCCGGCCAACGGGCGGCGACAGCCATTGCCCTCCAGCCATATTTTGCGCCCGCGATACGCACCTTTGTTGCATTCAAACAATATAACTTGCAGTGTAGGACTGGAATGCAACCACAGAAGAATCTTTGCGAACAATTACCTAGCTTTGATTTACAACCCCCTGCTCGGAAAACCACGTTGCCTGTTATGATCCTGTGAGCGTAAACCACATTGCATTGTATGTTTGGTTTCCGTTTTCCATGTCTTCATTGTGCCTTCCTGACCTAATTTTAATGTTATCTTGCGCATGACTCTCGTGTGTCGAAAGATATACAAAAACAAACAAGCCTCCCAAATCACCAGAGGTCGCTTTCACCCCCTGTCCCTTCGATTCACATAGTCCGTATTTCCATGTGCGTCATCTATGTAAAAAATTGATCTTGCCTTGCGCATGCATCTCGCAATCGAGAAATATACATTATTATTATTATTATTATTATTATTATTACCTGATCCAAGGGTTTTCTGTGGTTGTTTGATTGCCAAGATAATATCTGGGGCCCCAGTGTTGTTCCTCATACACTAAGAAAGGAAGACATCCCTTGTCTTTGTAACTTCATCAAATCCGCCAAGTGTTTGCTAGGTGGCAGAACTTTTGTCTGCTTTTTAGCTGCCTGAATTGCCTGGCTAACACCTACTGTGTTCCATGATCTAGTGCACCTCTGGCATGTTGCGGGCAAATATCAATCCCAAATACTCACCCTCTCAATTGAGTTTGCTCAGGGCTCGCAAAAGCTGTCGCATGATGTTGTTTGCTAGATTATTTAGACTATTGAAGGATACCCAGGAACCTTTTTCCATGCCCTAGCGCTCTACTACTGCCAACGTTGCGTACTGCGAAAACTCTTTGTATCTTTCATCTGTTAATTCCCGTATTAATAAAATGCAATATACATCATTTTTCATGAAGGCCGCGGCGGCCAGCAGAGGGCTGCCAAGCGGAGATTTTGAACGGCTGCGGGGGGATTCGAACCCCCGAGTTTCAAGTCCAAACGCCAAGACGTTGTCCATTTGGCTATCGCCGGCCGGCTGCTAATCTGCGTTTATTGCTTCACAATATGCATTCCGCAGGGGCTATGCAATCTACTGAAGCAGCGTGTTTCCCTGCCCAAGGTTGCACTCGGTGTTGATCTGTCGCAGTATTCCGCAGCTGGCCAATGGATGGCCCCGCAAGCTAATTACATTCCCGAGCAAAGGGGCTAAGTTTACGATCCACTGGGTTTCCTGCAGATTTGGGTAATCCGTCGGGTCTACAGTGTTGGTTCTTCATTTTCCCGATATAAAGCTTCCGCCACTTTGGCTCATAGGTTTATTGAATGTTATGGCAGACAAGCGGCAACACGTACCACAGTGAATGTTTTTCAAGATTAGTCCTGGTCGAAAGCTATGAAACAGTAATCCGGAGTTATCGCCAGACGGGATACAAATATATATCATTTGGTGTGTCTGGCCTCGGATACCAATCGCTCCATCATGTTACCAGCAAACACAAATGGATGCCAATATAGGTATTTATAATTTACTTCGAACTAAATTGTTCCTATTAGACCATCAGCTTGGAGCTTCCGCCACTTGCCTCTGGGGCTCGGTCTCAACAAACGTGTGTAAGGCACAGAAGTCTATGATGAATGTCCAACACCTTGGACGTATTCTGCTTCAAATTTTTTAGACTCACTAGAAGACAGTTGAAAATCGAGGGCTTTAATATGGGTGGGTAGAACAATCATTGACCTGCAAAAACAAAACCCTCCACCAATTCGTTACCTTTATTAACTGTTGAACCCTTGTAGTCACATTTACCTCCGATATAGAACAACTGTGCTTCGGAATTGACCCGCCTTCTCCGTCTGCTCTCTAGAGCTGGCTATCCGCCTCTCCAATTTGGCTATTTGACGCAAATCTGAACTGGCGCTCACAGGACTATAAGACCTAACCGCTTTAACAGCCATCCACCCGGTCACCTTCCTGCGGTGTTCATTTTCTGGCCATTCCGTATTTACCTGAACCAAACCGTTTTCTGGACTGCGCTGGACGGCGGCGCGGACGAGCTGCCAAAAGATCAGGATTTCGCTATTGTTGAGAAAGGGTTAAGTTAAAGAGAAAGCAGGCGATCTTAAAAAGAAAGGGGATAAAAGTCGGCTACCGGATAAAACACCAGTTGGTTTGCCGTTTGCCTTGGACGCAGGCTCCTTTTCAGGCAATCAACTAGTGATATTATTCAAAGGCCACTCAAAGGCGAATAACAGGGGTTGCTTTTGGACTCAAGGCGAGTCAGTACTCACAGACCTGATCTCTGGATTTTGGCGCGGTACACTGGCTCACCCTAAGTAATACACATTCTCAGTGTCACCTTGCCCTTGAGAGCCTAGGTCCATATGTCGTGCAGATATTTGGAACTCGCCGTTACTTAAGCGTTGCGCTGGACAAGCAGATGCGGTATTGGCGCTTGGACGTGAAAGTCATGGGTTCGAATCCGCCCACCGCCGGCCAAATTCACGAACTGGTAGTCTTCTGCTGGCCACGGCCTCCGTTCTTGAAAAATGGTGTACATTATTGTTTTATTAATGAGGGAAGCGCAAGATAATCGCTGAATCCTAACAACGGATCTCAAAAACACTTCCATAAAGCCTTTTAAAGCCTTGCGGAGTCTTCTGGTGCAAGCCTTAGTAGAGTTCAAAACGCTGGTGGCGTTCCCATGAAGGAGGTGGAGCTGAGACGGAAATAAAAAAGCTGATATTCAGAGTAATGTTTGCAACCCACGGCTCCACAACCGGTGCAGCTGATTAGCTTCTAGAACAACAGATCTTAGTTTCCGAATCTTGGCCGCCGCTGTCGTTGATAACATTCAACGTGAGTCAAACTGGGGACCATGAAAGATGAACATCCGAATTTACAGGAAGAAAAATAGTCGAATAGCATAGACTTTCACTGAGGTCCGCGGAAAAGACTGCGGTGTAAGTAAAGGTACCACAAACGATCCCCAGATCAGATAGGAGATTCGGTCTGCACAACGGGCAACTAGCCGTAGCAAAACTCAGCAGGAGCATGAAGAGAGAGGCACTTACTAACTGTCAACTGCTAGAGGCCTATGCTAGGCTGGCATTCCGCCACCAGAATAATAAAAGGCTCAGGTGAAAATTATTGCAGAGGAGCTGCTCAGAGAAACAGAGAATTGCCTTGGAAGGTGATGGGACCAACTAAGGCTTACTCTGGTTAGAAGAGTTTTTCGGCTGGAAAGTGGAGACCCGAATCAAAGCGGGCTCGAGACTACACCCAACAAGTTCCGGTCGAATTTGGAAACCTCACATAAGGGCATATTTTCTTCGCCGCAGCAAAGAAAACTCTTCGATTAACTGATCAAAGGACTTCTGTGGAGCATCGTGTCTGACGTCAGCCAAATTGCCCCTTTAGATTAGTAATTGGCAAGAGGGCAGCTCACTCCATCTCTAGTCCCTGACGTGAGCAAGCTTACCCCCCAGGTGTTATCGGACAGGGAAGCCATGAGGTATCTGGGATGCCACGCAATCTAACGGCTTCCGGAGGGTTGGTGTTGTGTAGCGCACAAAACTGTGCGGTAGTACGTCTAGCAGCAAGTGTATATCGCAGGCAATAGAAAAAATAACGGGAACCCCGCTTGAGTACCGAGCTCAAGGGCAGTTTACCCGATGTTCCAAAGTCAGCGGTGGGATTCAGGCAGGGATGGACGCCCTATACTGCAATATCTGCACCGCGGGGAACAAATGGGGAGCAATCCGCGAGGGGTCGGGTGATGCCGATTGCGTCGCACTGGAAAATCGTGGGTTGACGTCGGTGTCGAGGCTGAGCTAAAAGGTCAATAAAGATACCACTAATTCAGAAGGGATAAATAGGACGGCAAGTGAGTAGGAGGAGATACTAAATGTGCACCGCTATAAACAGCTGAGCTGTATTGTCCTGAACATGAGATCCGACCCGATGGGACAACTGGAGGCGATGGAGGGAAGGACGACTCATTTTCCACGTTTTTCATTGAGACCGGTGCTGGACGGCATGTTCCTCGTGCAGTGTTCGTCGACCTGGAGCCCACCGCAGTGGATGAGAGCAAGACGGGGACTTACCGTCAACTCTTCCACCGGGAATGGATAATAAGTGGAAAAGAAGACGCTGCGAACATCTATGCTCGATGTTATTGCACGGTGGGGAATGAGTTGATCGATCAGGTTCCGGATGGTATCCGCAAAATTACAGACCAAAGCACAGGATTGCAGGGTTTTCTGGTTTTCCACTAGTTTGGTGGCGATAATGGTTCGGGTTTTACGTAGTTGTTGATGGAGCGTTTGACTGTGGATTATGGTACGCAGGCGAAATTGGAGTTTGCTGTGTATCCGGCTCCGCACATTTTGACGGCGGTTGTGGAACCGCACAACTCCATTCAAACCGCGCACTCGACTCTGGAGCACTCGGATTGTGCTTTCATGAATGACAACGGGGCTATTTATGATATTTGTCGACTTAATTTGCCAATTGATTGTCCTACACGCATAAATTTAAATGTTTTGATTGGTCAGGCTGTGAATTCTATCCCTGCATTTTTGCGTTTTGATGGTGCGGTAAACGTGGATTTGACCGAGTTCCAGACGAACCTCGTTCCATATCCTCGTATCCACTTTCCATTGAGCACGTACGCGCCTATAATTTCGGCCGAGAAGGCGTACCATGAGCAGTTGACGATGAACGAGATAACTAATTAGTGTTTTAATTCGGCGACTCAGATGTTGAAAAGTGGTCCACATCGCGGTAAGTACATGGCGTGCTGTTTGCTGATTCATGATGTGGTTCCAAAGGACATGAACGCGGCTATCGCGAACATCAAGACGAAAAAATTAGTAAAATTTGTGGATCGGTATCCGACGGGTTTTAAGGTTTGTTTGAATTACCAGTCTCCGACAGTTTTCCGGATGGTGAATTTCCGAAGGTGCAACACGCAGTTTGTGTGCTGAGTAATGCGACGGCGATTGCGGAGACGTGGACTTGTTTGGATCACAAATTTGATTTGATGTATGCGAAGCGGGCATTTGTGCACTGACGCGTCGGTGAGGTCATGAAGGAGGGTGAGTTTTCGGAGGCGCGTTAAGATCAGCTGCTTTGGAGAAGGACAATGAGGAGGTCAGAATTGGCAGTGTCGACGACTTTCCTTTGGTGAGAAAAGAAATACAATACACTTCGGGGGACCTACTTTATTTGTGCAAGCAAGACGGTAAATTAAATTTTTTTGTTCATCGGAGCCCGGCAGTACCAGCAGGGCGAAATGAACAATTAACCAACCATCAACGAAGTTGGATCACGACCAGGGAGGACTTCCTCCTGGTGTTAGGCCTTGATGCCCTTACTGTTGACTAGAAGACGGAATGGGCTGAGGGGCCAACTGTCGGGCGTGAAAAGCTCAACCTTATTGGGCAGAAATTCTTCGTGTAACATCCGCCAACCTGGTCTTGGATGTGGTGATCACGATGTTACAGCAGGATCTACGATCTCAGAGTACTGGCACCATTTGGCATTGGTGACTATAATATGATCCGGATCATTGGCTGTAGGGGACGTGCTCGGCGCTCCGACGAATGGAAAATGTCATTTGACAGCTTCAGCTCGGTGGCTTTGCTTCGCTGAGCGTTTACCTTAGAATGGAACACTGAAGGTAACAACTTCAACAAATTTTAAAGAAAATTATCCAAAACCTTAGCTGACGGAAGAAGGCAGTCAGAACAGCACAACAAAGGACAAACAGTCCTGCGAAAGAAGAGGAGCACGCCAGGGTTACTAAAGGCAGATGCAGCATCTCAGAGCCCGCGAATATGAATTCATGGCTCAAAGGGGGTGCCAGAGTAAATTCGAGCTGCACTTTGCAAAGAACCTTGTACGGAACACAATGGTCTTAGTACTCATGCGCAATCTAATCGGAACTTGAGGATTGCCCTGGTAAACTTTTACACCGAGACCGGATACTAGAACTCACCGGCACAATACAAAACAGAGGCCATTCTAAATTACCTCAAATTGGTGTATGCAAATTATTGAGTCAACAAGCCACGTGGAAACCTGAACTCCATAGCAAAAGTGATGGAAGATCTTGTAGCCAAAACAAAGTAACTGGCCTTAGGGTTGCTGGAAGCAAACATTCTTAAGCCAAAAGGTCTGGAAAACATAAACCGTCCATCCTCAAGTCACTACAGGTGAGCTGTGATAATCAGTCACTGAGTAGCTTGAAGTAGAAGGCAGTGCGCTTAGAAAAGAAAGAGGAGGCAGAAGCCATTGGGTTCACTAGCGTGGATCTTAGTATTTCATGGCTGCAAAAACAAAATCCCTCCAACTTCGGCCTTGAAATCGAATAAGATCAAAACCTTGTCTGGATTCTGAGGGTAAAAAATTGCGTAATGCAGCAGGCATCAAAATATTTTGGCTCTCCTTCAACGTTTCTTTGTCCCAAGCCTCAGGTTCTGCCACATAACACTAACTAAGGATTCTTTCAATGGCGGGTGAAATTTCAGCCTTGCTTTAAGAGCTACAAAAACTCATAAGCGCCGTGGATGTATTACCTTGCAGTTCATGTAACGCCCGTTTCCACAGTATGCAAACTTTGATTTTCTCACTGAACGAGCGATCTGGCCATTCCGAGGTAATTTTTATGGATCGCCGACTACATTCTAGGGACTGTTTCCCGTTTTGCCCCAGCGTTCCAAACAATACAAACCCAGGATTAGTTCGTGTGGCAAACGGTAATTTTGGTTTGCTGATTTCGGATCCATCACCCAGAGTGCTTCGGGTGCTACGCAGATGCTAGCACATTCAGAACTTCGACGCTAGGTTTATCCGCTATGTAAGCCCCATTAAAAACTGGAGGCCTGGATGGCAGCTTGCTATCGGTGAAAGCCTCAGGGCCAAGCACCGTCTTTCCAACCGCAATGGATCGAGGTCTGTTGTTTGCATCTGCTGACTAAGTGCCCAGATTTCCACCGGATGTAGTGAATAGGAGCATAGTTTGCCCTATGTATAAGTTGAATTGCGCGATGAAATCATCGGAAACCATAACTGTATCTGATTGTTTGCGGAAAAGGGATACTACTTTGGTGGTCGTTCTATGCGTCCACAAGTCAAAAGTCTCAACACCTGGTTGCTTGTATTTCTGAAACCGCATTGATGTCTTGAAGAAACTCCCACGTACTTTTGTGTGCATTAGCGGGCTTCAACAATCCTTAAGCTTATTTTGTGTTCTTTTTTCACTCGTTTGGTCCGCGGAAGCTATGGTTTATTCAACCAGGCGAAACAAGCTCTAGTTCTGTTTGTTCCCTCCCAACCCTCTAGGACCTCCGTTTGAAAGAATTTTGGCCATTCGTTCAAACCAGTTGAATCCTCCATGCCTCCCTAATGGCAGATATTCAGCCGTTACGTAACCAAAAGAGAGGATTCGGGGTGAATAAATATTCAAATTGTCGGCTCAGGAACATAGGATGTATTTTGGAGTCTTTCGGAGATCTGGCTAAGTGCAAAATAGCGGATAAAGTGCATGCGCGGGGACATGCTTGAAATCGCTCGTGATAGGAATGAGTGACGGAGGAGAAAGTGCACATCGCTGTGTTCTTGTATAGGGTGGGAGCAGTCAATGGAAGTTGTTGTGGAAAGCTACTGACAAGCTGTGATTGGTCAGGATATGATGAAGTCAACGAATCACGGTTTCGAGGGATCACTAAAACGTGTTAGATATTTTTTATATTTTTAGGGACAACCGCGACACATGGGGCTTGCATGATCATGATGTAAATTTATGTAAATGACGATCACGTCCATGTGCAATGGGCGGAAAATTGAGCGGGCCACACAGTATAATACAATCGAATTATATGAGCAGTATGAAATTGTTGAGGTGTAAACAGACTTGCGCGAAATTTATTTAAAGTTCAGCTGACCGGTTTGTAGAGCTTCAGGAGGGCCGCCAAATCCTCATGACGCAGCAGGGTGGTTGGCCAAAAAATGGGTGAAGATGAAATACATGAATAGGAAGAACAAGGTCGAAGTTCACCCGAACCGGATTAACGGCACCCGGGCAAAAGAGTTTAGATGTTTTTGGAGGAGAAAACTACTATGGGCTAATGGTGATCTGTAAGCAAAAACAAGGTGAGTTTGCACAAGATAGACTTCTTGGAGAGGCACGTGGCTGGGATCAGGTTAGAGCAGGTTTGAATCAGCATTGTAAGTAGACGTCTCGCCACAGTTTTTGGCCGTTTCCAGCGGCACACTGGCAGGTAAATAACCATGTTCTGAAGAACTGATGCATACATAGCTGAAGGTCTTAGAGAGGCAAATTGTAGAGTAGAGTAAAATAAAATTGTGCTTGAGTGGTTTCCGCTAAACGGCAGAGCGCGATCGGATGCGGCGATCTAGCGGGAGTGTCTACCGTGCCACTGGACCAAAAGGACTAAACAAGGTGGCAGAAAGATCAGGTTAATCAGCACCTATGCACAAAGTAATATGTGCGTCGTTTGCCGTGATTTCCATAATTGCATCCAGAGATTCCTGATAGCTTTCATGGGTCATTTACGTAAAACGTACACATTGGCAAGCAAAGTTGACCAAAGGCTACCCAACCATTTAGGTTTACACTCAGTTGTACAGTACACACAATGAGGGCCTGAGTAATGAAAAATAGACTTGAGCTGTGGACAACAAAGCAAAAGGTGAAATAATGTACATTATATGAGTTTAGGCAAGTTTGTAGGGAACACGGATTTGTTCCTCAGGATGGCGTGTTTAACCGAACGTGGACTGTCAAGCGGGGTGGCCACTTGTGTTGCTCACGCACGCACTGCTCGCACACTCCTTTCCAAATACACTCATCCTGCTGCCGCTCCCGACTGTCTTTTCCGTGTACCGGTAAAGTGTCAGGGTTGTCAGTATTGCAACCGTGCAGAACCGAGTTAGAGTGACGCACAAGTGATCACCACGGTTAAGGGCAAACAAGCGCAATACGAGATCCGCTTTAAGACAATCGGCCTTACAAGCTTAGCTTTTTCAGCAAAATGAAGGGTTAGATTTCTGTGACACTTCTCTCAGTCTGATCATCGCAGACTGATATCTCATTAACAGATATGCCAGGGACCCATGGCAACCACACTTCAGCGGCAGGTTCGGTAACCAAAGTGGGGTTCGTCGATTTAACGAGAATAATCCGTAGCAGTTACTTTACTGGTTTCAGTTGCATCGTGCAGACTTCGTCCAAGGCATTGGGTTGACATGAAACCTTTGCACTGATGCTTGCAAACCGGGACGGGCTCTCCGAACTGTAGAATTTATTGGCATTCAAAGCAACAGTCGCATCTGGTTCATTGTGATGCAGCGTAGGTTAATTTACCTTAACCACAGCGCGGGACATCAGTGGCACCTTGACCTAAAGAATTCAGTTGTTCGGTTTCCAAAATGTACAGAAAAAAGTTAACGACGTTACCATGCCAAATATGGATTCTAGATTGGAGCAATAACCATCAAAAAACGGAACGCCACGAATCAGTTTGACGGACGCACGACATCTGCTTTGTGCTCACGGAATACGGTAGCTGCCAAGGTTTTAGTGAATTCAATGATGGAATTGAATGAAACCTTGAGGAAAGTTTATTACCAATTATCACTTATGGAGTTTAGCGGTTGTCGCAATGAATTTATAATTCTCAACACGGTGACTGCTTGCATCGACAAACCGTGGACTGTACGAGGAACCTGGCGTATTTTGCCGGTTACAGTAAACATCAATGTATGTATGGGCCGAAGATCGTTGGTGCGCGCTCCCTAATAATTACTGTGCGTTGTGAATTAACTCAGTCTCCATATCCATTCACTCATTTCGATTGAAAGAAGGAGTTCAGCTTATAGCTGCACGTAGTGCATCAATCAACATTACTTCCGCCTTAATCCAGCTTAAGGTGTATAAATAAAACGGTACAGATTTCAGATGCTGAGTGATGTACATAGAATGATGAATAGGCATTAGTGCCTGCTTACGAAATAGTCTTTTCGTTGTCGCTTGAATTAGCACAGTGAATTTATTATGGAAATGATAAACGCGGTTGATTAAGGTCTGTAAGATAAAACGGATTTAATTTTAGTAAACACGACATTTGTCCCTTAAAACTGACGTTGTTTTGTAACAGCCTGACTCTAAGTCTCGAGATTATTTATTTGTGAAAGAAGTGATGTTTTAATTTTTTCCGTTACGCAGGAATTCGGTCTTCACTTGCAAAACAATTGATTGATCTCTAAGAAATCTTCCTTTTTACGGCGAATGCAGTTTGTAGCTTGTGCAAGCTCCAGCTGCCGCTTTTGTCATTTCACACTCTCGTAATCTGCAACTGCATTGCTTAGCAACGTTTTGCTCGGGACCGTTAGATGGAGCTCATAGGATTGTCGTTAGCCAGTGATGTCAGTTTAAAGTAGTCTAGCTGCCTGGCACATTTTTTAAAGATGCCTTATTTTTTCGGACCAAACGACGTAAGAAGTGTATCGAAAAATCGATGCGCCATGTATTGGTTTTTATTGTGAATGATATAATATTAATAACACAGCGTTGTTGGTAGATGTAATGCGCCAACGTTTCGACTACCGTGGGTAGTCTTTCTCAAGGCAAGTTTTACAATCAAATGCATTTGATTGTAAAACTTGCCTTGAGAAAGACTACCCACGGTAGTCGAAACGTTGGCGCATTACATCTACCAACAACGCTGCCTTATTTTTGTTTGGACTACTAATAATATGGGTCAGTAGTGCATGCCCAATCAGTTGTGAGAATACTACCTTTGCAAGTGTCACTATTGGTTGGGCCCTAATCTGTGATATCCATTCGAGAAAAGAGCCTGTAATATTGCGTACCACAAGCAGAACGTAAGCAACTTTATTCGGGTGGAAAAAATGTGTAACACTTGCACGTATTCGCTGAACAGACAACAGCCTTCGACGGGTTAAAAACGGGCAGACAACAATCCATAAACTGTCCACCAGTTATAAGACAGTTATATAAAATCGGATCAAAAATGGCCAAATGAACGTGGTTTGGTTTCCTTTTTCCCAAGCATCAAACCCCTGACTCATGTTTTGCTGAATGCACGGTTTCTAGCATACTAAGAGACACCACAGTCTTGCTTCCGTTGAGGAACAGGACGATTAACGCGATTCCTGTGGAAACCGCTGAACTCAGCCAAATCGTCATCTATGCTCTACTAAAGCAAAGATTCTTGCAGTAAAAATGATCTGCAATTGGGACTTATCGTTGACAAGGAGGAGATCAGAGAGCGGAGAAATTACTCAGAAGTGATCTGATGTCGTTGCAGAGTATCTTGGTGGTACACATGGTACTAATCGGTCCTCCACAAAGTACAATGCACCAGCCATCTAGGTGATTTCTTTGAATTCCTTTGAAATGTACTGCCCATTTGTTCTGCACTGACTTACAGGCGAGAGCATACAGTTTGATGGAGCATTTCTTTTGAAGTTTTTCAGCATTAGATCAGATCATGTTATCGTGGATTGCATTAGTCTGCGGGGACAACGGATACATTCAAGGACTTCCTACGAACCTGGAAAACAGAGAATGCATGTACAAACTTCCGAAGGTGTTGAAACAGCAAGACCAAGTTCATAGGATGCTTATTGTTAGTGCTTTGCAATAATGTAATAGTAAAAATGATAACGAAACGAATATTTTCAAATGTTCAAGGTCGGAACAAACATTTCTATATAGCGTACAGAATTATTGCTAGAAGGCCGATCACCCGCGGGTTGTGCGAACCCACATTTGAGTGTAATGAAAAGGAAGGGGAGAAAATCATTGTCGACTGTTCGAAGAAGAACCAAAAAGATTTCTGGCTAGCCAGAAGATATCGGTTGGGGGTGCAAATATGTCGCATATGACATAATTAGCTTGGTTGCGCCCGCGTGCACTTGTCTGAAGCTAAAAATTCAAAACTTATCCTGTTTAAAACTCTCAGACCCGAGTTAAAACACCTTTCTACATGTCATGGGATGGTTAGAGCTAAGCAGAAAATGGGGGAAGGCATGCCAGGATCCGTTTTAAGGATGGCTTCGACTGGCACTTCATCTGCCTGCATTCATTGAGTTGAATGGCACGTGCATTCACCAAAATGCACCCTGAAGGGTTCATTTGTCTCATCATTGGGACAAGCTATGTACACTTGAGGAGATTGCTTCTGATAGTCGGGACTCGACAAAATCGACTGTTGGAAATACGTGCATGTGATTCAGTGAAATACGCAACTTTATCATCGTGGGCGTTTCTCCATGCCATCCGTTGTTTGCTTTGCTTGCTAAGGGCCCTGAAGGCCATGCAAGTGGACAATGAGCAATCAAGCATGGAACACGTGGGGCTATAAGACCAGAGTAATTTTCTAGGTGGCGCAGTGCAGGAGTTCAGAATTGCGTCACTGCTACCGGTTTTCGCAGCGAGCGGATATCACGTGTCTATTTGACCACCGGCAGAACACTGCCCACCGAGATCTTAATGCTTATCAATGGTTACCCAAAGATATTGTTGAGTGAGTAGGTATCCATAGTCTTTCCGTCTCTATAGAGGCAATAATTTACTGTGGGCTCAATTGAGCCCTCACAGTCTGTAAAAGTTTGAAATATTTTTGGACTGGGATTCAGAGTTAATCAGCCAAACTCGACAAAATGCTGAGGATGATTCTACTTCAATGATTTTCAAATGGACACTGCCAGGTTTTGGTGATGTTTGCGAGTCCGCATTGCCCGATCTCCACTGCATTTAATGGATCAGCCTCGGTTTTGACTATTTATGCTACTTTCCTGAAGTCTACGTACTTCTATCTCCCTCTCTTCTTAGGATTGTGAGCTAGTTTGTCTAAGCGAAACACGTGGATAAGCAGACAGTGAACTTTTAGATCTAACAAGTAGGTAGTCATTCTCGCCGAAAAACCATATTCGTGAACTGCCTTAAATCTTCTTGTCGGAGCCTCAGTCTTCGGTTAGCACAAACGCCTGCAAAACGCCCCTAAACAGTCCCCAAACCGATACCTCAAAGATCCCGAGACCGACTCCAAATCAAGCACTTTGCAACAACCGGTGGTCGTTTTGGGGTAAAAAAACGTCAGTAAACATCCCAGTAGGCATTTTGCAACATTGTCCCCAAAAATCTCCCGATAAAACCTCACTAAGATTATAATATAAACGTCTGCACAAAGAAATCCATTGACGAGTAATCTAAGTCTAAATACGAGTTCAGGACGCCCATTCTCTAATACCTTCGATCTGTAGAACCAACTGCCTTTTCCTAACCCAGCAGCCTGAAGCAAAACAAAACAAGACAAGCGTTGATGTCTGGAACTGTATTAAATATAAATTCGACAATGTACATGAAATGCTGAGCGGTTGCGTGGATGGGTTTAGTCCGTTTACGAACGAGCATTCAGTTACGATTATTTCATGTCCTTAAATGAAAGGAAACTAAACACTGAGTGCATTTAAATGACCATAACTGGTCTTTTATTTGCTTAACACATCGGTAACTGTACCAACAATGATATTAGTACTCAATATACATTTTTCTACGAACGTTCAAGCAAACAAGGAATAGGCAACTGTCCGACGAATAACAAAGTTGTACCTGCAAATGCGAGGTAAACTAAATTATACTATCATCATATGCCCATGGACCTGAGGCTTTAGCCTCAGACGTTTATTCGGCCTTTTGAGTCTTTATCACCGAAAATGACTAAATTGAATGTCGTCATTTTTCAATAGCTGTTCTTCAAGCAGTGTCCAGTAAATTTGAAAATACCAAATAAAAACATCGTTGCTACTCGTTTTTTATTATACTGAGTTGAACAAAACATTAAATTGCAGAAGCAATGGAAACTTTAATAATGGGGCCAAGGCAACAATAGGATGAGAACCAAAGGCCAAATTCCACCAAACGCTAGGGGGCATTCACGTCAAGACCCAAGGAACACGGAATTTGGAGCCATTCGAGAAGTGCCGAAATAAACAATAAGATTGAAAATACGGCATGCTAGTGGAAAGTGTAATAGTCAGATTTAGGTTGCTTTAAATCAGTTTGTATGGTCGGTACATGAATGATAATCATTTTCATGATGATAATTTTTAGCGTCGAGCAAACTGAAACATGAATTCAAGACGGGTCCCACGCTGATTTTGTTCAGCCTACCGAGCATGATCCCCAGGGACATGTAATGAATCAAATCAACATCACTAAGACCGGAAAAGATCACGGCGTGCAGGAGGATGGCTGCAATAGAATCAGTTTAATCATCAGCGTGTTTCGGATGCTTCGTGGGATTGGACTTACACTGGCATTGGCCACCGGCTTTTTACGGTGAACGGGATCTAGTCAAAGTGCAGATGGCTACAGGTCAGTTAAGTTTGACGCAGACACTGGGTGCGTTTTTACTTTATTATCGAGGACAAACTTAGATCGCATCGCGTTAGCGACGGACTTGTCGCTTGGCACAACGAGGTTTTATCAGAAAAGTATTTTTCATGACAAATAGCTTGCTGAGAAACAAAATTTACAGCCTCGGTTATAGGAAGGTAACAAAATCAAGAGCATCAGAGTTGATGGCTCCACATTGGTGGACTGTAACGTATCATTCTTTGGTACTATTAGAGCCGCTAGGTGATCAGCGAAGCTTAAACCTGGAAACTGTAGATTTACTGCTTGAGCAAGCAGCGAAAAATCAAGATCCCATTACGTCATGCGTGGATTACCGTAAAGCAATGTTACGGGAATTCTGTTTTCCGTATTTATAAAAAATGTGAAGCAGGTATTGGAAAATTCAGGGCATAACTTTGGTGATGCTATCCAGATGACAGGAGAAATTCCTTTCAAGATCTTGTCTCCCCCATACAGCTGAGCTTACTAAGATCGATATTAAACACCTAGGAAGGCACTTAAAAAGTCAAGAAGTAGGTAGTTAAAAGAACTATTTAAATCGGAAGGAAAGGCTCGGGGAGTCATAAAAATATAAGCCTCAATGTAGGAGGTCTAATTTTAATGGTGCCGAATGGTCATTCACCTTTCCCGATCCTACCCTACTTCTGTTTTATACGAGAGTGGCTCAAAACTATTGACTTCCGGGTTATTCGGCCATAAGCCATAGTAAATAATAAGCAAGACCACATGGGGTACACCGAGAACTAAGGAGAAGGTTGAGAATGGAGAGTGTGGAAAGCGTTCACGTCTCAAATGTCCAGTGGTTTCAGTAGTTTTACGTGAGAATTTTGGAGTAGTTCTATTGTGTATGTGTGATCAGGATAAAACAGATATTTTCGCTGCTTGTGCAACAAGTTAACCTGGGTCTGACCAGCAAACAACGAGACAACTCTTTCTAACTTCCTTGGGCATTGCCAGTCAGGGCCACGGAAGGCAACGGAAGCGCTGAGTTGGGGGGCTCAGAATGCAGTGGAGGGTAGAGGAGAGCTGGTGGCGGCCACAGGAGTTTCCTGCACATGGAAAAGTTAGTTTCAATATCAAAAGGGAAATGGGGGGGCCTAACAGTGCAACTGTAGTTAAGAGGAAGTGCTGCAAATTCTGAAACCTCGGAAGCGGCGCTCACAATTGAATTATCAAGGGAAAATTTCCTTGAGAAGGCAGCAGAGCCAACGAGAAAAGCGGTGGCCACGAGTAGGCATAGGTCCAAAGAAGGAGCGGCTATAAGAAGTTGACAATATGCGTGCAAGTCTAGTGTTTTGAAATACGGGCGAATGGACCGATTCAGGCAAATGACAATGGTAAACCCTGAAAGATGCAACCACAGATGGCAAGCGCTACACCGGTACTGTACAGAAATTCATCGATGTTGCCTTGATAAAGCTCTCCAGCATAGTTTTCCAGCCGAGAACACGTGTTGAATGAAGAGGGTTAACGGAAGACGCCCTGTGCATCAAAACTAAAGAGAGACTGTGGTAGGAGTTATACGGACTCGATTATGCTAGAAAGAACCTAATGAATTCCTAATTTTTGAGGAGATGGAACTGGCGAAAAGCCCAGGGACGTGTACGAGATCTACGACTGTTATGCCAAACGAAGGCTTGCAGTCTTGGGCGTAAATCCGGAGCATCCGATGTTTGTAACCGCCGAATTGCCTAAAGGCCGTGAAGAAGATTGTTATGAAGATGTCACATGCACATTCATTCTTTAGAATGGTTAATGATGGAAGGTTGGAAGGTGGAGTTGTGGTTACGGTCATAGAAGCAAATGACAAGAGGGAAGGCCATAGGACGGGCGCTAAAGACATCAAAGCGCTGGAGGTTTTGCGGCTGAGAAGGCGCCAAAAACACAATGTATGTGTGCACCCAGTTTTGGTCTCATGGCCAGCGAAGGAATTAGAATTTGTCGATTTCCTCAGTGCGGTAATAGACACCACAGGGAAACTGCAAGCATAAGGTTACTTCAATGTCCCGAGAGCTGATCAGACCCATAAGGTAACGCAGGAGGTCACGTATAGACAGCAAATGCTGAAGTTCGTGAATGCTGGGAGGATGGCACACAATATTAGGGAAAACCGGTGGACGGTCGGAGAGTTATAGAAAGTCCACGAGCTGGAGATGACAAGAACACTTAGGACATGGACGTATTAGTTGGGAGAACCAGCGAAAAAGTGCAACCATGCCCACAACTGGTGCAGCCAAGTTTTAGTCGACTAGTGATCTCGTTAAGTGTGATAGGATCACTCGAAGCATAAAATATTGCAGACCGCTGGGCTCGGGCCTTCGGACTCTGCAACAGGAAAAAAGGTGGTGACCACGTGAGTCGACGACGAAAGTGGGCCTGGGGTAAACTGTGACCAGTAAAAGGGACTGCTGCACTATTCTGTAATAAAAAGCAAAATGATTTGCCCTAATTCTTGGAGAAGCAGCGTTGCAAAGCCAGAAATTGGAGGGGAGTTCCCAAGAAATTATCAAATAAACTTGAGTGCAATGATTGTCCGAGTGACACAGCAGATCAGAAGTTTTGACCAAATAGGAATAAGTATCACTCGATCAGCGATAAGGCCGGATTACCTACGAGGAACTTACTGCTCCGGGTGCCAAAAGCTGTTCTTCATTTTGTTATAATTACGGCTACTCAAGGACAGTTTTGAAGAAGATGGTAGATATCTTTAAATGCCGACAGAAGTTAGCTGGATCAGCAAACAGAAGATAACTGGCTGTAACTGGCTACAAATTATGCGGATGCTTTCAAGTAGGACGGAAGAAGCACTTTCTGCTGCCACCCGTACAGCAGCAATTTCGAGTCTGTCCATCACAGAAGAGACGCTGGACAGCATAGGACAAATCAACCTATGAAAAGTGCTACTGCCCGTTGGGATTCACCCACTTACAGTTTAGCCGGTTGCAGGTGTCTTAGAAAATTGCTCACCCAACACTTTAACGCATCGCTTGACAGTGGGACACATGTAGTAACCTGGCTGTCATCGACGGTCCTGACAGTACCCAAAAGCAAAATCTATGGTAACTGAGCCTGCTATAGGCCGATGAACGTGGCATCCCATTGCTAAACTCCCTTCAAACTGCCACGTCTGATGACATGGTGGGATATACGGAGGCCAACCAAAACGGTCCTCGACACAAACATTCGTTTATCCTAATAAGCTTTCCGTAATAAGAAGTAGGGTAGATAGAGGTTAGCGAGTTGAGGCCCGGAGTTCCAGAACCCTATTTGTGTCAGTGACAGGCATTTTGAAAAGACAATGAAGACGTTTAATTTAGCAACCAAGCTGCGCAATTGAATGGCATATAATCGCATGGTCAGATCCTCCGACGGTCGGAGTGACTAGAGCCCATTGGAAAAAGGAATGCTGAATAGCGAGTGTCTCCAGCGTTTGTTTTAGGCCGCCACCTATCCTGATGTATGGATACGGTACAGCTGGTTGGGAATCCCGGCATTCCTGACTGCCCAAATATATAATATAATAATAATAGTAAATATATAATAAAAAATATAAGGGACCGTTGACAGCAATGCAATCCAATGGAGCCTAGATAAATTTTCCGTCGTTCAGTAGGACGATGACTCACTCCCCTTAAGCTCAAGTAGATGCTTTAGAAGACATCGGTAATGCAACCTTGAACATGTCTTTTTTCGGATTCCGAAGTTGTAGTTGGTACAGTTTACCAGCTAATAGAACAGAGAACGTTCATATCAACAACCAGATGCGATCAATGTGTTGTATTTGTCGTGGTGGCAAAGCAGCACTGATACGACAACATAGGGGCAGGAAAATCGTGGCAGAATGTTGCCTAGTGGTCAAAGGAATTCGAACGGTAGGAATGTCGAAAATAGAAGAACACACAGAAACCGACAAATATTGCGTGTGATAAAACAAACAAGGGCCAAAGTAGACCTTAGAGAAAATGATGTCTGAGAACAATAGTTATTCTCAGAAAGACCGATGCCACTGCAGCGCCAACGGATGTTGGAAAAGGAAAGCAAGTGACTTCAAGTAATAATTGCCGCGGATCGCCAACCCAGCATACGAGGCCAGAAAGTGTTCAACAAACTACAGCACGAATTACGCCGGCTTGCAGTCGATATGAGAATAATAAACTTGAGTGCTTCCATGTCTCATTTGAAGTACTGCACCCAGCATGATGGCTGTACTTCGTAAAAGACGTGAAATATTGTATTTTTGACCCTTGATTTCGAAAATTAAATCAAATGGGTTATGAACAAAGGCCAAATTAATTGGCTCGCACTGGCTTGGAGGGCTTAAAAGTTTAGCAACTTAACGGCGGCCTTCGAGTTGCTTGCAAGTTTCTCTAATTTTACCGCATCACCTGAAAGGAGATCCGACACTTCGCAAACAACGTTTAAGGAATGCGTGGCCCAAGTCAAACCTCAAATATAAAACAAAAAGTTCCTAAACTGTACGACAATGGATGATAAATTAATCAATATTCAAGCATAAACAAACTTGAAAAATGCGGTCAAAAAGAGTTAGAACGAGAGCCAATGCCAGGGTAAAAAATACGCACATGGTTTACGCGGGTTCCAAAAGAGTGATTGTCAAAATTCCGCGGTAAGTGAGAACGAACACATTTTAAATTAAGTAAAACATGCATAAGATAAAGATAGAATAAAGGTAAATTCATTTGTGTGATGGTGATCTTATGAATTCTGACAGGAATGTATGTTTTCGGAAGATTTTCGGCAGCGATGCGTTATGCAATCGTGTTAACACAGAACACCCTGGGAGAAGGAGCCTTTGGTGCAAGAAGCTGGACAGCCTGGTATCAGGCCATAAGACACTGAAATCCCATTGGAACGGGACTAAATGTTACGGAAGCAATGAACTTTAGCATTTGGGCGAGCGGTATAAGTGGGTCGTTGCATGATTACCAATTTTGCTTCCATTAATATTTTACCTCCATCGCAGTTACCCTAGTTAGACTGAACCAGGGACTTTCGTTTCCGCCCAAATTCGCTCGGTTGGTGGCCGTTGCTGTTGTAACTGATTTTGAAACAGTTTGTTTGTGAAACAGAACTCTCAAGTATATAGTAGTTTTTCGCTATTTTGTTGTCTCAGAAACCGTGTAAAAATCCCCCCAATTTGGGTTTACTTCAGTGTTGTTCCCCAAACAGAACCAATATCTTTTGGATATATCTTTTACAACTGCACTAGTGTTCTCTTAAATTTCCTTCTGAGCAAACCATGATGAAAAATAAATGACACGATCAAGATATAACCAGCTGTGAATCTGTTCAGGTCGGTGGATAGTCTTCAGCTACTTAGTTTCCAGTTAATTTGTCACCGCTATGCTCTATGTGTAAAAATATATTGTCGGAATCAAAACTTCGGGATGGCACTTTGAAGTGTAGTTTCAAATAGCTTTACACTCTCTTCCTCGGGAATAACGAGATGGCCTACTTACGTTCCTATTTCCTAATAAACACAATCTGATAACCTCGGTCAGGAACACAAATCAGAAAAAGCATCTACACCTCCTTGATCGTCTTACAGACCAGCATCCACGGTGGCGATGTCTTCGGATTGGGAAAAACAATTAGGCCTTTGAATAAATGCATAAGAAATTTATATTACATTTGTTATTAACATGTGCCCGTCTCCTAAACGGTATTAATCACGCTGGAGTCTGTCAACTAAAGCGGACTGAAACCTAAACAACGGGCCATGAAATCAGTTATTGTGCAAGTACAGGGCACCGTGAGCATCGTAATCACAAAGTATAGCAGGTCTGACCGTACTGTGTCAATCTCGACAGTCTGACCAAACCAGGTGATAATGAGCAGGTAAATATAAATATTGGAAATGAATTCGGTCTGTTGAAAGTCGCTGTCACTTATGGATTGAAGTGCAGGGTTTTCAAGCCCGAAGCAACTTAAGGGCAAGTGGTTTAGATACTGTCGATCACTGGCATGTCGATCGAATAACTCTCTCGTGTAAAATATGACATGGGTAAAAAATGAACAAAGCTGGGCTCTCTCAGATGTTTACGGGATTCCTTTGGCAAATCCATTAACTGGTGCTATGTCCACCACTGAACGTTTTTACATATTTGCTACACAGTTTTATTATGGTAATATTGTTTCAATACGACCTAGAAGGATAATAATACTTGAAATACAATGGTAACTAGTATTGAAATGCATAATTCACAAGGCGGAAGTGAATGTTTAACGCCAGATGTTTTTTTAATGATAACCGTCTTCTTGATAGCTCTGGTACTTCTACTGGTGAGATCTACACAGGAAATTGAAACAGCAAATTTTACTAAGGCAAAAAATTATTAGGCTTCTGAGAATAAGTTTTTTCTCCAGTTTTGGAACAATGCATTTTAGTCTGCCATTTCCTTTGCAGTCAAAGTGACTGGTATAACTTGGCAGTTCCTGGCTTTTGATGTGTGTGCACAATATAGTTAGCTCTTCAGCATTATTGTTCCAACGTTTTCTTACTTCTGAGCCGAGGTCCTTATGGGCGCTATACTCCAAGGGTAAGGTGGTCAACGGGAGCCTACTCACTAGATTTATCAAGCAATTCTTCTCTGTTCGGATAAAAATATGCGTATTAAGAATTGGTAGACGTAAGTCTAGGACTTTCTTCTACTGATAGAACGCTTGAGGCTGCCAAAGAACATATGAACATAATGGGACATGCGATCAAACATGCACGAAAAGAAGCTGGACTTTTGTGTGGTAGATTTCCGTGTAACGGCTGAATAATTTGACGAACGTGATCATTCATATTATAGGCTATTTAGGTGCCATTGTTATTAACCTGGCAAATCAATCATTGCGTGTTGCTGGTTGTTGTGGTACATTCGCCTCGGGAATGGGGAAAAAGCATGCCTTCCAAATATGATGTCCGAGATGAGTGATCAACATCAATTTGGGTGAACACTTCCTTACTTACCCGTTCCCCTTTCTCTTAAGTCTGTAAAGTAAATTAGCTTTTTTCGAAAACAAAATATTAGACTAGGTGATAAAGTTTTCTTTTTCCCAATTCTATCCATGCGGCACGTTACAATCGTTTATAAAATTACCGTTATCTGTGGTAACAAACGTTGATATTTGCTAGCATTGTCATAGTTTTCTAAAATAACGAATCAACAAGAAGTAGTCTACCGATTAATTTGTGCCGAGTTTTACCACTGGCTTGGTCAAGCGAACAGTGAATTATAGCACATCTTATCCATTTGGATCAGCTTAGTGGATGCTGTGACATGGTTTCCTACCGACATTATAGCTATGGTACACCAATGGAACAACGTTGTCCATGGCAAAGTGCACCAGGACAAACATTGAGAATTAATGGGAAGAAACGGTCAGTGTTTCACAAATCAGGAAATTCTAATGTCCTTCAAAAATAAAGCGTTTACTATTACTTTAGCCAACTATGCAAAGCTGAATAGAAAACCTAATCCCGGTCGTTGAAGAAGAATAGCTTCACATGTAGTTTCTGTTATTGACACCATTGTTACAGTGCTTTCCAAATGAACGCATCTGGTTAAGTCAAAATGAGATGATAAAAGCGTGCCGTTAAAAAATCTGACGTATTCGCAAAACGTCTAGTGAAAATCACGTTGCCCTTGATGTCTCCAGTGGCCGAGGAGGTATTTCTGACCGCAAGGTCTGTGTCGGGAACACTGATCAGCACAGACAATATCAGATTTCTTTTATCTTTTATCTTGTATTTCCTTCTTGATAACGCAACAACAGTGTACATCGATTTTCAGGAAGGGAGCCGCGGCCAACAGAGGGCTGCCAAGTGGGAAAGTTGACCGTCGGTGGGAGGATTCGAACCCGCGATCTTCATGTGCGAACATTACGACCTTATCCGTTTGGCCACTGCCATCCATGTCATGAATCCTGCGACGGACACATCTGGGAACTGGTGTCACGGATGTTTCGCTGTAAACATTCTTCTGAACCAAATTGAACATACAAATTTTACTAGGAAAATTAATTGCGGTTACCATGACACATTGTTCCAGGAAGCACCGCCGAGTCACTGGGAACATCCATTTTCAGTTCATGCAAGCCTGGTAACATTATGACAATAGTATTCATGGGCATGTTCTATTGAGAGGTTATCTTCCGAGTCGCAAATTTTATTGGAAGCTTCCCACCTGCCAAAAAACGCACTCTGTTTTTACCGCAGGTGAAGCTGCGGAGTTAAGCAGAAACGTAACTCACTGTCAGGTGTACATTTGCATTCATTGATTTTCTTGATGAAATCAATCACACCTAGGTTCATTGTCTCATTTGGCTTGACAGGTGATGCAAAAATAACTTTACCCTCTTCCAGAATTAAGCCATCGGAAGCACAAAACTTATCACAGAGTGAACTAACCGCCGGGGTTTCTGTGAGTTCACTTTCGGATATTTGCACTTCCTTTAGTTGGTTCTTCGTGGAAGGAACAGAATCGTTCTCGTATGAAACAGAGAAAGGGAAATTTCATAACTAGTATATTGCATAGCCGGACCAGAAAGTCACATTAAAGATAATTTTACTGGAATGTCTAAGGTGTATAGAAATACCATTCAATTCCAGAATTTCGCCTGGACTTTAACTCAGCTGATTGAGAACTATATCATTCGATGTTTGCAATTTATTTTCTTCCGATGATTCTAGCGGCAGCAGATTAAACCGAGGCGATCCGTTTTTACACAATTTCTCTAGAGTGGCACAAGTCGAAACATGCACAGAATTACTATACAATACGAAGAAATCGTTCACGTGCCATTTCAATTCAAGGAACGTTTCTGCATTCACCAACATTAGCTGTCTTTGGTTTTTTAACTAATCTTTCGGTAAGTCGATGTGGCTGCGAATGACGTAGAGGAGTTAGCACGTGACAACATACCCATTATTTTCAAGAACTCTATTCTATTTTGAGTAGTAAAATGACTTCCATTGTCGATCATGGGGGCTTATGGTACTTGTCCTCAATTAAATGTCTTCCAAAGGGTGGCAGTTGCAAACTCAGAATTCGGGGTTGCCGTGAATTGTAATTCTGTCATTTGGAATAGAAATCAATGATAAACGGAGCGCAATATTTGACTGGAAATGCTGCGCAACTGTCTGTATATACTCACACGATAAAGGCCACTTGGAAAGCGGTGAATGAAATTTATATCTCCATTTACTGCATTTTTTAACAACGTAATCCAACTCGAAAATAATTGGGAGCCACCAAGAATTAAGCTGGCTGAAGGAATTAATGTTTTGTAGATCAGTATATCTTGAATGTAAATCGGACAGATTAGCTTACTACAAAGACTCCAGAATGATGGTATTGCCGTTAAAATACTATCATAATACACTGATATGTGTTCACGACGTTTGTAAACTCAGGGAATGAACGTTTGTCTTACGTCATTCAGCGATTGCGGAAACAAGGTAAAATAGCATGGCGGTATTTGACTTTTTACCAATATTAAATCTGACTGAATTGCAAGATGAGGTTGCGTTGGCTTACATTGTCCGAGCTTTTCCTCAGAGAGATCACACTGAAACGAATAGTTCACATGGGAAGTAGGTGTGGCATTAACGTGTTAAATGTTATAAGAATAAGCACTACGAATGGTCGTCCAGCGATGACTGTAGACGTTTTTGCCAGCGAAGTGAAACGGTCACATGAGTTTCATAACTCCATGATCAGTTGCAAGCTGCCAGCGGTCATATAAACGATTAATTGAACATACATGTTTACTTATTAAAACTGAGATAATGTGACTCATTCTAACATATTCATGACATTGGGCCTTGCTAAATCTGCAGACCAGTCCAGAATCCCTTTACTCGTGTTTCATTGTTTAGACTGTTGACTATTCGAGGAATTGATCTTGACGCTGCTGCATTTTGTGAAGAATAAAGCGATTGGGAATTCCCGATCTTAAACTGCACCGGGAGTTCCGAATAATCAAAAACTGTGATGTCTCAATGGAGTTGAAAATTTGTGTTGTTCGTAGCTCAGGTTGTTGCTTTTCATGGGTTCTGATAGTTGAACTTGGAGTGCAGGCCAAAAAAGTTTCATCACCGGTCGAGGTGACACTGTCAGTGCAAGTGGAGAGTTGTCGGGATTGCCGTTGACATTTATCTTGAACATTTTCGACAACCTTGGCCTGAAAACTATGCGTATGTTTTCCACCTGATCGCTGTTGGTCAAAAGTGAAAGGTTAGACCAATGAATTTGGCCGGCGGTGGCCAAACGGATAAGGTCGTGGCGTTTGGACAGGTGGGTCGCGGGTTCGAATCCTCCGACCGCCGGTCAACTTCCCCACTTGGCAGCCCTCTGCTGGCCGTGGCCCCCTTCCTGAAAATCGATGCGCATTATTGTTTCATTGATAAAAAGGAAGTAAAAAGTAAAAGATAAACTATAAAAGATAAATTCTCCCAAGTAGCAGAAGTTCGTGTAGGAGAAAGCAGAAAGTTGGGTTGACCCCGAGCTCAGCTTTGATAAACCGTAACGGGAATTCGAAAGGACGTAATTCTCGCGTCTGTTGTGCCAGTCAGAACCAGAAACCGCGAAACGAACAGAAACCAGCACGAAGAACAGAATCACATACTGTGCTTGGCGAAATCCCCCACAAACAAGCAGCAGTGAATTCACTAGAACAAATAAGTTCTTGTTTCAGTTGCAATCATCGGAACTCACTCGCTGTGCGCTACAATGTGGAAATTGAATAGAACGTCAATATTTAGTTTGCCCTTGATTGGGCATTCATCGTTCAAAAACTGAGACGATAAGTAAATAAACACGTGTCACATTTGGTCTATTTCTCGTAGGTGGGTTTGAAAGATCGGTACGTCATTTGTTCGGTTTTGGCCTTGAAGTGAAATTTGACCGGAATATCAGTTCGGATAGTGTCCACCGTATACTACTCACAAATAGTTAAACACTTCATGGAGCTGGACAAAATTACTAAGGTTTCCGTTTTTCCCGATGAGCTCACTAAGGCTAGCAAGTTCCTCTAGTGTCATATTGTTTACTACCAACGATGTAAAGTTCGGTGATAACAAGGAGAGTATTGTCAGATAAGAAACCACCTGCCAGGTGTTTTCACCAGTCTCTTTTCCCCTCTATTAAACCAAACTTTTTAGGATGCCCAACCGACTCCAGCAAGCTGATCAAAACTGATTCATGTTTGGTCATTTTTCGGCCTAAGCGAATAATCGCTGTTGATATCACGTTGGACCTTCTAATACAGCATCATCTGCGTATGAGGCCCTTATAATTTAAAACTTATGGGATAAAGAGATAATTGGGGTTTTGACTATGTTGGAAGCGGTTGCCTGAACATGGAGAGCATACTTTTTAGAGCCTGTGAGTCAAGATTTCATGCACGTCCGTTAAGTGAGACCAATGAAGACAGAGCAATTTTGAGACGAGTCTAAAAGATGGTTCCTAGGTCTTACGGAGTGAAAACATGACAGACTTATTGCGCAAATCCATGTTTTAAAACGGCTCTTATCGTCTCGCTCAGTTTGGGTTGTTCTAATCAACATAGATCCTGGTGGCAATTTTCGAATATTGGTCATCTCAAGGTCACATACAAAGACAGGATCAATTTAGTATCATTAATTTAGTAAGCAAAAGGAATACAACCGAGGATGGGCACAATGATACTGGGATAGCCAAGATGACACCAGAACTAGCGAGTTGGCACAGGTGCATGTATGTGCAGCGCATAGACACACACGCACACGCACACACACTCACAGTGTCCTGAATCTAGGACTCCGTACACTTTGTATTGTAGCCATCCCCTACAGAAAGCTGCTTGATGCATTTGAAAACCGAACTTCCTCTGTACAATTGAGATTCAGATAGGGGACCAAAGTCGTTACCGGTTTGATTGATAAAAGCTCATCCGAAAAAGAAAAAAACAGCTTTCCATTGAGGTAGAAGGGAATCGATTTGTAGACCAAAGAGAATACGTGTAAACTCAATTGGTCCGGGACAGCTAATTACCGTGTTGTCAGTTATGTGAATTCGCGAATCACGGGTCGGTCTCGTAACTTGTCGATCATTTACATTTCCTCAAGTGTCAGGGTGACAATTGGTGATCTTAATTTCACACAAAATTGCCAAATTTGTCTAGAGGTAGTTGAATATTTTAAAGAAACTATTCCAAATTGATTGGATTTCAAGTGATTGTGTCCACGCGTTAGTGAGAAAAATGAACATTCCAATACAGACCATGATTAGTGCCTAAATTAGGTCATTTCGCTTTTGGGACTCTAGACAGACAGCGCAGAGGTTTGCTAGATTCGAGTGATCAATCGCCAAGAAGCAAACGGGAAAATGGACACGCAAAGCATTACACTCGTTTTGAACAGTGTGAAAAGTTAAAGACAACCAGTGCTTACGGCAAACAGGTGCGTAAACCTAGGCAAAATCCATCGCATTATTATATCTCAGAACTAGACGATTAGGGTGTTCTTTTGAACGGAACTCGCTTCATCTTTATTAACCATGAAAACAAATGTGGAACATATATGATTTTCACAAGTACTGCTTTCAAAGAACAACAATAAACAATTTGTCCGTAGTCTTGCGAATCAAATGCTAGTAATAATTCCCTTACTGGAATAATCAGCCACAACTCAATAGGGTTACCAAATTCTGTCGATATAGGAATTTATGAGGTAGCGGTGTAGATAGAAATGACAAACTGTCTGGGATCATAGAATAGTAATAATAGCCAGGGTCACATGTGAAAGGAGGTCAGTGGAGATTCGGCGATAAATATTTGATCACCCCTAGTTAGATGCTATGACCGCTAGTGCTTCAGTGAAATGTTTTATTGACTATTTGGCATACTATTATTGTTTTGACGTAGTCATCAAAACTCCTCCGGTTTAATTGTTGTTTGTAATTTTCTGAAACCAATACAAAATTTCATTTAGAACTTTCAGACTGTGGTTTGGAGGATATAAACCGTGGAACAACCACACTCGGACAGTTGCTGGGCAGTACCGGGTCACTGGCTTGGCTAATTGAAACGGATGAAAGGAAATTGGTGAGCAGTACGCAAAACTGCAATGAAAAAGCAGGAACTTTGATCTGTTTAAATGTACAATAGTTAGTCATAGGTCAAGGTTCGAATTTCATTGAAAAGTGAAATAGTCACTTAAAAGTTGTAAAATGTGACTAATGTACTCGCTGTCGTTTCAGTACATGAGTCGATTTGTGAAGATTTGGCGGACTCGAATGGGATCAGCGAAGAAAACGGCACTCAAATACGGTCGGACGTAAAAACGCTTGGAGCAAGCAGCAATTTTGGGCAGGATAGGATTTTCAGTGGTGCCTTTGTCTATTACGTTCGGTGCGAGAATTACATTGAAAGAGTACATTGTGCAATTTTAGATATCTCGTCCAAAACCCAGATGGTCAACGAACAGATGGAAACACTATTTGAGGTCACCTGCAAACATGAAACCCATTCCTAACTATACGCATTGACAAAGACCGGTGAATAGAAAATGGGAACAATCCAGGAACTTCTAGAACAGGTCGAAGATGTTAGTGGATGTCCGAATTTAACACCAATATTATTATATTGCTAAACTGTCTGGAGTCCCGATTGTTTCAAATAACTCATTTAAAACAAGTTATTGTTTGTGTGTAAGTGTTTGACGTGTGTATGCATTACTTTCGTAGCAGGAAGCTAACAAATTATCTTTTAATTTGGTTTGTTAGCCTTTCTTAAGTTTGATTACCCTCAAGAAATTTTAGAAAAATTTCCTATTTGAAACAAATGAAGTTTAGGTGTTCTCCTCATGACTTATATATTTCTGTCCACGTGGAAGCAATATAGTAATGAATGACAGAAATACAGCTGAATTAGTTGGCTCCTTCGGATTAGTACTCATTAATACCCTTCGACGACTCGTTGTGAACGAAAAGGAATTCATTTGGTCGGTGTTTTCAATCTGCAATCCCACGAAGTATGCATAGTTAGTAATCAGAAATTTAATAAACCAGATGCAAAATGAAAAGGTGAATAAAAAATTCCGCCTTTTCGTTTGCTGTTTACGAATAAGTTATGAATTCAATATACCCTTAGCCAACGAAATTGTTGAAAATAAAACTCGGGATACAGTTGGTCACGACCTAGCCCTTAATCGATTCAATATCACCGTGGGTAGATTGAATTCTACACACGGGGCAATTTGTCCATACCAAAGATCATTCGCTGTCCGTAATGGAAACAATGCAAAACGTAGTTCATGTGGGCAGAAATTTCGACATTTCAATCCACTGTGTACACATTCTGAACCCGAAACGTTCGGATCGTTGGTGGTTCACTCCGGTCCACTTAAAATCGGCTGTTTTCCGCTAGGCTAACAGTTGTTTGGGATCCGAGCATCTATCGAGTGCAACAGATAGTTACTCTGCCACACCAAGGTAGCAAAATATGCACACAAATTTCTTAAATTTTCTTAGAGCACAGAAACGATTTTCTAATTAGATTTATCTTACGCTTTTAGGCAAAATATATCAAGTGATTAGCTGAAAATGAATCCGTAATTTTCGGTAATTAAAAAGAGGTTTATAAAGGCGCTTGGCGATTTGACGGCTAAAACCGGTGGTCCTGCTAACACCGATGATAACTGAAGGTCTATGGTTGAAAAACGTGATTGTATGAAAAGTTCTAGAATGTTCTTTTTCACAAAGAAAAACGGATGCGCATGTTGTCTAATCGTATCCCATGGGAGCAGGTTTGGTAAACTCTGTTTTTTTTACCAGAAATTCTGATCGACAAGAACACGGGAGATAAGAAGGAGGACGGTGGGTGGGAAAGAAATTCGGATTTCCAATTTGAACAACTCGTCGTCAGAACCCCAACTAACCAAGGAGCTTATCAATAGCAGGAAAGAGCGTTGAAATGATGCGAAGTTTTGGCTTAGATACAGGACAGTAATTAAACATTTTAGACGTTTGTTGACTGAAATCGGAAATTGTGTTCGGATAATCGATGCTCCGTTTACATGTCTCAATTTCCTTCCGACTAAGTATCCTAACACCTACTTTGCTTTGGAAAATTTTTTCGTCACATGGCTTTGTAAATCTTTCTAGTCAATTACTTGAAATCAGTCGGCTTATCACAAAAACAACAAAATTACCCATTACTTCTTTACGGTTATCACATCTAATCACCCCGGTAGTAGAAACACTGTAAAACTTGATGAGCCTTTATTGATTGGCTAGCTTGTACAGATTATGCACATGGGCTAGTCAGTGTAAAACCATTTTCCGTGAACATTAAGTTCTCTTAAGTTTCTGAGAGAAACAGGTGATATCAGAACAATTTTGCTTCTACAGCCTGGAACCTCCACAGGTGTGTGCAATCATTCTGTAAAATTCTGTTAACAAACTATTTGCTACGGCGAAGGTGATACAGTGTGGGACATGTAGGCGGAAGTTGAAACGTGTACAGTTCATCTCACGTGTGAGAGCTCCTTTATTGTACACGACATCATCGGTCGTGGGCGAGATAATTCTCGAGTGCCATAATTGAAGTAAACAGTTGACTAAAGGGGGTTGTACTGAAAACCTTAGCTAAACGCACAACACAGCGGAGAACTTTGATGATTTTACAACCGATTGAGGACAAGCGTTTGATTGCTCTGTTCATAAACCATTCGGAAGAGGTTGAAAATCTCTTGTGTCCAGCATGCCAGTTCACCAGCATTGTATTTTTTGCACGTTGTCTACGACTGATTTCCGGTCAGGGTTTTACCTCTTTCTCAAGACTAAATAACAACGTCCGGACAGTTCGGTGAAAAATCATAGGGTTCCGCTTTCGTCTTCGGACATTGGCAAGAGCACATTTGTCACTGGGAAGCACTAGGCAAGAAGTCCTTGGCAGATTCTGATTTAGGCAAATGAAGAGTTTTCCCAAACACTAGTACTTGGGTTGGGAAATGAACTTTATTATTATTCTGATTCCGTTCACTCCATGTGCCACGTAAGGATTTGTTCTACTTTCGCAGCAACTTAGGCTTCATTTAAAATTTCATTCATCGTTGTTAAAACCATTTCCGACGAAATCATTTGGGAAAAATACGTGCCAAATGGCAAACACCAAATAGAACATGCAGGAACGTATCAAGTGCTCGTCGCAACTTTGTTTTTCAGACAAAATTGAACTCATTTAATTGGTTTTAAAAATCACTATACCTTTATTCTTTCGTACACCTAACTCACTGGTACATGAGCGCATATGCTATGCCCAAAGTGCTTGTCACAAGCATCAATCACAAATCATGTTCAACCGGTCATCGTGTCAGCATCAATTTACCGTGTTCATATTTTGTTAGGCAAAATCAACTTCATTTCAGACAGTTTGGATTTGTTTTGTATATCACAACTTATACCAAGATATTCTATTGTTTTGTCCAAGGCAAGGCATTGGCAGCTTGTTCTTTATTTTTATCTGTCATTGAAGTGGACTCCGAACCGAGATGACCTCAACTGTACGTGTTCGATTACCTGGCATACGGCGGGTCTAAGAGATTAAGAGAAATTCACACTTACCTTGCAAGTAGCACGTATTGGTCGAAGAATCACAGTGAACCTGGAGGAGCTTTGGAATAGATGACGAAACGCTAACCGTGTTCCGGTTCGGATGTAAATATCAAAATGTGAAAGAAATAGGTAAGCATTTCGGAAAGTATAATTAGATGTGCCGCCTATAAAAACAAATCTCTTCCTCTGTTGTGGCACGTGTGTGCGCATTTCGCGGTGTTGAAAGATTAAGTAGAAGACGAGTTTAGGTCACACCGATCAAAACTGACACCAGGTTTATCTAATCGCATTATTCACCTACACCCAGAGGTACGTGTGTTTTTTTCGCTATAGCTGTACTAAATCAGGCGGAGACACGAGTGACGCTTTGGCACGTGACGCACGTGCATAAGAATGACAAAGCCAACAATGTCCAGCGGTAAAGTTCGATATTGTATACATGCAATGGAGATCCGAAACTGCAGTTATCAGTGTCTGTTAGCAAATATCTGTTAATATCCAAATTCACGCAAGCGTAATTAGCAAACCACAAGTGAAGACAGACCTGGGGTTGACTATGATGGACTGATTAGTTCTTTGTTGAGAACAGAACGCTTTTGGTTACGGTCAGACGGGTCGAATCCTCTAGATGCCGGTTCATCAACCATTGGGGAGAATTCATTATATTGCGGTTTTTCTTCCTTGCCTTGTCAGTCATAAGAAGCAGAAAGAGCAAGAATTGAAATCAAAGACAGATGTGTTTCATTCAATACTATTCCAGATAAGTGCTGATGAAACGCCATGTGTGAGACGAGTTATAATCTGAAAGATGAATATTTTGTGTGAGCTATCCCATCTACTCGTTGGCCATAGAATTTAGGTTACCAGTATCGGATAATTCAGGCAAAACTGCGATGAAAATGTCGTTGCATTAAGTAATTTTGATCCAAGAACCCCGCGTATTCCGCTAGCTGCTTTATTTACCGTGTAGGCCTGTTCTAAAGTGCTTCGGAATACGTATGCTGGTGGAAGCTCACTTCACAGAATTCGGGGTGAGACAGAAAGGTTATATAAATCGCACTGTTGTTTATAGCTTTTTGCGGAAGGATTAGAATCATGAAAGTACTTGTTTGCGTCGCCACTTGAAGAGATTATCGATATTTTTAATTGTTATTTTACTACCCTGAGAAGGAGAATTAAGATAAAATACGCACGTAGTTTGTATAAATTTGGATTGCACGTGATTGTGTAAAACAAAGGAATATTCTCATCTATGGTCGTTAAGACCCAATCGGTAATCTACTCGGACCGTACAATACAATAGATTTATGCAAAAGACATTTGTCCCAAACTAACAAAAAATACTGGCATCGTTTTTTGTTGTTGCGCGCTTACAACCATTTTCAACATGATTTTATTTTCGGCTATGTACAATTCATTTCCCCGTTTTTTGTAGTTTCTTGTTACCGTGACGCTAGATAGGCAAATCCGAAATGTGTCATCCGATCATTGTTTTTCCCAAGTCCAATTTGCACGAGGACGTCTGTTGGTGGTTGCATGGGTTTTTCAGATTGCACGATTTCGGTAGACCAATGCTGGTTGCGGCAAGCACATTGCAAAATAGGAGACTTTTTGTCTCAAGTGAACTGGGACCACGACTAGGATGCTGGTACACACACACATGCACACACATGCACACACACACACACACAAGAATAGTGATATTTTTAGTTGACCTATCAAAACTATCGGTAATACTAACACTTTTGTGAAAAATGAAAATATCACAAGATAGAATGTCACCTACTCGAAATGAAACAGAGGAGGATAAATTGTACAAGCGACAGCAAAGACAACGAAAAGGAATAAGTTTAATCGATGGTATAGCACCGAAAGTTTGGGTGTGTCGTTAGGCCTGACGACTTGACGGTGCGAAGTGATAAATGCAAAAGCACACGGAAGAAACCACCGGGAATAATATATATATATATATGTATATATATATATAATATTTGGCTCGCGTGATTTCCATTAAATTGCAAATTAAATTGCAGAGCTTTGGAACAAACAGACCGTTTATTGAACGAAATTATTTGTGTGATGTATGGTGTTGTGCAACGGCTTAAATCAGGACGAATGTGTTTTGATTTTATAAATCCCAAGAGACGAAAAGAACGAGGAATGCATTGTTCGAAGGTACATGTGAGAAAAAGTTTTACACGACCGGAGATAAAGAAGCATGCATGCGTGTGTAAAAGTGCATATTCTTGAATTTTCATTATCATTCCATGCTGGACCAATGTAAATGAGTAGAAAAAGACAATACATATTCTGCCTTTTACATCTTTCATAATGTTCAGCTCGTCTATTATCGAATCTCGATAATTTTGCCTGATTAGATAGGGAAGGAATCAAACGACAAACACAATGTTTGACCCCAAATTTCTTGGAATGCAACTAACTTAGCGACACCATGGAGATGAAAGAAATCACGAGATTATAAAATGCATCTAATGCGATAGCTGGGATTTGAAACACACGACAATATTGAACGAAATCGGCTCGGTCGGCAAACATGAATTTACATGAAATAATTCACCATGTGACATCATCGCTCAACTCACCATAAAGAAACCATGGAAGCACTGTACAGCTGTTTCATCCTTGTTAGGAATCATCAGCAGTGCATATCCACCGCGCCCGAACTGGGACGCGAACTCGAACAAGGACGAACGATTCTGAGTCGAACGTCTTAGCCATTACGCTACCGGGCAGGCTCTGAACGGTTGGTTGAACTTCACCACGTGATGTTCCACCTATCCGTCACTGATTTTTATGGTTACTGTCCGCTAGCTCACATCATGTGGTGAAGTTCCACAAACCGTTCAGAGCCTGCCCGGTAGCGTAATGGCTAACGCGTTCGATTCAGAATCTTTCGTCCTTCTTCGGGTTCGCGTCCCAATTCGGGCGCGGTGGATATGCACTACTGATGATTCCTAACAAGCTGGATGAAACAACTGTACAGTGCTTCGATGGTTTCTTTATGGTGAGTTGAGCGATGATATCATATGGTGAATTATTTCATGAAAACATTCAATCTCCTACTAGTAACACATCAGTGGGAATAGACCACTGGAATATGACATCAGTAAGATATTCTATAAACGAAACAGGTGGTGCGGTACACAGATCCGTAAGATAGCTGCTGAAAATATTGGGAAAATGGACAACATCTTGAAAATAGCTGGGGTTTATAATTGGAATACTGATCAAATGATAACCAAATTTAGATCAGTGGGTTGTGTTGGAAAAATGATTATTTGGTCACAGCAATAAGCAAAATGCACAGCCAATCGATTGAAGAATTCTTGTGACTTGAGGATGAAGAATCGATAAATGATACAACAAACTGGCCTCTCAGAAATGTTTGAGCGCTTGATGACAAAATACAAGACAGGTGCAAATGCATCCAGAAAGCACTTATTGGATTTATACTCAGACTGAGAATCGTTATCGAGGTTGAATAGGGGGAGAATTAAAATGACTAGGCCGACCGTGGCCAAACGGATAAGGTCGTGACGTTTGCAGATGAAAGTCGCCGATTCGAATCCCCTCACCGCGGGCCAACTTCCCCTCTTGGCAGCCCTTTGCTGGCCGCGGTCTGCTTCTTGAAAATTGATGTACATTGTTGTTTCATTAATAGAGGAAGTAAAAAGTCAAAATAAAGTTTGTCCCGTTCACGTAAGCACAGGAGGTTATAGACATGGGACGAAAACATTTTGATATAATTTGTGATTTCCAATGTTTGCAGCTGACCCTAATGTTGGCCGTTGTCCAGAAAACTGGAATAACACTAGTGACGATGGTTCTGTTTATGAGGGAATACGTAACCCAATTTGCTTTGTTGTGACCAAGGACAGAAGTGCAAAACGGGAACGCATTTTGCGTCGATCGCAAACGGGAATGCAATCATTCGATGATGTGCGAGCATGCAACCGTGTAATCGAACCTTTGTATTGCGCAAAGGGCGAGCTTACTAAAGTAAGTCGGAAGTAAATGGAAGCATGGTTAGAACGACCAATAACAAGGCAGGCAACGAATCCATATAACAACAGCTCCAGAAATACCATAAGGCATGACAAAATAGGTAGGCGCAACAGGAAGTACGGAGTGGAACCGTGTATACAATTATCACCGTTTTAAGATAGAAGGAAAGTTTTGGATAATATGTACATAACAGTTTCACATTGATTGCCGATAGAGAAGAAGTCGGACGCGAAGTTAGGCTGGTTGGACTAGTCGATACTTTTGCATCAGCACGGCTCATCAATATTCTCCGATGGCCTCCTTCATACCAAAAATGTTGGACGTGTTCAAGACGGGCAAGCATGTCCTCGAGAATTATGTTGGGCTCAAATTTTTGAATGCCCACACCTTCCGTGAAATAGGTTGAACGTGATAATCAAAAACTTTCATTTAGCATGGGATTTTTTGGGGGAGATCCGAAAGTGATTGCTCACTAAAGAGAGAAAAGTCAATTTGCTAAATGTTTTCTGTTTTCTTTTTTCGACAAACTGATTTCAGTGTTCGTAGGAACGGTGACGGTGTATGGTGATGGGATCACTGTCAAATGCTGTTGACATTTTTATCACACGTTTGTTTTAATTCGCGTCGGAACGGGTGAAGTCCATCTGTTTTTAGGGCAGTTCAAAGCAACATAAGTTTTCATTGTTTGACCTTGTCATCGCGTGAAGTGACGTGCTAGTTGCAGACTTAAGGAAACGTTTTTTTTTGATCCCAAATCGCGATAAGATCTGATAACCGTGCATTGCCGATTCTCACAAATGTCATAATTACTCCTCAATTAAAGCCCGTATTGTGGGTTAAGATAATTATTGATCAAACAAATGCCCTTTCTGTGATATTGAGTTGTAATTTAATTAGTGTTTTATTGTGTCCAGTTAATTAGTTTTGCTGACTGAAAGTTGATCCATCTCTGTAGATCTAACATTGGGTTAACTTTGTCGTCAGTCTATATTAAATCTGCGTCTAGTTTCAGTTACAAACAAGAGTCTTAATTGGTTTTGTTCGATATTTTTGTCATGTCTAACGTGATTTCGCAGCTTAGTGGAAAGTCACAAAGTCAATAGCAAAAGTCAATTACTTCCCGAACATTTACCTGGTATCGTTTTCCTTTTTTAAAACGACTGAAAGCGTCCGTTAACCAGGCAAAATCAAATGACTTCTACTCAGATCGCTTACCTCTTACTTTGAAGTCACTTTCCACAAGTAAGTGCGATTCACAAAAATGAATTACTTTTGCTATTTGCTTAATTATTAGCATTACACTCGTTGGTAAAATATTGATTGTGTTGTTACCATGTCACTTTAGCATTTGGCTATCAATTCCATCTTTCGTACTTCGCAAGAACGGTAGCTTAGCAGCCATATTTTTGTTTTATCCCCAACTAATTGTCAAACAAATATACGTTCTGCAGAAATGCCGAAATAGATTGTCAATTTGATACAATAATTCTAATCTAGTTTTAACCTGCGCAAACAGATCTTGTTTGAACCATCTTGGCGGGTATGATTTTTCAATTAAGCGTTCGTCCATTTTGCACAGTAAAATAGTGTTCATTTGGTTAATCACTCCGTGTGTTCGAAGGTAACCGCTTTGTTTTACAGGGTTATTTACAAATATCCCATGTTTTTTATCTTTAAGTTTCGTTTTCTCGGCATTTGGTGATGTTTTTTTAAGCCTATGGTTTTTGTCATCAGTCCCCATTCCTATATCTGATAATGATTTCCTTACTGAGCAATCTAACAAAATAAGACTTTCAATTGTTGAAAACATTTTGATGGTCTCTTCTCAAACAAATTATTTCTGTAAGTCCACTCATGTGGGCCTACTTCTGAATAAACGTTACGTAATGGTTGTCATTAGCGGAATTGTTCCGAATCTCGGTGTGGTAGGCTACCTCGGTGGACTGATATTAGGATTTATACAGGCCACTTTCGCTAATCATCTCTACTTTCCACTAGGCCCTTAATGATAATGAACTTCAATTTGCCGTCGACTGTCTTCCCGTTGAAGAGAAGGCTACATGGTGACACGCACCCTGTCAAACGTGCTGGCTTAGGAGCAGTTGCATTAATTCGCCCGTGAATTGATGCATTATCCGAATTGAAGACAGTATCAAAGTTTGGTTAAGCTTTTCACCGTTTACGGGAAGAGTTTCCGAGAAAAAACTGCTGAAATGAGACCTAGACAATCGCGAGTGACACCCATAGTCCAAACATCTAATAACATGCATGCGGTTTAACACGTCAGGGCTAGATACCCTACAAGAAAACAGATTGAACGCAGGGGTTGACTACTTTCAATTGCTCGCACGAAGGGAAGGAACACTTTGAACTCCCCTCTATCGATGTACGGCAAAAATTTCTTCACGGTTCCTTGGTCAGCCAAGGTGCTAAATAAACTTGTTTTTCTTTCCCACCAAGTCCTTAGTTTTTTGAAGATGTCTTCCAGACAGGTGGTTGTTTTCTTGGCAAGCATATGAGTGGGTTTAGTATTATTTTATTCGGTAAGCCTTGAGAAATACCAACTGTTTTGGGGAATTAGAAAGTTGGGTACAGACAATATTACAGCTCTAATTAACGAACCAATAGTCAGTAAAAATCAGGTGGAATACCATGCCGAGAAGCTTCCACCTTCCCTTGAGCTGCAGTGGCGTTCGGATGTAAAGCTCACGAGTTCATGTCCTCATACCGCCAGTCAACATTCCAACTTGGCATCCATCTGTTGACCGCACCCCTCTGCCTGGAAATAATATACATTGTTGCTTCATTAGTAAAGAAACCATTGAAAAAAGTTATGAGACCAAAGTGAAAAATTAACCACATTTCTGTTCACTTGAGAGCTTGTCGTTTCATTTCTTGCACTCATACAAATATGACCGAAAAACATTTTGAAACGAATGAAATTTCGGTCAACTTACATAGATGATTTATCTAAACATGTGCATAAGCATCCTTCGTTTTCGTGAAAAGCTATGTGAAACTGAGTACATGGTTGTGGTGATTGCAACGTTTCAGTTTCTTTGGACATAAAAGATTAATGTACTTTAAGAAGACTTTCCGCTCTAACGTTTGTATTCCAGAATTTGCAAACGTTTCAGGTGAAAGTAGAGACTAATTCGCTCAGAAAATCACCCTCACGCTTTTTTCACCGCCATTGGTTGACAAACTCGTGTAATAAATAATCTGATCACTTGAAAGATACGACGACAAATTCTTCCTAAACGACTTTCTGGTGGTCTGACTTCTCCGGACGATCTGGATAAATGGAAACTCGGTGTGGTGTTTTACGTACAACGTCGATTCGATCTATTCATACAGTTTGTATACAGATAAGACACTCCCCTGCCGCAAGTATCCATCTACTTTTGAGTTGTCATCACTCATTCCAGACAGCGAAACAGATATAACGAGATTTCATTTCCGGTGCACCGCGGAAACGGAGTGCTTGCTTTTCACCCGAAGGATTACAGGGAAGTTTCGGCAATTTGCAAAATATCCCGAGTATTGGAAAAGAAATGCCACGTTAAATCAACTAGTGCAAAAGAAGGAGACTTCCAATGTTGTGGAAGATTCTTCCTCTATTAATCCACAGATTTCACAATTCATGGTTCCTGACCTTAGATCTACTCAGGAACATTCGAAATTCTTTGAGGTGCTCAAACATAGGGCCCAGTTGTATTGATCCATGAGTCTAGATATACCAGGTGCCTCTGTCGTTGATTAAGTCTCAAACAGAGGTCCAGAAGCTGCATACAATTGGTGAAGTGTGACAGTATGTGCCAGATCCACGTATGTTTTGCCGCCGTGAATCCTTGATGCCGAAAATTGACCCGAGAAGCCGGATGCACCAGGCATCAAGCAAGTCTCAACCAAGGTTAGGCTGCGTTCAGCGGAAGATTCAAAATTTATTCCTGCGGAATTTCGGAAGATGTTGGGCGGTAATAGTAACACTCCAGCGCCTCATTAGGAGTCAAACTGTTGGCTACAAACAACGACAGACTAGAAACGCACAGTTATCGATGGAAATTGCAGCACCGATGGCTTTTCTTGTTTGGATGTCTACTCAATGATCCTATTAAATGACTCAGTACGGGGGTATCCATACATATCAGCTGCTTGGAACGCGTCACCCGAAAGGATGAAGATGAAAGCTGCAAAGCCCCTGAATAAAATGGTTTTGCTCAATGAAGTGAAAGAAAAACCGTAATCGATTGTCTTGTCTACCGGTTTCTTCCATGGAGGGCCGTGTATTACTCGACTTGAATGTGCCAACCAAAGAGCACATGAAATACTCAGCACAACGTGAGTAAAAATAAACATAAAGACCAATATAACTAAGCTGGATGAGATCAATGGACACAATCAAGTTGTTTGCACGCCACACGAGTTCGAACATCGTTCCACAAATCGGTACAATTTTGAACGATTCACGTTTTTCCTGGCAAAGCTGCAATAAAATGCCAACAAACGGTATGTTAGGTGTCGATCAAAAGACCTAGAGAACTATACAATCAGCACACATGAAACATGCCACGTGCACAAAAAACGTAAAGGACTGAGAAGCTGTTAAAATAAGGTCTTACATGTTGACCGTTTTATGAGAATTTGTGAATGGTTTAAATGTCGAACTTGTAATCAGTCAAACAAAAACTTCCAAACTTCTTTTAGACTGACAGAGCCCACTTGCGATTGTCTCCAACCGAAAGTAACATAGTTTGTAATTGGTTTTCTTCCCGTGTTTTTTCGTTACCGCACTCTTATGATTCCTCAAGCAGCTAGCTCATTTAGCGAGCCACTGTTTGGCATCAAACATGTTCCGTTTTGTTTAAACAACCATCCACGATACGCACGTTGTCGATCTCCAAATATCCGATTGGATCCTCAACGAATTAGTAATGCACCAGTTGCAACTACTAACTCAATGTTTGCAGAGTCTTCTGTTTAACGAAATGCAAGCGCAACCGGTAGATTAATCTGTGTCTGGGAGACACGCTGTAATTTACGAATACAACGATCAGCAACTTGACAGGTTGATTAAACCGTGCACTTGAATCCAAAGGGGTATGAGCCACTCACTCCTCGATGAGGCAAACGGTCAAGACTAAAATGGCCCAAGTGAGCTTGCGTTTCTGTGTCCCCGTTAACGATTATAAAGAAACTCAGTTACAACTCGCTTGATTATTTTAGTGACAACAAAAGTGGATGAATCGAGACGAACAACGTGTCTATTGTGACTAAGCAATTTGATTACTTAGCGGAAACGAAAAGGGTTTGATATCCAACAAAGGCTTCCAAAATACGCGAGTTTTGTATAAGAGCACGGATTCACAGTGACGCAACTGCACGAAAAAAAACCAAATACAAACATGGAGTTTTCGATAGCCAGTGATCGCATGTCCAACCAAATTCATGTTATATGTTGTGTCGGCGACAACCGGTTTCCGATTATTGTTCACAGTTTGCAGACGGCAAGCTATCAAAAAGGCCGCTTATTCACAAACTGATCAGACCGCTGGGTCTTGAAAGATTGAAAAATGCCCCAGAAAACCTGCCAAGAATTCTCACTGTCTTGATGTTTCCCATCTTGATTGCAACGTGACACCTCAGTGTAACCAGCTGACGGAGTTATTCACACGATAGTCATGCAATCTAGGGATTTAGCAAATAATTAATGGCAGCAGGTTGTCCTGGACATTGCTTTGAGTAAGACTCATTTCATTGCAGCCAGCAACGTGTCCCTTCAAGAAAGACGTGTGTAGAGCAAAAACATGTCTAAAATATGATTACCTCCTAGGTCCGTGAATCTTGGTTAGAACTGTCGAAAAATAAAGGTCGATCTACTAGTGGCATAGTCTGACATGGTTAATAGCAACCCCGAATATGCTCATATTACTCAGGGTAGCGATCGACAATATATCACTTACCGGAAATGCCTAATATCATTAAATTTCAACAAATGTCAATCTTTAACAAACTGCCATGGTTCGATTACAGACTAGTTTCTAAGACACTGATCAATGGACTGATAATCTGCTGTCACAAATAGCCACTGGCTATCAGGACAACATCATCAAACAAAACATTGTACTACTATGCAGCCCCCGTTTTTTGTGTTGTCTAGTTCGCAGAAATTGCTTTGAACACATGGACTCTTTTAACGCTATTCAACTTCACATTTCAGCATGCGCGGAATTTTCAAACAAATGAAATTTAAATCAATTAATGATTTATTATTACTGTGTTGTTAGCAACTCTTGTTGGCAAACTAACATGACGATGTTTTCTAGAACGAAATAAAATTCGAATCGATTACAAAATCGAAATTTAAAGCTTACGTACTTGCACTTGTAGTGTGTCGTTTGATACGATTTGTCCAAGTGAAATTACGCATTTGAAGGTACACCGTTTGACAGATTAGACTGACCCGTTCGTTTGCCAATGAATGGCCCTGTGAGGAAGCAATGCCCCTGTAATATGCAACCAGTGCAGACGAAAGGTCGTAAATCCGAGTGTGTCCGAATTTGGCATTTGATCAAACGTCTGTGTGACGAACTTTGGCAAAAATGTGCTCATTAATTGAAGAAAAATTGGATCACCCTATTTAATTCGGCTTGCTGTCAACTTAACGTTCTAGCAAGGCGAGGGGGATTTAAATAGATTGGATTCCCAGATTAGAAACAACATGGCACTTATGGAATTTTCCAGTATTTAGTAGTCTTTTACGGTGTCATACTTTTAATGATGACAAACGTCCACTCAATTTTCCGTTCCGTACGATCGATCTAGGAGGATTGATAATTTTGCGGTTTTCTTTAATTTTTCTTCCAGAATGTTTGATGAGAAGGTGGCCGATGGACTAAATCAGTGGAAGTAACAATAGTAGTAGTATTAGCAGTAGTAGTAATCGTAGTAGTAGCAGGAGTAGTAGTAGCAGTAGAAGCAGCTAAGAGCATCTGTCTGCATATGTATTGGAAGCTGTTCACGTCCACAATTTAGATGAAGACTAGCAGGTTTATTTTGTAACAAGACGAGAGTAGACAAACATTTTGACTTGTTCAAATCAGTCTGTCAAAGATAATCGAGCAGTATCAATGAACCGAAGTAAATTTTTCATCCTGATTTATATATTGGGATATCAATTAGGTTCATTTCATTATTGCTCGAAAGCTATAAGCAAACGGCCTGAACCTCAAATAGACAAGGGAAGTTGAAGGAAGAATTATTTAATATTAGATCTGCTCAGTCTAAACAGTGGGCTATTGTACAGGTGAAGCCAGATAACAGAGAGGCTGTGTTGATTTGCATTTCTTAGGAACGCGGTTCGCGATTTCGACTCACAAATACTCAGATTATTTTACATTCAATGGCTTCCTGGCAAGCACAATCATGTCGGGCTAACAATGTAGGAAATACTTTTGTTTCTGTCTCGAGGACCTCATTTCATTTCCGACAGGCTGAGATTTGTAATGGTATCAATTGGCAATTTGCATGCAGTGCAGTTTAGAGGATATTTTTGCTTACTGTACTCCAGGCAGACTTTGTGCAAGTCAACATTTTGCGAATACTGGTAAAGCGCATATTTCTACTGCGTGCACAAATTTACGGAAATTTCGCATGTTTCAGGCTGCAACAGTCCGCACCGGGGAAAGTAGGCAGGCGCATGCAACCGGGTGAAGGTATGATTGCTACGTTTTCAATACAAGACAGTACAAAAACTTGAACTGCAGGCGAAAATCAATAAATGGAAAACGATGACCACACAAATGCTACGACACGCAGTACACGAGTCAGTATTGAACGGATAGCCAAATTTTTCCCACGTACTACTGTACTATTTCCCAGTATCGTAACAAACTAGGGATCAAATGAGCTCTCATGATCTAGCTGCAAAGTGGAATATCCCAGTTGGTGACAAAAGGAGCACGATCACCTTGTAAATGCAAGTTTAAACGAATAATTTTCGGTGAAAATTCATGGTCTTAACTTTACATTTTGCCCGTTCCGAATGAGGTGGAATAAAAAAACAAAGACAAAGATATGGGTATGTGCGTATGCACGTGCGCGTGTGTCACACATTTGGTGTGCACAATACTGTGCAGACAAGCACGGAATTGTTTCATTTCCCACTATAACTGAATATGATTACGACCCAAAGGGCAGCCAGTTTAAAGTGTCCGACGGAACCTGGGAATTTTGCTCTGTGTGCATTTGTGCTAGTGGTCTGAGGCCTACAGTCTGCATCCGGACTTGTTTCGATCGGCTAACAGGAGGACGGGAATGGGAGAGGGAGTGGACTGGTAACGTATCCATAGCATTCTCCTTGACACGAAGAAAGCAAATGCAGATTTTCCTGTTGACGTTGAAGCATTAAAAATTAGAGACGCTCCGTTTGTATCCCTACTGGATTTTTTGAGCTTCAAACAGACACACATATGAACATACACGCATCCTTTATTCGGCATACAATTTCATCCCACAGGTTTTCCGCATTGGCAAATGCGGATATGTAAGTCTTAGAAGCGGCTGTTCTACTTAATCTGTACCCTTAATTCGATCCGTCAGATTGTTCCAGCTGTCATAACGGTCCAACACGATCTGGCTAGATAGTCATTAGGCGTTAATTTTGATGGATAAAACAAGAGGGTGTTCGGTGAGGAAATAACATGATAGAGAATCATGCTGGTCTTAACTGCACTCAAAGTAAATACAATCAAACAAGATGAAAAATCCATGCATGCCCCTTTCGAGTATCGAACGAAATCCCGGATCGTAAAAGCAAAGTTTTCGCGATGATGAATTTGTAATGGCCGACGAAAAACTGTACATTTATGACTCCTATTTCCATGGCCGTTTGTCCCTTGGAAATCGTCATTTTTATCAAACCTTAGTGTAACGATTAGGCATCTTACGCAAGTGTCGAAATATCTGAGCGAGAATGATCGATCAATATTATGACAATAAAACTGCTGCATTTTTAGCTGACTTCACCATTATATGAAACCCTAATATGTCAGAAACCGACGGTAGACTTTGTCGATATCACCTGGCGTCCGTAAATCACCTCGTTTTTTCGTCTATCTGCAATCGCCGTATGTTTATTCGATCTTAAATGATTATTTCATTGTTTTGCAATCGAAAGGCGGCAGAGAATGAATTTTTTGCAAATTTCACTAGAAAATTATAAACACTCTGACGCCTTTTAGGAAATAACAAAAGTTCGTACGTTCGCATTTTCCGTTTTCTCTCTAACTGTTGTTCTTGGGACAATTTTCAGATACAGACAGATTGGCGAATACGGACCAATGTGTCTCCCAAAGAAATTGTCTCTTTTGAGTTGTCACTGGCAAACTGGTGCTTTCCGTAAAATTGGATTGTACTTATAAACATTTTAATACACGAGTGCTCATTAGAGTAGAGAAGATTGCACGAAACGGGATGGAATGAATTTCCGCTTTGTATCACCGGATATTAGTAGAAGAAAAGCAGCAAATATGGAAGTCTCTGTCCGGAATTGGTAAGGGGTCTTTCGTTATGTTTATGCCAATTTTTATTTCGCGTTCACGTATTTTGTTTTGCTATGTTGCACTGGGTTGCATTGTATTTTAAATTGGACTTTCGCACGTCTGCAATTTTGTATTTTCTTTAGATGGACAAAATAAAGTAACAAATTTCAAGCTTGAACCAAATAACAAAATTGCCAACAGGATGAACGTTTTGGGAATCACGAATGGAAATGAATTTACCCGATGAATGCATCATTCCAATCATGATCAGAATCAAACGTAAAACTGAAGTCCTGTAATAAACTCTAATACTAGAATGAACCGGCGGAGTAAGACATGACTTACGGGGATTAGCGAGAATGATAAAAGTCGGTCAGTATATCCTCTATTAATATTCCTGGAGAAATCCAACGGTGGGCACAGTATCAGCATGGACAGAACAAGCTGGCAAGAAGCGAAGTGTAATGGCAGTTTGCCCATGATCAGACCGTCCTTCGTTATGAATTAATAATGACCAACAGAGCGGCTATTTAGGATAATGCACGGTATGGAAAGACCATGGCAAATTGATGTTCATTGCAAATCGCATTTACCGATTGGTCAGTGATATGGAAATGGAGAATATCAGTGTCTGATTGCTTCTCGGAGAAAACAACATCGGAATCGAAATACAAATCCGCTAGATCCGCGAGCTGGTTTATGACTGTCGTCGCATATAGGGTGGGACTTGAACACGAACCAGATTGCAAATCAGTTTAGGTGTTTCTCATCTCTTCGATGATTTACACATGTGCCACAATCAAATTTAAGCACTTTCCGAAACCTCGGTGTGGTCACGTGCCAGCGGTGTTCATTTAGGAACCTGGCACCAGATATCGTAACTGTGATCTGGTTGATAATGAAATAAATTCATTCTACCGATTAAATAGGTTCATGAACCTCACACAGAAAATGCCGTTGTTATTCAACGCATGATGAATCAATTTCTGCCAACCTGTTTCGATTGAAAAAGCAACCACATGCATGTCATTCTTGCGGCTGATTATTTTGCTTATTATATCCGCGTATAATTATCCAAACTGTGTAAAAATTAGATTTAACATGAGTTAGCAGTTACCCTAATATGCTCAAAAATTCTGCTTGCCTCGCGTTGGACGTAACAAAAACTAGGCAACTTCCCGACTGGTAAAAGATCCATTAAACACTTGTTCAACAAAATACCTCTAAATTCCAAGGTGACAGGTTCGATTCCTTCAACCTATGGCGATTCCCCCAACTTGGTTACATTCACCGCGATTTACTTGTTGAAAAAATGCATTTGTTGTATCACTACTAAGAAAAATTAAGTAGAAAAAGTTTTGTGGTCCAGCGGGTGAGTAACGGTCCGTGGGTAAATTTTGTCCAACAAGTGATTTATCAAATATACAACCCACTAACCGAACCCAATGCATTGCCACCTAGCATCTACGTTCGGTAAGCTGTCGAAAGTCTGTGAAACTAGTGCAACCTCTGCGCAGTTTTACTCACCGTTGTCTGTGTTCCTGTTCGCGTTGCAATCTCGGCACGATCAACTTGCACGTTGAATGAATTTTGACAAGTAGAATGAAGCAGCTAGGCAGTGCTCATTCGGGTGTCCAATCGCTAGTTCTGTATTGACGAATGGCGAATGGCCGAAAGAAATCAATCATCTATCAACGAAACACCGAGCGCGCAGCTACAGCATCCACCTATAGAGAAATAGGCGGAAAGGAACCTGAAGTAGTCCAGGACAGCATCACTGGGGATATGCCAAAAGCCTGGGTTATACACCTGGGATCAAAAAGCAACCCTCATTTCTTGCAACCAGATTTTCGGACTGTATAGGTAATTGAATAAGTGGGCCATCATAACGCATTCTGGAGTAAAACTCGAAATGAAAATGTAACCACTATATTTAAGCTTTGTTGTGGAGTATAACACTTGGTCAAAGAGATGTTTGTCTCAAGGTTACGTCAATATTACTATTACTATTATTAATACACCCAACAGATCTTTATATCCTTACAAATCACCAGTTCGATGAAAATGATCGAGAACGTTGTAAAACAAAAAATTATGATATATTCTTCGTTGATAGAAATCACTGCAAAGCTCAGCTTATTGGATTTGGAATGAAAAGGGTCTGACACAAATATTACTCAAAAGTCATTTTGGTGCACGAAAGTAACGTCTGATATTAATAAAGGTATACACTTTTAATGTCACACAAGCAGACAGTCATTCGAAGTTTAGGCGCAAGATAAGTGTCACTTATGTGAGGATCTCGACAAGCTTCAGTCCAACAGACGAGTTGCATATGAGAAAAGATCTACTGGGTATCAAGTCGATGAGCTTCCGCAACCCTCCATATGGGAAAACAAATAAGTGCTGGACTCGAAAATCACTGCGACCGGTCTCCTTTTTGCTTAGTGGACACTACGTTCTCACTAATAAGTCGATGCGCTCCAATCGTTACCACTCGTTCCACTGAACAGATTTATCATCCCAGCATTCCTAAAGGACAAACACTACATTACCATCTTTAAAATGGCTAGTAATATTCTGTTTGCTTCGTTATGTGAACGATTATGTCCATATGAATTTTACAATTATATTTCCTAGTAGATCAATTATTTGGAACACTTATTGAGGTCGGAATGCCAAATTTAGCCTATTGCTTTGACAAATGAGTAGCATCACGACCAGTGGTAAAATAATATGGAAGTCGAGTTTGGAGTCGACAACGTGTGCTGTGAACTCTATAGGACAAGCGTTTACTTCTTGCATTGTACTCTTCATTGATCATGGTTTCAATCTGATGCGATCTATACTCGGATTTGTGATATATGTGCAGTTATATAAAGAATTGAAAATTCCTACCGATGTTTAAGAGGCATACGAAAATCATTTCTTTGTGAAGTCTACTGGCAATTAGAGTGCGGCATTAGGCGGTTGCTACAGCAAAGATCATAAGTCCGAGCGAAAGATCCACGGATTACTTTGGCGGTAAAAGGCAACTCTCTGTCGCCCGGCTGGTTACCACTCTTGAACCATTAGGACAGTAATTGGTTCTTTGCCACTGCAGGTCCCAGGGTCATGGTTACCACCCCTGTTCCCGCCCTGGAGACCATGAATCACACTCACTTCATGAAATTCATACTTTAAGCATGCCAGAATGAAAAAAAGACAGTTTCAACGTGACTTGTAACCGACCGGTAGCCTAACTGACTTGCTCGCAGTCCGGTACATAACCATGAGCAATGTTGAAACTTTTTATTTTCTATTTAATTCCCATGCTTCATTTGTAATGAAAGCGGGGAAAATTGCAAACATTTGAAAAAAGTATCATCACCGTTGAAGAAAAATGACAAATTAGAATTTATTTTCCAGATAGAAATTAAATTAAACTATGTAGAACTATTCCTTTATTGCCTAGTCACTTTTTATTAGCGCGCAGACATTAGCAAATAAATGAAACAGTGCAAACCGTTCGATTTCTTTGAGAAAGTCACGTACTTACTCAAATGAATTTTTCTAACTGTGGGAAAGTGACACCGAGTACGGGAAGCAAGCGAACCACACACCAGGAAAAAAAATAAGCGTGAAGCATGTTCAAATGCATCATTGTTCTATCCATCACGTTTCACATGAAAACTGACGGCATTGTAAAGAAACAAGTGATCGAAAATGACTAGCAACCAGTCACATCGGGGCAATTTAGTAACCGTTTCTCACTGATAAATGATATGGACAAATTGGTGCCGGATCTCAAAGAATTAATGCGAAAAAGACTATTGATTGCTAAAGAGGAATGGTCCGTCCGTGAATCACTTTGGCACAGATCATGTGCACAAACTAGCCGTTGAGTGGTTGGAATTAACTACCAGTTCTTTTTCGTCTATTATAAGAACGCAATGCTAAAGTTTCCTGGTAGTATCGATGCAAAAATACCTCAAGATGTTTACAAAGGACTGTTAAACCTGACCGATGATTTGTGGTGCAACAAATCTACGAAGCGGTGTCCATATTCACCAGTTAATTAGGTAGGAAGACCATTATTTGGTGCATCTGATCCAAACGTGACAGGAATTAAATCACTAAATCGATGCGTGATTTGATATGTTCTGTGTTTTTCATGAAATAATTCACCATTTGATATAATCGCTCAACTGACAATAAAGAAACCATCGAAGCACTGTACAGTTGTCTCATCCTTGTTAGGAATCATGAGCAGTGCATATGGACCGCGCCCGAACTGGGACGCCAATCCGAGCACGAACAAGGACGAACGATTCTGAGTCGAACGCCTAAGCCATTAGGCTACCGGGCAGGCTCTGAACGGTTTGTTGAATTTCACCACATGATGTTGCACCGATCCGTCACTCAGTTGCACGGTTACTATCCGCTAGCTCAGAGCGATCGACCCCTACTGATAGATGACTTCTCTGCAGGTAGCCAAATCACGACGAACGCTTTGGATATGATCTACGGAGCTTGATTTTTGGTACATGTTAGTAGTAGGAGGTTGAATGTGATGCAAAGTAAATCACTAAATCAATCCGTGGTGTGATATGTTCTGTATGAATAAGTATTTGTCAACAAAGACGTTGCCTATTTCGATTTGAGAAAAATGAATCGTCTTTCTTGTATCATTAAATTTTCTGTCTTGAAATAAGAGGCAATATGTAGACCCGTGTTTGCGCACTTGGAAGGAACTTAAGTTGTTTCGAATAGTTGCGGTTAATCTCGTTCTTCTGCGAACCACAAGATAAGCAAGGCGGAAGAAAGCAGTCGATCACGTGAACAAAACGTTGCAATATGCACTTTGAATAGGATTTATATTTAGCTTAAAGTACACACAGATAAAGTGCACGAGAATTGTACGGGCACAGAATACACTGGGATACGAATGCCGAATTTTATTGGCGAACAAGTATGTGGAAGTTGTAGATTGTTGCTTATGTCCCGAACAAATCTCGGGGAATAGAACCATACAGAAAGAAATCATTTTAATCAAAAATATTTCCAAATGAATAGATTAACTTTTCAAATTTGGTTGTAGGCAGCCCATTCTATTGCCATTTTTTGATCTCCAGTTTTCCTGATCACATATTCATGTTCAATCAAAGGGAAAACATATCTTCTCTGAATGACTTGCGAGCATAAAAAATATCAACTGACCAAATGTTCTCATGCACCCTTTTAGACCGTTCATGGAATGCGCATGTTTGCAGTGAATCGGTCAGTCTTGTCCAGCGTGGCACACGTGCCAGAAAAAAGGACTGTGCCGAATACTTTGGAAAGTGAAGGAAAATTAATTAGAATACCTGTATCGCTGTCTAATTTGAGGATACTAATTTGGAAATTGAACGTGTCGTTTAGGGGTTATCGTTTTTCGAAGATACAAATAATGCATGACTTGCTTTGAGTATTAATAAAAACGAAATGCATTGCAACCATGATTCAAAATTTTGCAGAATCTCACAATTGGGTTAGCCAGTGTTTGCATGGATGATGAAACCGTTTAGGAAAAAATAAACAACAATGCCATGCGGATGGTTACCTACTTTCAGTCAAAAAAGACCTTTTCAGAATAAGACATGTGAGCTTCAGTCTTCCGTTTTTATTGTAGGCATTGGTGCATATCGAAGAGTAGGGGGAACGGAAACCGTTTCAGAAGCACGTGATCTATTTCGCGATTATTTCCGTTCGCCAGGTGTACATATCTCGCACTCTCCCATCCAATTATCCTTACACGTTTTCATTCCAACACTGGTTTTCGTAGATGGATCTGTTTGGAATCATTAGGACAGTGTGCGTTCAGCGCACATACACGTGGCAAGATATCACAACCGCGAAACCGACAATATGCTCCCGGGAAAAGTTTATTCTTTTAGCCCTGATAAGAAACTGCACAAAATGACAAAATCATCGCTTTACACTCATTCGGCATCTGTGTGCTGCTCACATTAAGCAAATAAGTTGGGTAACATATGTGAGACATTGTAGTCAAAAGATGCGCATTCTTTTTTCTATTCATTAGGGGATAGCGATATTATTTATAGAGACTCTTGTTCAACGTCACCTGGTGCGATACAGATTGCAGCAATAATTTATCGTTTATTCATCAGACAGAAATGTTGCTCCCAACCGGGTAGGATTCTCACTCTTGGCCGTCTTTGAGGTCTTGTTTACGGAAAACGTACTAATCAAGACTAACAATTCCGTACCGTCCTTACGCAATAACAACAAGGGGAATAGCTTTGGAATGAAGCTGTGGATTTGAAAGTAATTTAGGTATTTATAAGCTGGATGGAAATGTTTGAAACGGAGTAAATTAGTCCCAAGAAAGCCTTGAGCGGTCGAAGACACACGTGTTGTTTTAGATGTTATTACAACCCGTAGTTGAACGGTCAATGGCCTTCAGTTTGCCCGTTTCGCGACAGTTAACTAAATGAGATTATTCTCGATTTCCCCGACCACATATTCAAAGATAAAACACTGAAATTCATAGCAAGAAGACAAAGGAATAGGCCAATCGAGGTGTCATCATTTTGGCTTTTGGACTTCGATTTTCACATCTCCAGGATGATCACTACCACTTGCCACCTCGCTTGACAAACTTCATCTGTGGCTACGATCAGATTTCATCAGACTGAAAAGTTTAATTCAAAATGTAAACATTATTTTGGGGTTTTAGGATAACATTTAAATATTTTTATGGAGAATGGTTTTCCGGAAAGGAAAGGAACTGAGAGAATTTCTCATTCCAAATCCAAATTTTTCAACTTCACTAAAAACCTAGTTTGGAAAGAACTCTGCATAGAGATTTTTTAAATATCATCCTGCACAACATGGAAAAAAATGCATAAAAAATCATAGAACGCTATTTTTTCAAACTTTACTTTGCAATTGAATTAGAAAAGAATAGTCTGGACACGAGAGCCACCCGTGGGACTTATTGACAATATTTCACTGAGCTCATTTCGAGGACACGTTGACGTCAAGGTTTTTGTTTGGCAATTTGTATTCACGCCAACAATTGGAATTTGTTAAATAATTCACAGGGGTCAGGGGGTAAAAAGTCCAACGAAGGGTGACAAATGGAGTCCAGGCAAAAGTAATCCTAACCAGCGAATAGACTTTGACTTGATGATGAAGGTGATCAATGTCATTTTTTTACGCAGTTTATTGTCTCCTTTCTAATGGAGTTCTGGGTTTACTGTTTTACTGGCTCCGTTCCTATTAGAACGCGAATATTAGACTGAACGTGAAAAGGGAAATAATTCATCAGATTTGAGGCTATTTACTGATCGCTTAGGTTGTCTCCTCTACCCTTCCTGTACGTTTTGCCTGTTCTAATGATTCCTTCTAATTTAAATTGTGTTGAAGATTGACATGTAATAGCAAGGTTACAAATCATTAAATAAAATGCAGTTGATATTATTTGGAAAAGAAATCAGAGCGGCAACTCTCCTCGAATTTCCCAAACTCGTCCGTACGATTTATAAGTCATGGGGAATAGTTCAAGCAATTTCCTTGGTGTCTATGTGCGTGTATGTGCTTATGTGGCGAGATTTTGGGTTCGTTCTGAAGCAATCAAACCAATGGACGAGGTAGAGTAATTAATTTACGAGTGTCATTCGGTTCGTCCCACGACAATTAGTATCCGCGTTTTGCGTAGGTGTTTGCGTGTGTTTGTGTGTTGACGTGCACGCCATGGTCAATGTAGGCCTGTAGGAGCTCTTTGCTCGTTTTCTTCTAAGCACGCTGGATTTATCAAAAGAGAACGAACTTTTATGACGTCCGTTTGTTGGACGCGTATGAGGAAATGAACAGACAACTAAAATCTTTCATTTGTAGCTCCATTTTCTTAGAGTAATTCATTTATTGGCCGTGATCACCAATCCCAGAAGTATTTGCTAGCTCCGAGTACTTGTGTTTTCCATATTATGCAACATGCGACGCTTTGGCTTCTCTTATATTCATAGTGTAAACTATTCAATTCAGAACCGCTAGCACTCTTTCGGACCCAAGAAGGTAAACTATTTTTTTTCTGTTTGATGTTTTAATTAGAAGGGAGACATAAAATGACTTTCCATTGGTTAAACAATTGTCTTTTCCGAAGCGGTACTGCATTCATACAAGTCAGTGCGGACCAAAGACATAGCAAGCGTATTCTAAATTAGTCCCGGTTTATTTGACCGTCCTATTTCCTGATTGCGGGAACTTCTCGTTCTTCGTATTATACACTGATTTGTAACTAATCGACAAGAAGTTGAATGCCAAACAAAGGATATAACTTCGTGTCACCGATTCCCGCGAACTTTGTGGAATCTTATTTGAACCTGTCGGAGCGTGAATAGTTAATGCACCCAATCACATCGGACGGGACAGTATCAGGTACGTCAACCTGGCGAGAGGCTTCAAAGCAAGATTTTCCATCCATTCGTAAGCAAGACACATAGAAAAAACAAAAACGTTTGGCGAAAAATGTACTGATTTTGACATAAACAATCAACTTTACGACACTTTCATTGTGGCCAAGTGACATTGGCATTATTGTTGGCAAAAAAGAAATTACCAGCAATATACTTAAGAACGAATTTGTATTGAATTGACCAACAAACGATATGCAAATCCAAACGTAGAAAGTCATCCAGCGGTATGCGTCCCAGTCAACCTTTTCTACCCTCGTGCGAACTGAACATTCCGACGGTTTCCGACTGAGACGTCTAGTTCCCTTTAATGATGTATGGCATAAACCCGGGCCCTCCACCAGTGGCCAAGTGGAAAGGCCGTGGCGTTTAGACGTGAAGGTCGCGGGTTCGAGTCTCCCCGCCGCCAGTCAACCTACCCACTTTCCAGCCCTCCTTTGGCCGCCTCCCCTTCAGGAAAAATGATGTAAAATGCTTTCTATTAATAAAAAGGAAGTGAAGGATTAGAACGCAGCATTCACAACCTGTATCCAGTCGCGGTAGGTATCAGTGGTCCATTTCTACAAATTTTTGGTATTACTAATCCACATCTCCATTCTGTTTGACGACCGAAATGTGATTTGTGAACAGTGTGAATCGCTTGCAAGTTAGGAATTGTTCCACTTTTACGAACTGTTGCCGCAGAATGCGGTGACATGGAAGGCAAGTCAACCCGAAACAAACTAATTACACTGCGACAAGATTTATTCAGGAGCAAGATTTGCTACTAATTTGATTGAATAAAAGTAGGATAAAAACTGTAACTGGAATTTGTAGCTATTTTAGAAATTAAAATTTTTAATTATGCCATTGTCAGCTGGTGGGAAGTTGTGCTGCTTGCAATTTATGTAATTCAAACAATTTTTCTAAACGGTTTCTAGTCATTGTTCTGAATCGGCTATTAAAGTTCGCTAAAAACGAATACCTCAACCCCTTCCCTACAAAAAAGACTGTTCTCGTGCTTTGTGTCTTCTTTTCGGGAGCCGTTCAAAGCTGACGACTGTCCAATTCTGGTGTTCATGCACTGTAAGCCCCATTTAATCGAACAGACTTATATCTTGACTACTCTTGTTATAGTCGGTAAACCTCCAGGGATTTCATTTAACAAGAGCCTCTTAAATTGCGTACATGGACACAGAACTAAATGATCGATCTATTTTGCCTATTTGTGTCTCATGTGTAGAGAACTCATGTACCGATGCGTGATGACAGTGTGATTTGATGGTACAACTTTAAGGTTGATAGCTCATTGCTGCCTCCAAAACGTGTGACAGAAGGTACAATTATTTGGCAAGTAATCTACTTATCACTACTCGGCAGAAAATATGGTGGATGCGTGTCTTTCGTTTTCCTTGTCACTGAGAAAACTATATGAAATCGTGCAAGAGCAAGGGTGTGGTTAGAACTAAGCAGGGAATACACCTGCATAGTGATCATATATCATGATAACGGGAAAGAGGAAAGCTATCTATTGCAGCTTATTTGAGTAAGAAGATGCGATAGGCTGAAGCTATTCTACGTAAGTCAGAAGTGGTTTTTTCAGCAACTGTTTACCGGCTAGTACTCGTCAGTGGATGAGTCATTCGTTGCTAGGACTCTTTACTCGTTCCTGGTAGCGAAATTTGTTTTATTTTACGATGATTACTCAGATTCTCTTAGCAGTTTTCCAAATTCCGAGGAGAACAATCAATTTTCTCCCAGCAGCGTCCAATCGATTGGATTTACAATAAATACGAAGCATTTACAACACTACAGCATTGCAGATTGCACGAAGTGACTAGCAGTAACCGTCAAAAGCATCAAGTGGCTAGTGAAATCTGTTTGTGAAACCATAACAAAAAGGTTGTTTGCTCAAGTGCCCTGGAATTTGGGACGGAAGTCACTTAAAATAAACTATTTCAATAAAAAAATTGGATAAAAGTTCGCAAATCTCATCACGAGAAAGAAGACCATTATTAACAACATATCTTCCTCATGGAAAATCCGGTTCTATACAACTGGATTTTGTGGTACTTTGGAACTTCACAAACCATGTAAGTAATTTATATGTACGGAATATTGAAATACCGGGACAGAATTTCCGGTGAAACCAAGGGAATGCATGTTTTCGACTTCCTTACCACTGAATAAACCTGGGTTACTTTTGTTCATATGAATTGCACGGACGCTTGGTTATTTTTGTCTATTAATCCGCAAATTAAGAGCATGAAGACCCGCCCGACTTCATCTTCCTGGTTGTCGTCTACGAGACGAATTAATTTTTGCTTTAAGTCAGGGTTAATCTTTGGAAATGTTTTGAAGATAGCCATTTGATTTCATCTAATTCAGTGAAATTGAATTGTACAGAAGCGGCATCCAGTCACTTCGTAGCAAAGTGAACTCTCTGGGTCACCTTATCGGAAAGCGACACGGTGAAATGCGAATTGTCAACTGGCTGTTATCTACATCAACAGGGTTCCTATTACTGAAAGACCTTTCACCAATTATTGATTTCCTACCTTGACTGTTAACTCAAGCAATTGATTGTTCTGTACATATGAATGTGACGAAGAATTTTCTTGGTTCAAAACGCAGTTAATGCGAACACACATCCTGGCGTTACATGTCATTTCTGCTGATGCTGGACGTTTCACCCTGGATAGCGACGCTTGTAAACTAACCACTAGAGCCGTATTAGTGCAAGAATCATCACTCGGTGAAGTATGAATTGCATACGCTAGCTGTGCATTAGATCTCACCGAACACAAGTTTGGCATCACAAGTAAATAGATTTTGTGGCCAGTTTGTCTTGTTAACCAGTGTCTAGTAAAATTTCTTTGGGATTCCATTTAAGATTAGAACAGACCGTCATTCCTTACAGTAGTTGATGAACTCTAAGAATCCGGAAGAACAAGTGGCGAGGTAACACGGAAGGCTACAGGAATACGATTTTATCTGTGAACGTTGGCCCGGACTACGAAATCTTAAAGCGGACACACTTTCAGAATTTTCTTACCCAGTAAATGTCTTATGAAAAACCACAAATGAATTGGCGGATGAGGTGGGGAATGGTTTGTACACCTCTACGATTCATAGGTACCAAGAAAGAAGTAGGAATTAACGGTCCAGTTGTGAAACGCAAACCATTTCGGCGGATGAACAGGGGTTACGACAGACATGCAACCAATTGACATCGGTCAGCGGAATTTTGTACATCAACATGAAATTGGGTGTACAGGCAAGGGACGGCAACGATTCTTTAAAGCATATAAGAACCATTAAATGTAGCGATCAAAGAAAAACATAGGTATCTATTCATGGGCTTTGTTGGTGACCCCGCATTCACGAGGATGTGGTTATGGTGTAAGACAAGCTTCACGTGAGTTGCAGTTAACAAACAAATTACTACTTCCATCTCCCTGGAATCGATAGAACAACCAGGACAACAATTCGGCAAAAACATCATTGGGCCGTTACGGATGGCGCGTTACATGGTCTTCATGGTCTAATGTTTCACGAAGTGGAGCATCGCGGAACCCATTCAATCCCAATCGCAGTCGCAAATGCTGTCACCTCCAAATCTGTTTGCCGACAAAGGGCTCCTCCAAGACTACACTCGGACCAAGGGAGATCATTTGAGAGCCAGTTGCTAGGCGAGATACCGAGTATGTCAGAGATAAGAATAATGAAAGGGACGCCGAGTATTTCTCAAAGGAAATGAACCAGTTGAACATCAATGGGACTAAAAAAATATCCATCATAATTTCGTGAAAACCGTGGGGATGAGGTTTTCTCGCTGTATATGCTACCTTGCAGTGCAGCCCTACCCACCTCAATAGAATACAGACTGGCATGCCTTAACATGGGCGACAGAACTGGTGTCACTATGCAGTTCGCTGCCGGTGGTAGACCATTATATAGATATATATAGACATATATATACATATATATATATAGATGCTCCTCAGAGAAGATTACAAGAGGTCTTCAGTAACTTTCCAAAGAACGGGATAAGAGTGCAAAATTACCAAAAGTAAATCTAAGCCTGCCGGGCCCAATGGCACAGCCAAGAGTTTGGAGATCAGACCGCAGCAGACTTAGGGATCAGATTTTAAGTTTCAAAAAGCCCGGAAGAGACCGTATTTAGTCACACTAGTAAAGGTTACCGACGGGTTATGTGCTATGACACGTAGATAGTCGAAGGGTTGGATTATTGGCAGCCCACAACAATCACTTGAAAACTGTCTACCAGTCACCAATCTCTAATCATGAAGAAGTGGGGCTCGTTCCTGCGGGTGAACTCCCGGCCGTGAAACGAAGGGTTGATTTGCAACCGGAGAATGACGACAGGATTTGGATATCATCAGTTGACACTCAGAAAAGTGTTACCTCAGAGAGAGGAAAGTGAACCAAGAACAAAACTTTATCAGCGAGATTGTTTAATATGAACTAGTAAGGAAAAGGCGGACCAAATAAATGCTATCCCCTAATTGTTCCCGGTCCGAAAAAAGTTGAAAATGACTACTATTGGGGAAGATATACTAGTACACCTGTCGCAACGCGTGTTTTTGTGGTCCAAGGACGCAGTGCCTAATATACGGCAGTCTCTGTGGCTCGAAACATTTGTATAATGTCAAAACTTTCCGTTTGTCTGAAATCTGACAGCAGCCGTTGTCTACACCAAAACAATCAGATGATTAAAGTTAATGGAAACAGAAGAATTTTCATTTCGGTGAACTGTTCCACTGCTTGACTCATTTGTTAGCGTGCTTGCTCATTATATGACTGTAGTCGTCACTCAAAAGTGTGTTTCTGCAATTCTGTGCACACTTTGTTTTATAAAATGCACTGATTGTGGGACATCAATTCCTTCCATACATAAAGTTAACTTGGATACGTTCATAACAATAAAAAACAAGGAGAAAGAAACACTTCACGGTTCATGATGAAGACCCTAGTCGTGAAGATTAAGTCTCCGTTTTGAAAGCGGTTATTACCTGTCCATGGGTGACCGTATCCGAACAACATTTGGAAGGGCTTTTGTTATCTTTGATTGGATACAAGAAGAACCACCTGACGGTGGGTACTTTCATCTACCTCGATGTGCGTATATTTTGCAGTGGATATCATGGACAGCATTAATTCTTGCTCATGACTAGAGTTCCCGAATTATTTTTCCCATTTTCGTTAATACGGAAGAATAATGTGCCGTGTTTATCAAGTGTATATAGAAGCTTTGTCGGACTTGACGTAACTGCCTGGGAGAATCGTGTATACCAGGTTTTCTTGGCAATCGCAAAGTTCGCAAGAGACATCACGATATCATCGCACGTAAAACATATTGTAATTCCGTACGATCATTCTATCATTTGATGCTTCTAATCATTCTGCAGGTCTTGTCTTATAGTAAACTGTTGCAAAAATGAATAACTCCTAAGAAACCACATTGTATTGGCTGTGTAAACACTAATCCATATTCGGTGCTTGTCTTCAAACATTTTCACACAAGTACGAGGTGCTTTTCCTGACTCGAATCGGGTTTCGATTTTGAGGGAACATAGAGTGGTTGGATAAACGGGCCTGAACAACAAACTATTCTTATGAGAAATTGAAATAGTCATTTATTCACTGATCCGGAATTTCAAAGTCGATTTTCTTTATTTGGAACGGTCTTTCAATTATAGGCTTGGCATGTTGGAAGATTCGTGAAACACATGGCACCTTTTGATTGATCGTCTCCTACTTCCGAGCAAGTAGAAGAACCAAGTACAAAAAATGCTGCTCGGGTTTCATAATCCCAACTTTAATTTCTCAAACACTATCATTTAATTCCAGGTGTTAGTTCGAATCGGTCGGTCATAATTTTAGTGCTTGCATTCACAAAACCATCATACTGAGCTTTGCGCAAACTGTTGCAACCATAAGCGTCTCTGAATGTTCAGGTTACTCGATTTAGTCGAACAGATTCGTCCCACTCAGTCACGTTGTGGACAACGCTGGAGCATTTTTGCTCGATTTCTTGAAACTGAAGATAAAAATCGATTGATGCGCGGTAACTCATTTGACCGTTTGAAATGCATTTGTGCTGTTCACTAAGCTTTCTGATGAATGCCGCTTGGATTAAGCTTCAATGACCCGTTAAAAAGAAACTACGAATTGTAAGTATTTTTGATCATGATTTTCAGTATCAACTCAAATAGACAAAATTTATAAGGTTTGCCAGACTCTTACCTAATTCCGTGTTAATATTCAATTAGTAAAATAACACGGATGGTTTTGATCTACCCGACTAGTTTCACAGGGAGGAAAACATCACTGATTTGCATAAAGCAATGTTCCGGAATGTGAGGAAGTAACGAGAAGAATGTGTCGAACTTTTTGAGCAAAGCTTCATGCGATTCAAGGTCTGAGAATTTTTGGGGCGCATTCATCGATTCATAGAGTCATTTTTAAGTAGACGGCAAGTGCGGGTGCTCTGGTACCGCGGCAGGTCCACTTAATTCGAAATAAATCGTCAAAGACTATGAGCCGCTACCCCAACGTTTCACTTGAAAAGCCGACATGGAGTCTCCATATAAGATGCATCCTAGTGAATGGCCGATACCCAAAAGGTTGACGTGATTAAACCTCACTCATGAAATTCACAGACTGGCATAGCGACAATAACGAACATATAGAAAATAATTTTTCAAGTTGGAAAATGCTCGTTCACAATTTAAGTGGAAGTGAAATAAAAATCATACGTCGTCGATGGAAAAAACTAATATCTCCCAGAGCGAAAGACCACTAAAACCTAACGCATTTATCATGCAGCTAATATCAACGTATGGAACATACAAGACACAATTATTGTACTGAAAGATAAGATTTTATCCAAGGTAGAAAAGTAAACAAGTAAACAATATCAACGTTGAAAATCCAGAAATCTGGCACCCGTGACTAGAACAAAACAAAACCTGACTGGCAGCAATATTCGAATGTTAGATGGCACATCTCTTGTCACTAAGTGCAAAGTCTCGGGCAGAGATTGAAACTTCCAGAATGCGTTCCAAATTAAAACTCTCATTTGTGTTAAAACATGATATTCAACGTTGATATTG
>LUCM01002208.1:388140-462238 GCA_008360955.1 Fasciolopsis buskii | reverse complement strand
GGGAAGCTGTGTGATCTAGATTGCGCAGAGGACGTCGTGCGCTTGTTCAAATGCGCGGACCATGCACAAAGTGCACTTGACAGGCTATCGAAGTCTGTAGCTCGGTTCGGCATGTGCTTTGCACCTTCAAAGTGCTGTTGCAGGATTGGACGACAGCAGTGCCGAACTGGGTGTTGAGCGCAGAGGAACTAACGATTGAAGGCCGTTTCACCTACATTGGTAGCTGCGTGTCGAACGATGGCAGTTCGGTAGTGGAGGTAAATGCGCGTATCTCGGGGGCTCGAGCGGCTTACGCTGGACGGAAGCGTTTGTGTCGTAGTTGAATGGTCGTGTGTACTGTGCCGCAGTGCGCTCATTTCTGTTGTACGGTTGCGAGACATGAATTATGCGTGTTGGAGATGTTCGTCGCTTGGAGACTTTCGACCACCTATGTCTACGTAGTATGGCTAGAATTGGATGGATTGACCGGGTGAGTACTGCAGAGATGAAGAGCCTCGTACTAGGTGCCATTTCAGAGAATGCTTTATCTCAACTCATGAAGCTCAGTAGACTACGCTGGTTGGGTCACGTTGCGTACGGCAAACACTCGTCTACCATACCGAGCGCTATTTTGCTTTTTCCCAACGGAGTGGAACAAGCCATATGTGCGGTCGCCGTTTGCATGTTGCTCATGCATGCTTCGCTTGCTTGCTCTTATCAAATGTACTCAATTTCCTACCGCTCCGACTGACTTTTCGTTGTACCAGTCGAGTATCCCTTTTGTCAGTATTGTATTTGTCCAGAGCCAAGTAAGAATGACACATAAGTAGTCACAACGGTTAATGGGAATCAAACGTAATACGAGAACGACGTTAAGACAACCAGCTTCAAATGAAACATCCCCGAAATATTACGGGGACGATTTGGAGACTATTTTTCCCTGGCCACTGGAAAAAAGTCACCATTAGAAATGATCTGGGTATTTTGTTTCAGATTCAATGCAATTTTTTTAATAGCCAGCGATTTCCTGATGCACCATCTACGGTAGGTCGTCATGAAAACAAAACCACCCTCCCGCAGTAGCGACCTTGAAGACACGAATGGACGCGCTGCACCAAGTATTGTATAGACAAGCATAGTAAGTTGATGATAACAAACATTCACTGCTCACTATTCATTGATCGGCGGCAGAGACACTTTACCCGTTCGGTCCTCATCGCCGACAGTTTCCTGCTACACCTTCCGAGGGGAGTCGTTCCACCTCCAGTTACAGTTCCAGTTAGATTACAAGACTATACGGCGGGATTCCTGATCGTCCAGGTTCTTGCAACTAGTGCTCCTCGCATTAGAAGATGCCTTGACAATGAAAGGGTTGAAGTCCTCTGCAGTTCCTGAGCTGAAAGTGTGAATCTTGCATGTGAGCCCGACTCCTTTCTATTACCTTCAGAGGGGGAAATTCATCGATGCTTTCGACCATCTCCTCAGCCCCACGATTCACACTGTCATCTCCAAACACAGCTAGCCATATGTTGTCTAGTCTCCCCTCAATTTCGCGCACTGACCTTGCCTTGTAGCAGGACACGAATTTGCTCCTCCAAGTCCTTTGTTTAACCGAACGACCGGCGGTGGCCAAACGCAAAAGGTCGTGACGTTTGGACGTGAAGGTCGCGGGTTCGAATCGTCCCACCGCCGGTAAACTTCCCCACTTGGCAGCCCTCTGCTGACTGCTGTCCCTTCCTGAAAACTGAAGAAGTTATTAATTCATTAATAAAGGAAGTAAAAGATAAAGGACCGCCCAGTGCGCTCGCCATTTGCGCGTTGCTCATGCACGGCCCACTGCACGCTCCTGATAAAATATACTGAACATTCCACCGCCGGTCGAGGGTCAAGGTTGTCAGCATTGCAGCCGTGCAGGGCCGAGTAGCGGTGATGCACAACTGGTCAAATGGTTAAGGGCAAGGAGACGTTATACGAGATCCGCGTTAAGACAGTCTGTCCCGAAACCTTGATCACCTTCTGCGCATGCTTGTTCCAGCTGTCCACCACTCGTATAACAAACGATTTCCTTCTCGACCTGGTCGTTACATGCTTTTGCATAATAGTTTCCCCGCTCCCTCTTAGTGTTTCCTTCCTCCCTTATCTTGAATAGGGCCCCACGGTGACCCCGAACTTCGGCCAGGCCCCTAACGATCGTGAAGACCTGTACTAAGTCACCACTTTTCCTACGTTTTTCCAGAGATTACAAGCCCTCAGCCTCTGCCAATTTGCCTCAAGTGTCCAAACGAGCTTGTGAAAGCACTGAACAAATGGACTCTTGGCAGAGCGTGTTTTCGATTCACGGACCTCTGGGTTATGAGCCCAACAGGCTTCCAGTGCTCCAATCCAGAACTCACCAGCATTTGGTTATCCACTATTGACCTGAAATGTTGGTGTTTGTCCTCTTTCGCCACAGTTTTCCGTAACGATTTCCAAAGTTCGGCTGATCTCCTGGAAAGGTGGTAGTTCACTGTCAGTCCAGTAGGCCCCAGCTAATTTAGTGCAAAGGCGCGCTCTTCACATTAAAGTGGAAAGAGTGGACCCTGGCTTACTGGCAGCAACCATATTGCCCAAATCAACATGTAAGATTTAAAGCAAAATTACATAAACCGTGTATGTACAAATGAAAATATTCGTAGAAATGGTGGAAAATGGAGTTCCAATTTTGCTCCGATTCACGCGCTGCTGAACTGTAGCAATGTGCTACTGGTTACCGGCGAGTTTTAATTAGTTCAAGTGAACTTCCGTTAGGTATGCCCAGTAAATGGCGTAAATCCACGTTAACTGACGATTGAAGATGCAGACAACGCCTGACTGGATTTGTACTGATGCCTGCATCTCTAAAGCCCAAATATGTGACAGCATTTACCGGTCATCTATATGCATTCGTATGTCTTGGATGCTTCTCGAGGCATGCATCATTGCATGGTCAAGTGTTACAGCGATATTGCAAGTCACATTGAACAGGCAAGTAAACATTTGTGTACAAAATGAAAAGAAATAGCAAAACTGGTATATCAACTGAAACACGGTGTTTATGCACACCAACGATGCGTATCGCAGGTGCGGAGTTCAACTGGGCCATGGTGGCGGGCGTGGAGGTGTCTGCAGTATTCGGATTTATCGTGTCTTTAAATTGGACATGAATGTTAAAGTGTCATGAAGAAAGTCTCCAAAGACCTTGAGCGCAAGGTAAAACATGTCAACGGACCGAAAGAGCTGGCGGAAAGAATACTGATGGCAGACAGATACCCTGTGTTAAAATGGATATGAAAAAGCACGCCGGTCATTTTACCGTGGATCCTGGTGCCAAGAAAATAGTGAAAAGCCTTTTGAAAATGCAGAGGGACGAAAAATACTTGTTAGGAGTTTTTGCTTACCATTATTTGAAGACAAGAAGAATGGAAACGTCGTCAGCATTGAGGAGTAAGGATGGATGTGATATACGCTGAATAATACATCTGACGCTGGTAAGCCACTGTGAAACGGAAACAGGTTTCTTTGCTCTTTCGTTTGCGTTCGAGTGTTTAGCTGACAGCAATTACTGGTATGGTGATAGCCGCGGATGTAGAGAAGGAAATTGGGGTGATGTTCGCGTTAGACGATTATAGCAGCATCTGGAACAGGGATCTGAGTGTGGGTGCCGATTGGATGTTAACGTCGTGGGCATGCTAGCCACGGGCGGGTAGCTCCAGCAGCAAATCTGTGCAATTGCGGGGGCTTGTTCGCTCAAAGTGTCACAGGCTTTGTGGGTCACATTAAGTGGCCTCGATATCTAGACAGACTTGCAACGGGGTCATCGGTCTACGTTGGTGATTCATGTGGATTAGAAGCAATGCCCACTTCATCGCAGCCGTGGAGCAGGTCGTATTTGTCCGTTCTGGGATAGTTGATCCGTGCCTTGGGTCAGCTTGTTTTCACGGTATATTGAGACCCGCGAGGATTGGGTCAGAAACTGGATGGTAGACCCTTAGCAAGACACCAGTGCAAACGTACACAACTGGAAGGGAAAAAGGGAGAGGTGACAGTCTGGAGGTATTCTCGCTAAAGGTTATGGTGTGTGCAAATATAAGAACGATGAGTGATGGACGTTATGTAGAGCGAGGCATCAGTTGATGCCGAAATTCTGGCTTGGAGTGATCTATTTGTCAAATTCTTGCATTAGAAAGGGTCTAGATTGGGACATTAAATATTAGCTCTCTGCTGGAATTCAAGGATCGTGCAAGTTAAGCAAATTTTTTTGGTTATTGCCTTACTAATTTCTTTTTTAAAGATAATGCAGGCGGGAGAAATTACCCTTACGCGTTGGAGTGGTTTATTTCACGGGGACGAATATTTGATGATGAAATTTTTCCCAAGTGCTATCCGCGACATGGGAACTGACGCCAAGAAGTCAGTTCGATGCAAGCCATATGAAAAGTTATTTCTTACTTGGGGTGCAGAGAGGCACATGTTTTTACCAGTAATCGCATGAAAAAGGAGAGGTTAATTTCAACTCGACGCAGCCATAGAAGATCGTTGTGTAGTTTTGTGCAGCATTCCATGTAGATTAGCGGTGAAGAATAGTCTAAAAGTCGCTTTCTAAATGTTCGTTTCTGTCACTCTGCCGTATTCTGGATCACACGATGAAACAGTAGTCCAGTATTAGTCTTACGTGTGTTTTAAAAATTAACAACTTGCTTTCATGGTTTCTAAAGGTTCTGTGCACCAACCTAAGTAGTCTCCTAGCTTTTGCAACTTGTATCATGGTGTGTCCTAAGAAGTTGAACGTGCTGGAGTAATGCAATACCAGTTATCTGAGAGTGTGAGGGGCAAGATAACTTCTTGCTGAATGTCAAAGATTCCTGTAGGAATGTGGCATTTGTATACAAGTATGCTGCTTTTGTGGGCCGAGAATTTCATCCACCAAGCTGTGCACCATGAATCGCGCAATAGTAGATCATTTTTTGCTCTATCTGTAATGGTGCCGGGGTTACAATGGGGAAACGTGTATAAAGGTTTTATATCGCCTGCGAATGGAAAAGGAAGACCATAAATAATGATGCGAAAAATATCGTTGTATACCAGAAACAGTAGCAGACCTAGTAGGCTTCCTTGAATTACCATACTAGTGATTTAACGAGGCTTAGATCTGGTTCCATTTACATTCACCTCCTGCATTCTAGAGGCCAAATAAGAGAGAAACTAGGTCAGAAGGGGGGTTGTTTTGTCGCAGCTTTTGAATTTCATGAGAAGCTTGCGGCGGCATATGCGATCAAAAGCCTTCGTCATATATAAGAAAATCCCAATCACCATCTTTCCTTCGTAGGCAGCCTTCGTCACTATGTTTGAGAAATCAGTCATGGGCGGAGAACATGATTTACTTTGAAGAAAACCATGTTGGCCGGCGTTTATGAGATAATGATCTAATAAGTAAGCTGTTAGCTTAATTTTATTATTCATTCCATAAAACGAGAGAAAACTGGGTGTGATTGATGGGTCTGTAATTAGCTGGCTCCTGCTTTGAACCGTTTTGTGAATTGGGACAGTGACAGAAGTTTTCCATTGGTGCGGAAAGTGCCGCAATTTAAGGAAAGATTAAATAGAATGGACAAATTTATACGGATGTCTGCACCCCAAAATTTGAAGAGGGCTGGGGGAAGGTTGTCCTTTACGACGCGGAAATACGGTCTCACCTTTGACAGCAGTGGTATAATATCACTTGGGTGGAAAGAGAATCTTGGAGGGGATGCAGAGGAGACCGGGGGAATGTCCGATATAATGGTGTTGTCCTTAGTTATGATAGAGGCGGCGAAATAATCACTGAATACCTCTGATATCAGTCGAGATTCATTTGCGCGCGTGCTCCTGAATATGACGTGATGTGCGTGCTAGTAACGGAGTTATCAGTTCTCAGCAATTTAGCCAGTGCTGCTGCCTTGTTCGTAAATTGTAACACTTGAAGTTCCTTCTTCTTTTGAAGAGAATCGACAAGTGCCTTATCTCCTTAGATAGACGGTTCATTTGCAATATCAGAGCAAAATCGTTTGTTCTTTGGAATATTATTTAGATTTAGGAAAATATTTTGAGGCGGTCCAGAGTGCTCAACTTGTTGGGGACTGTGCCATACTGGGTTGGAGTGATTAGATAAAGATACACTTAAAGCTGCGTAAAATTCGTTGGTGGCTTTTTGGGATCCCCCGATAGAAAGAAACGGTCCCAATTTTGACTGCGAATTATGGAAGGAAGATGGCTCCATGGGGCTCTATGATATAGTTCGGTGGAAGCTGTGTAGGATATAACGGTCGCGGAAACCGAGAACTTGCAAACAATTTGGAAATGATCACATCCGAGTAGCTTGTTGTTTATTTATGTGCGCACCTGACTTATGCCAGTTGTAAAAATAAGCTCTAGAATACTGTCGGCCCTTGCGGGTAATAAAACATGATGTGCCCATCCACCCGGTCGAACACTGCAAACAAACGCAGGAAGGTATTTTGGGTAGAAGAAAGAAGACCAACAAAGCCCTGGGAGTTGAAGTCGCCCGCTGCTAGCTTAGGGCCCGGAAGGTCGGCGGCCGCGCTAAGCGAGTCAGTTAGTGGTAAGAACTCTGACTGATGCGTATTAGGGAGACGGTAGATGCGACTGATTAGTAGGTCCTGAAGCCCAATAGCCACAGTCAGCCAGATAGAATCTTTCGGATTAATAAAGGTAGGATGATCGTGCCATAAGGCTGAAGTGGTGTCTGTTAAGTATATGAACCAGCCTCCCCGCGCTTATTTATCCTGTCCTTCCTAAAAGCATTCTAACCAATTAAAGCAATGTCTCTGTCGGGGGTACTATTGGTCTGCCATGTCTCAGTGCTAAGAATGTAATCATACCTACGTGTTTAAATCAACAGCCGCAGCGCGTGCACCGTATTAAGTATCGAGCGTGCATTCAATGTTAACAATGAAAATGGCTCAGTAGTAGCATGTGAATGTGGATAACTAGAGCGAATGTCCTCATGGGCGCATGATTTCATGTGGGTGGAATGTCATTGCGAGACAAGCAAGGAAGAATCAATGTTGGTGGTAAGGCCTTTGGGTGGCCCGGTCGTCACGCCTGATTCATAAGCTAGGGTGGGTTCCTACCTGGTCGTCAGTATAGCCCTTGAGCGGCGCGCATTTGTTGGGTAGTAAAGAGGCTGCGCATTGGTATGGTTGAGGGAAAAATGGGGTGAAATAAAGGGTCTCCTGACGGCATTTGAAGCAAGTCAGCAGGTGGCAGGATGTTGGAAGGTCTGACTTCTAGCTGATTGGAAGCCTCGAGATTTGGCCTGGGAGGGTGGGACAATGGGTGTTGGCAGATCGGCTTAAGCATTTTGGTTATAGGTTGTAGATGGTCAGTCAAGGATAACTCGGAAATGTCTGGTCTTGTCCATAGTTGCATATGGTTCATACGTACGTTTGGGGAACAGGTGATGGGCCAGCACTACGGAAATCATTTCCAGTTCCGGGACGGTAACCGAGGTTGAAGCTACGATTATTAAGTAACGTCGTTGGATGGGTTAGCGAAAAATGGTTCTCGGTGCTGCGGTTTTTGTTTGCAGCGCTGAAATGGGGGGATTGAGGTCTAACGAAGTTAGCCATACTTCCTAAAAGGGGCTGAGCTACGTAACCATGGTTGATCTAATGGGACAGGGCATAGCACCGTGGTATTATTTATGGGCTTGACGGGGATCGTGGAAGCTGGAAGAGTTTTATGTGTTTTACGTAGACCTCTTCCATTGAGGAGGGTCGCAACATCGTTGGTTAGAGAAAAGTCGCTTTTCTTGCCGCCCAGCACATCACTAGTCACTTGGGAGCTTGCAGCCTGTAGGGGCAGGTTAGAGTATGATGGCACTGGCCTTGACGATCGTACTGTAGAGCAAGTGCGGGATGAAAGGTTGTTTGAGCCTAATTGAACAAGGTGACTTTGAGTTTCTGGAGCCTAGGTGGAGGCGTTTGGACGGGGGCTGAAGTGTGGAGGCGAGCTCGATATGTCCAGGTCTACAACGGTGGAGCGTGAACCCGTGGACGGTATTGGCTCTAATGAATTTCTGTTGGGCCGGCGAACGGGTGAATGTTTTGGAGACACATTGTTCGTCTTAGGTGACTCCGCTGTAGCGGGCCGTGCATTATTTGGTGGTGGTATCTTGGGGCTCACATGCATGTGACTGGAGTCGTGCGAAGTGTTGAAGAAAATTACCCAAAAGATGTATCTACTCTTGAGGCAACTAAGCAGACAGATTGAATTTATGCTATATAGAATAAAAGCGTTTACGCTAAGGGCATGTCAGAGCTGGAAAAGTGCCTGTGCAAGCTTAGACAAAAACTGGCAAAATAATTGAACAGTGATCAAATCGAAAATCTCGAAGATCAGAAAAACCAATTTATTTTTTGTGTCTGAGGAAATGATTCTTAGCAAATAATGCCAGAATAACAAAACAGTGGCTATAAAATCTGCGGTATGACAACTCACGGCGTGGGTCGGTGTAGCGCAGGGGTTCACATGGACAGCTGTCATCTTTTCGCCGCAAATTCCAGTCGACTGTTCTCTGGAAAACCGAACGGATAATGTACAGTGTACGGGTGCTCCGTGTTGTAAATTTAAGCAGCAGGAACTATTAGAGTAATACGAAAAATTCGTTGGCATGACATCCATCAGTGGAAAGGGCGCTTCAGGAAATTTTTCGCTACTATTGTAAAATGCACGCCCCATGTTAGAAAAAATTAAATATATCCGTGTTCCCATATTCTTGTCGAACTTTGATATCATACTTATCACCAAGACGTGGCTCAATAACCACACTCCTGACAACTCCATAATAATTCCCGGCTATGAATCCTTCAGGAAAAGCCGGTAAGCCTAGCGTGGAGGTGGCTGCCTTATCTACGTCAGCGAATCTATACCAGCTACTTTGTGCCAGAATACCATGCTAAACCCAATCCAAGATTGCATCAGGGTTAGAGCTGAGATGGGCAATGGAGCCCTTCTTGTTGGACGCGTCTACCGCCCCCTAGCTCTGTCCAAAACGACTTTTTGATGACAACACAACAAATGAATACTGCTTCTAACCTACCAGGTCCCAAGCTTATCGCTGGAGATTTCAATGCACCTAATATCTGCTGGTCCACTCTTTCCGCTCCTAATTAATTGCTCCCTTTCCTTGAAAGTATCCTTCGTGGCAGCTGAGCCCAACACGTAACTAATCCAACGAGAAACCTCAATGTTCTTGATTTGATATTTACCATAGGCTTAACCGACGTTCAAACGTCCACTGAGTCTATTCTACTTGGGTGTGATCGTTTGCCTGTTAGCTGTTCATTTACATTGCCCCTCCTGAATAGGTACGCATTACCTAACCTAAGGTCGTACTTCAGAGCTCACTGGAATCGCCTACCTACCCTAGTTCGTGATTCAAAGTGGGACGTATTTTTTCTATCAACAGAAGTACAGCCGGCCGCTGAGCAGTTCTACTCCAACCTGCACAAGTGCCTTGAAGCCATTACTCCGTCCCGCACGCTAAGCATGCCGCCCAAAAGAACTTATCGTGATCGAGTAAACTGCAAGCTCGCTAAACTCCAGCGGGCCTTTTCCAAGACCAGAGATCTTTCATTGTCCCTGCAAATGAGTCGTTTAACTAAAACCCTAGAAATAGTACTGAACCACAGAAGCAAACAGCAGGAGCTGCAAGCTCTAAACCAGCCAAACCCGAACACAGCACTGGCAAAATTGCTTAAACGCAGAACTAATTCTGGGTCCTCAGCCACTCAAATCGCATATATCATTCAACACAACAGATATGCAAACAACCCACAGGAGATTGCAGAATCTTTTGGTGAATTCTTTACATCTGCTCAGGTGAACGATAACACTCCCTCTACCCCATGCCAATCTCGCTTAACTACGGAGTCGTACTCAACAGTTGTATTTCTTCCGAAGAACGTAGGCCAGATGTTGGTAAGGACCAAAATTAGCTATCACTCTGGACCTGATTCGTTGCCTCAGGCTGCGTTCGCATTAGGCGGGGGCGATATCCCAATTTTGTTAGCAAGCGTCTTCAACTTATGCATTCAGTGCAGCACCTTCCCGGCACAGTGGAAAACCTTTGTGATTATACCCGCTCACAAAAAGGGCGCACGCTATGACCCTGTAAGCTATCGCCAATAAATCACAGCCATAAAGTTTCCAGGATCATGCAGAGTCTCATTAGAATAGTCCTGCAGCCTAAATTCCGGAACATAGGCTTGTTAACCTTGGACAGCATGGCTTCCTTCGTAAGAAACCCTGCGCAACATGCATGACTGACTGCCTGAACACTATCATCGAGGCCCTGAGTACTGGGAGATCAGTTATATTAATCATTTTAGACATGACGAAAGCTTTCGACAGAGCATCCCACCCTAGGTTGCTAAGTAAAATGGCATCCTACGGTATCGTTCATCCAATGCTGTCGTGGTTTTCATCTTATTTGTCATTTAGAAGCAGATAGGGCAAGTAAATGGCTTAATATCTGAACCTAGATTAGTGTCCAGCGGTGTGATCCAAGGCAGCGTCCTGGGCCCCCGCTCTTCCTGTTGTGCGTTTATGATGTCTCCGATGTTATTCGAAACGGCACTCCGTTTCTCTTCGCAGCCGATATCAAAATTGTGTACAACTTTCGCCCCGAAGCTTTAGAATCCACCATACGTCACATATCACAAGAATTAGCTTCACTCAGCTCCCGGGCAAACGACTGGATGATGAAATTTTCTGCTGAAAATAGCAGCGTCATGGGATGCGAATGCGTTATAACCCTGAGAGAATTCAAGCTTGGAACCCAATCCATCCCCGTTGATTGCCATGTTCGGAACCGAGGCCTAAATTATTCCTGCACCCTAAACTTTTCGGAACATGCTCTCGTACAGGTGGCAAAAGCAAATAAATTAGTGGGGCTGTTACACCGAACTCTGAAGTTGAATGAAAGCAAACTGCATCTTTTTAGGACCCACGTCAGACCCATTCTAGAGTATTGCCCTCTAGTCTGCTCTAACATGAGGCAGTGTGACAATGTCGTGAGTGAAAACGTCCAGCGCGCATTTATCAAGCAGCTGATCGGCTACTCTACAAGCCTAAATTACATGGAACGCTGTGATTTGTTGAAATTAGATCCCTTGTGGCTCCGAAGCATAAGAGTAATCCTGGTACTCTTTAACAATGTCATCAAGGGGGACAGATGCGTCTATGCCCCTCGTGTTAGAAACCCACCCCCGTAGTCTCTCCAAAATGCTGATTCTATCATAACTCTCGCTATTCAAAAGTTTTCCGTTAGAACCAACTTGTTCATTGTTAGATATTCTTCACTGCGGCATAAACTCCCCAATCAGCTGCTCATTCTGTCACCATTATCTATTGCATTTAAAGACGAAGTACGTAAAGCAGTTACTGTACCCTTTCTCATTACTCTATGCCACCCATACTCTCTTCAGAATCGAGTATTTGAAAATGGATTGATGTCAACTTTTTGTTCATTGAGGAACTCAAATTTGTTAAAACAAACCTCATGGATTAGTCTTACGATCACACGATTACCATCCCGTGTCACCGCTCATGTGATATTCGGTCTGGTTTATGACTCATCTCCATTCCGTCATCACATCCATATTGATCCTTATCTTCACCATATAACTTTCTTGATTTTCGAGGATCCCGGCCAACTGACTGCGACAGCCATTGAATTCCAGCTGCATTTAGCGCCCGCGATACGGATCTTTGAAGCATTCAGTCATAGTATTACTCGCAGTTCAGGACTACAAATCAGCCACTGGGAAATTTTTGCAAATCATTACCTAGCTTTGATGTAAAATTCGAAAAATCGTGCCCAGAAAATCGTATTGCCCGTTATGATCGCGTGGGCGAAACCATATTGAATTGTAAGTTTGGTTTTTGTTTTCCGTGTCTGCCTGTCTGCCTGTCTGTCCATGTATTGCACAAGTTTGCTCGAGCCTGGTGATGACCCTCGTAGGTCGAGAAATACACGGAAAAGAACAAGCATTTCAAATTACTCAATGATGCACTCATCCACTTCACTTTCGATTTAATTTGTTGGAATTTCCAACGCATCATCCCTGTAAAAATTTGAATTTGCCTTGCGCATGCCCATCGCAAATTGAGAAATATACATAATTATTATTATGCCGCGCTTCTCTCACATGCACCATATTTGCATTCCCTCATTCACATCCTCTGTAAACCAGCGTTACTGCAATAGAGCGGAGCGCGACCATATCCACCGATTTGGCCGGCACGCATCGGGCGGAGAGCTTGGCTGCAGCGATTTGCGGGTGCAACTAGGTTGGCCGATTACACATGTTTTCACTTCTCAAGGGTGTTTTTCAGACTGATTGATCAGCACTCGGTCAACCCCACCCACTAGCACTGTTGCGGTAAACAGCCCCTTAGTCACAACGCTCATGTGCGCCATTTTGTACTGGCTTCCTCTCCTTCCTGTCTAAATATCTTTTGTCAAAACCATAGAAAATTGACTCGTGGGTAAGTATTTTTATTGGCGTCTGATATGAACTGACTTTCAAAGGGCATCTCAACGTTCTTCAACAAAATGGCATAGTACCACAATTTCTCATGAACCTTCATTCTCGCTTTTCGAATTTGACAACAAACTCTTCCTTCTGGCAACTGTTTTCCATAAGATCCCATCAGAAGTCGCCTCATTTGATTCCGGTTCCCCTTCTTCTTTTCCAACCCCACTCCTGCGATCGCATATAGATGAAATTCACGAATCAAAAAGTTTTCAAAGTGAACCTCATGAATCGGGCATACGACTACACAGTTTTTACCCCATGCCGACTTATCTACTTGGTTACAATATTTGGCCCTTTGTGCTGCCGGTGTTCTTTCAATATGCGGCTCACAAGTTCAAGAATTCCCCTGGAAACTGACTTCAAATGTTCCGTTCCTTGTTTTACTGCGTTCTTCCTGCCGTGTCATCCAGTCTTCTTTGTCCAATTTGCGCTTACCTCCACCAGTCGGTAATACCACCAAATTGAGAAGCCTACTGTTGTTTTTGTGGATCCATTTCGTCCTGCTGTGTGCATGCGGCGGACTACGAGTTGCGCAACAAAGACACCAGGCGGTACTAACGAGCAGTGCCCTTCAGACTTATAATAATCATAATATTTTGTTTCATTGACAGTGCCAGGACATGTATTTTGCATAAAAATCACCTGCGGCAATAGTGACTAAATGAGAACAAATTGGAGAAGAGCGCTCACGCGCACGGTAACCGGGTTTTTCTCCAGCGTTTTCTATGGCCCCCTCACTGTCCTCCTCCCCTGATTGCCAGTTCTGCCTTGACAGTGTCACCATTCGACCACTCAAAATTGTCCCATCCCCGCTGATGCCATATCCTTCAGAAAGAAATCCTTCGAAACTGCCTTTGATGAATCTGAAGCTTTTATCACGCTGCGTTAAAGTCCACAGCTCCCATAGCGTAGACAGGACCTCGCCGGCCAGTACACTTGAGTTTACTGGATTTACGTACTAAACTTAACTATGCACTATCTGAACCCCTAGTCTATCTGTCGATTGGTTAACCCCTACGGAAACCACCTCTTAAATATCACATGGAGTTAAATGTTCCGGTGAATTTCCCTTCTTCTCCTGAATTTCAACTAGCTAAATCACAAAATAAAGGAGCTAAGGCTGTTAACAGCTAAACACTGTTACGGCATTATTCCAATAACAGCGACTTGATTAACAGACCACAGCTCCATTTCGTCTTTTTCGTTGGTGGGTTACACGCCCTACCAAACCACTAGGCCAAATCCTAAAGGAGGCAGTTGACTTTCCTACGTAAAACAGCTACACACAGCTTCCATTCTCCATCATCCACTGTTTGATTCTATCATTGACACTCTCTGGATCCACGTGCAACTATAAAGGCTCTCAACCCACATACGATATATATAAAGGCTAACTCAATGGAATAATTCTGATATCTCTCGTTACACGCAAGAATTCCTCTTGCTTTCCGGTCTTCCCCCCAGCCGTAAGACAATTTCATTTGAATCCAATGCCCCTGAAATTTTTTGGTACTCTATCTGCTCCATTTGCCCCACCCGACTTTGTTCTTGAAACGCACGCTGAAGGATGGACCCAGCACGTGACGATGCCCACAAGGTTTCATAATAATTCAGACTTAGCTTTAAGGCACAGCACTCCCAATATTAAGGTTTCAGTAATGAAACCCCTTCATGGGCGTGACTACAAAATAGTGACGTGCAGCTTCCCTCTCCGTGACAAACCTTCTTTACCGACCGCATCACCTCATCCTATATGTCTGCTCGTTGGCAAGAAATCCCCGACGCTCTGCGAACCTTTGATTGATCCAGCTTCCTTTTAATGCCTGGCCGCAGAATGCGGCAGACAACCTTTACGCAAGACCTCTTCCTACCATTAGTCCTATATCCACTTCCCACACTCTGCATAAACCCAAGAAGCTTAGTAAGATTTGTCAGCTCCAGAAGAACATTTTGAAGGCCCTAAAATATTCAGTAAAGCAGGAGAGTTCCCGTTCACCCTGCAACAAGAACTCCATACTCAGCGTGAACTAAGATTTAAACGTGGGAACTGTTGGATCCCATAACCCGGATCTGAGGGCTTTTCACATTTTCAAAGCTCGTTCGCAGCCCACTTCATTAGCCATTTCGAACTTCATGGTATTCAATACCCTACGCATAGAGTCCCCTGTAGACATTGCGGAAGCATTCAGTAGATATTCCTCTCCTACTCTCATTAACGGAAACCCGCTATATTCTGAAATCCACTCCATGCTGACTTCGGCTAGGTGACCTTCCATTTCATTTGAAATTGCTGGCATCATGGCGGTGATGAAATGTGTCATGCCATCCCACAGGCCGGGGCTTGATGACATCCCACCGGTCCTGTTTCGCACCGCTGGTCCAAATCTTCCTGCACTCTTTCTAAACCTGTTTTCGCTCTCAATATCTCGCGCTAATTTCCTGTCACAATGGAATACCTCCATTATTCTTCCACGCCACAAAAAGGGTTTCATGCATGTCCCTGAGTACTTTCACTTTATTGTCCATGCTCCAATTCTACCCAGCACTATGGAAACGTTGGTAAAAATGCACCTACTGAACTACCTTTCCATTGGCAATCTTTTCCACTCTTCTTAACTCGGCTTCCTGAGGGGCCGATCCTGTCTTGCCTATGAATTTGACTAATTGAGCCAAGCTACCCAGAGTGCTCACTACAACCGGTCGATACTCATAATATTTTTAGAAATGTCAAAAGCGTTTGACAGCGTTTCCCATTCCCGAATACTGGACAGAATTAAGACGTATGGAAAAAGAAATTCACTCTTATCTTGTCTATCATCTTACCTTTCTGATCACTTTCAGATAGCCAATATTTGCGGTTATTTTTTCCTAGCCTTGTGCTATTACCAGGGGGGTTATTCCGGGTAGCATCCTTGGTACCCTTCCATTCCTGACATAATAATATTACCTTTGAATTTATTCGTCATAGCACACGTTCCACGTTTGCCAATGATATTATAGTCTTCTAGTCTTTTGACGCCAGACTGTTTGATTTCGCTTATTGTGTCACGTGATACCTGGTGTTTCAAGTAGCTTATGGAGTTCTGCGCTGACTACAGCCCTTTAATAATATTTGAATGCCATGGCCTTCCGGACTCCATCATCATAAGTGGCACGTACATTTCTGTTTTAAAAACGGTTAAATATTTAGGACTAAACTAGTCCTGCTCTTTCAACTTCCATGAACAAACCGATCACCAAACCGCTACAATGATTTTAAGAGCAGTCCGGATTCACGATTGCTGGTTTATTACCCTCAAGTTCCACACCAGGCCTCACCTCAAATATTGCCCGATTATCTTCACGCACATACGTAAAGTTAATGGAATCGCAGGTAAGAATGCGCAGCGGGCTTCAACTAGAAATTTCCTAGGTCCTAAACTATACAGCCAGATGCGAGCTGCTTGGTCTTAAAACGTTATGGTCCCGCCGAGTAAATTAAACCTTGCACTTCTCTTTAATCTTTGCCAAAGTGAAGTTTATTCTGACATAAACGTCACAAATGACGCTGGTTGACCCAATGATCCACTTTGTAGTAGGTCCCACTATCTAAGAATATCCACGACCTGACTATCGATTAGGGCAAAATTCTTCACATTTGCTTACTTTGAACTGTGAAACAGGCCCCCTGGTTCCCTGCGGTCATGGCCAAATTTAGCTCGGTTCAGTTTCCAGCCAGCAAGGTTACTAGATGTTCCGCTCTTAATTAACCTGACTGAAGCTATCGTTTGGCTAGTCAAGGTCTACGAACCTAGGTCAGACTTACAGTTCACGACCGAGTCCTCACTGCTTTTGTCACCTGGAATTCTCGGAATTTAGCTTCGACTTTTATTTCCCCACTTTCTTGCACGTTCAAGACTACATTCTTCGACCTTCTCTCATCTCTTCAGTGAATGCACTCTCGTTACCTAAGGCATGGGTGACTTACCATTGAGCCTTTCCCAATGTGGACTGAACAAACTGTTAACATACTATTCAATACATCAATGCTGCTTTCATAGTCGGTGGTTTTAAACAACTTCAGCCTTTGTACTCCACCACTGTTATCATCTTATCCCCTTTACAGGCTTCGTGGCTCTGGATAAGCCGTTTATGGTAACCGTAAGCCTACAAATTCCTCTAAAATTTATACGGTAGCTCAGGTCCTTCCCCACCCTTTGCGCAATAGAAGCAAAGCGTTGCGGGTCTGTTTTCTCCGGCTCAATAACCACCATAAACTCAAGCAAGCACCTAAGCCAGACTAATTCGTTCTTTCATATAATAGGTCCCGCATCCAGGCTAGAAGCGCTGTTTTCGGTTCCGCCCTCGTAAGCGCAGCCCTAAATCTATTGGTTTCTCAATTCTTTGAGGATGCTGCTAGTCAGATCTGGCGCTGGACTACTGCTTTTTTCCACCCAAAGTACGCCGCTGATTTCCATGGATACCCCCAGTTAGATGAATTTTTACCATTGGGAAAAAACATGGTAATTACTGTCGCAGGAATGGCCTACATCCCTTTTCAAATTCCCTACCTGTACTGCCGTTTGCGATCAAAATCTGCGATAAAAACTGGCAGCATGGAGGACATTCAAGGACAGTGTATTTAAGAATGCTTTTAATTCTTAAGAAATTGTTTTGTTCTCCGTCGCACATTTCAGGCCAGCATGCCGCCAGCCAAAATATGAATGCAGTCAGCAGTCCTTGGAGTTTCATAGGCTCTGTTTGCTAAAAGCTTCATAGAATCTCGTTCTCCAAATAGTTTGGCATATCCTGGAATGTATTCCTCCGCCTCCCTCATCATCTTTTTTGCCATTTAGTGTTGTTAAATGCGATTATCTTGTCTAATTTGCTGGACGTTCCGCTTGGTTTTGGCCTACTTGCATCCAGCTGTCATATTCTTACTGCTATTCATCTTGTCGGCTTAACTTTTCCGTCCATTTCTTGATGCTGTAGACGTTTGAGGACTCCGACGATATTTAAACATTTTCTATTGAGCTCCGGCCAAGATTTGCGCCGGCGATACGCACGTTTGGTGCACCTAAACACCTAGTGACTCTTAGTCCGCTGCTCAGGAACGGCTCAGGGAAACTGTGCATAAACTTGCTGAACGTGTTTTAGATTTTATTTCTGACTGGCACACTTTTGTTTGCGGAAGCTGACTTTATGACCCAGTATACTTTCTGAGTAATCGGATGTTCCATTCATCACCCCATCCTTTTTGATTTCTGTTATGCGCGTGTCCTCTGCATCAACCCTGTACAAATTCAATTTTACCTTGCCCATGTCTCTCGGAAATCGACAAATATATATTATTACTTTTTCTCTTACGAAGGAATCGTCAAGCAGAGGATTTGAGTCTGATTCCTAGTTATTACAATAAATTTCATGGATCTGAAGCTTGATTGTTAAGCGATAGGAGTTGTTCGTGAAGACCGAAGAAAGGTGAGATGGATCCGGCGTGGAACTGTATGTAGGGAGGTGGTATGCCATATTGCCTGTGCTCAGTTGGAAAATGGATTTGAGGGAGTCGAGATTGGTTCGCTATATTGCTACTATAAAAATTAGGCAAACAAACGTTTAGACAAGGGCCACTATGTCGAAGCCTGCTAAATGAAATTTAGAGGGGTGTTTTAAAATAAACCACGACAGCTTAAATCACCAAATAAAATCACTAAGGATTGTGGGTTGGGTTTACATATTAGTAAACGTGCCTCAGAGGGGAGGAGCATTTAGCGCTAGCGCTTTTGAGTACACGACGCATCGGATGGCATGCAACGTGATGCTTTACGGAGCACGCATTTTTCGACCCGGATCGATCGCTTAACTGTAAGCCGACCGCAAATCGCGGCTGCAGCTTGCTCGTTTTTCACTCAAGATAGCTCTTATGCTACTGTCAAATAAGCTCAACCGCCTTCCGCTTAAACGTTTTTTTGCTGCAACGGTGGGTGCCAAGATTTTCAGGCATGCAGTCATGCACAGCAAATCAGGAGCGGCGCAGAATAGATCTCGATGGTTAAAGGCAAACGAACTGAAGTCTAGGTCCACTGCAGGAAAATCGGTCCCAAAATTTGGCAAGCGCCACCTGATTCACTGGCTTCTCTTCTTGTAAACAAAACGCGCCGATCTGCTTCTCCAAAAGTGACCTACATGTAAGCATTTGTTGCTGAGTTCCCCGAGCCTCGTTTTCCTATTGGTAGCTTACAAAACGCTGTATTCACATAATTCCTCGCTAATACTGCGCCATGGTCAATTGACGAAAATCGTCGCCATTGCCATCAACGAAGACCGTAACCGTTCTCGTAACTTCTTTCACGCCGTCCAATCCCCAGCTCTGGTTTACTTCGGCTGAACCGGAGTTCGAAAGCTAAAAGATAATCAGCAAAATCAGTCGTTCTGGATGGATCACTGGCCGACTTCCCCCAGATGTTCTTGGGGCAGAGAACGCCGCTTCTGATGTACTTCCCCTTATACATTAATTTAGTTTGTCCTCGACACCGAGCATCCACCTCGAAGCAATGGCACTGGCCCAGATGATAGACCCTGACATCGACTAACTTTGACAGGACAAATCCTTGAACTTGACGACTGTATCTGTCAATGCGTTACAGGATACAACGTTTGCGACGTATTGCAAAGTAGTCTAAAGCTGGTGGTGCCAGGATCCCACTGTTCCTCTACATTTCTTGTGGTAAACAACCGAGCCTTTTATGTGGTCCAGCGATAACCGCGACGTGTGCCAGCGGCCCCGCACCTGCCTGCAGCGCCAAATACTAAAGGACCGCCACCATACCGAAGCCCCGCCGAGTAAGTTACCTGAACCAGAGGCACACTACCACCTGGCACATAATGATCCCGTAGGGCATCTGTCGACGTCTCACGGCTACCTCTACGGACTCACCAGTGGAGACTGCTTCACTCGCCGGCCACAGGACATACCACTCTCCACTCTTACGTCAGAAAAGGCAGTGAAGGTTTCCTTGGTCAGTTGTAGTGACCACTGGCAGTGGCCCCCACTTCGACGAGGCTTTCTGCAATTGGATTCGAACACTGGGATTTAAACACACCAGAAACACTCCCTACTACTCGCAAGCTAGCGGACTAGTGGGAAGATTTCACGGCAATCAAAAGCCGCTCTGCCAACCGGGACTAATCCGCAATGGAGTGAAGTTTTCCCCTTAGCTCTTCTAAGCCTTTGGAGCCTTATTAAAGATGAAGTGTGCAGCACACCAAATGAGCTTGTTTTTTTACCAATAGGTTCCCTCCCCCATGGGGCCGGAGGCTCCGTTGACGCCCACAGACTCCAACTGTGGGGACTAAGCAAAACGGCTCGTACAGCACATGGGTGCGCTTCATGCCAGCCCCCCACGAGATCAAAAATCTTCGGAAAGCACTCCAACCACAATGCATATTTCAACCCACATTTGCGCCCTCGTTGATACCACCGTATGCCGGTCAGTCTCGTGTGCCAAAATGCGGACCTGAAACGTTCATTTTCGACGTTTCCGGCCGATGTGACACAGTGTTCAGCGATTTTACCGAATTTATCCCTGTCATGAGTTTTACCATCCCGATAAAGTCCAGCCACCAATAACGTTGCTCCTGACGACCTCTAAAGGGAAAAGAGGTACTGTGCCATCCTTCACACCGGACACGCCGGTCACACGGAACAGCCGTTGAGGCCACAATGTAAAGCAACCCGTTCAATTTCCCGATTTTGTTGCTCCTCTCGTCCCGTTGTTGAATACTGCTCCGTTTGTCGATGCACAACGCTGCTTAAAGGGATGAAACATTTTTGCTGTAATAATTTATGTATCGATGGGCATGTCGCCACCATGTCGCACCGAAAAAGCAACACTGAATTCCTTTTGGGTGTCCGCCAACAAGTCAAACATCCGCCGGTGCTCACAAGCGCCGTTTCCAAATGTTTTTCTTTACTCTCTCTCTCAGAAGAACTAATTATACTGGCACGACAACCACCACTCGCATCACACTAGTCACACCCCTGAGAACGAAGAAAATCGAGGATCAGATGTTCCTGCTCAACTCCTTATGGGGAGCACTTCTAAAGAGTGCGAGAACCTTGGATGTGGTAAGCTGCCAGATCCACCGTTTTGACCGGGGCACATCGATGGATCAGTACGGATGCAGCTGTGGGCGGGCGCACCTAGACCGGCGGATCATTTTCTTAGTTCACATTCCGAAGGTGCCTTCCAGGATGGGTGTTCGGCGTACGGTCAGCTCCCAACAAGTAGCGCACTCGGGACCATTAAAAGAAAGGCAAATATTCTTCCGCTGGCGAGCGATGCCAATGCACAAAAACATCAAAATTTTCCCGCTTGTTCTGCATGGTTCAAAATAAAGCTCTCCTCGGACGGCCTCCACGAGAACCCCGGTAGAAAAATATCGAGTTGCTACTCCGGGTCGCTAGCCTAACCAAGAGTTGACCGCCCGGTTCGGTTGCCATTTGCGCATTGTTCAGGCACACACGCTCTGCATCACACTCCTGCCAAATATGCATAACCACCTACTGCTTCCGATTCTCTTTCCTTTTTGCCGGCTGAGTGTCTCCCTTGTCAGTACAGCAATCATACAAGGCCCAGTAAGTTTTACGCCCAGGTGGTTACAACGGTTAAGAACAAGCGAACTTAATACGAGATCCGCGTTAAGATTATCCGCCGTACTAGCTGTAAAGAACATTATAACCTCGGAACTTACCCTTTCAGGCTCCGACGCACTCGCGGCAACTTGATGAAGTCTCTCGGGATATTAAATGATCCTCCGGGCACATTACCTGAGGAAATATTCACCCAAACCGGACAGGTGCTACATGCCTCAGAGTTGAAGACTGCTAAGCAAACACAAATCTCCAGATAAGGGCTTGGTTCTTCACCTGTAGAGGCGTCCTGATGCGGAGCCGACTGCCAAAGCATGTTGTTAACTTTAATAATGTTGATGGACCTAAAGAAGCCCAGAGGGCCTGCTCGGAGGCGGTATACCAGGTTTCAAGTTAGAACGCAGGCGCATCTGTTGGAATTGATACTGCACCTGATACTTTGCATTTCAGTTCCCGTTCCAATTAGATCACAGGAATATACGGTGAGACGCCCGATCGTCCAGTTTCTTTCACCGAGAGCTCCTTGGATCTTACGGTGGTTCGACAACCGGAGGGTGGAAAACCCCCTTCAGTTCCTAAAGAGGAGGAAACACTTAGAGATGCTTTCGTCTCGACCATCTCCTGAGCCCCACAACTCACACACTTTCCTCTCCAAACACAGCTAGCCACGCATTGTCCAGTCTCCCTTTGAACTCGCGCACTGATGGCATCTCGACCAATTCACCCGGTAACTTATTCCGGCTATTTACCACTCATGTGGCAAAGGATCTGCTCCTCAACCCGGTATTAGCGTGCTCCCGCACAATGTTTTTCCTTTCGCTCTAAATCTGTCTTTCCCCCGTATCTGGAATAGGGCTCCCAGGTGACCCCGTATCTCAGCCAGACTGTTAATGACCTTGAAGGTCTGCGTTAAGTCACCTCTTTCCCTAAGTCTTTCCAGGTAGTACAAGCCAGGGGCCCCCAGCCTCTGTTTGCATCTCGCGTGCCCCAAATGTCCAAACCACAGTGTGAAAACACGTTGAGCCTGCTCCAGGACTTTACTGTCTCTTATCAAATATGGTCACCATGCCTTGACACATTATTCCAAGTGCGGTCGGACAAATGCCTTGAAGGGTTGCAGAAGAAAGCTAGGCTTCCTAGACCCTACGGTCCTCTTAAGTTGGCGTAGGGAACATTAGGCCATCTTGGCCGCATTCTGACATTGCAGACTAGGTTTGAAGTTTGTACTGACGACTATCCTGAGGCTTATTACTTGCTGATTCTGTTCCATTGCGACCTGATGCCCAGGTGGACTCAGGTGGCGCGGGGAATTTGCTTCCCCTCCCATGAGCCGCTGACATTTGTTCAGGTTCAGCGGAAGGCCCCAACTCACGGACATCTGGTAAACTTTATCCATATCCCTCTGGATAATCCCACTGTTTGCTGTTCCACGTAGTTTTATATCGTCAGCAAACATAGGACTCGGATTTTCCAATCCATTAACTGTGTCGGTGACATATATCAGGAAGAGCAGTGGCCCTAAGACAGACAAAATAGCATGCACAGTGTTGGAATCCACGGACGCTGGGGAAAAACACAAATGCGAACGCGCCAGTGGCTGGAAGATAGATTTTTCATCTTTTGCACGCTGAACTAAGCTGAACTGTAGGTCGTCCGCGCAATCTGAGTCACGCAGCTTTAATGGCAGTGAAACCGATGCGGCCTTATTTGTGCATTCGGCTAACAGCAGTATGACTCTGCCACAACTATCCAGGCGTTAGGAAAACTTACCTGGTGGATTTTGACGAGCGGGAGGGGGTACCGATCACGAAGAATAGAGATTACTGGATAGAAAGATGGAGAGAAATAAGTAACTAACCCAATTTTTGCACTAAGTTCTTACCGTGACCGAAGTCCAATGGCGAATGTGATTTGTCGTACTGCTCGTTCCTTCAGTTCTCCGGACATCCGTGTTTGTCGCTAGCCTCGAATCAGCTCACGGCATCGGTTGTTGGATTCTAATCGTCTTTATATTGCACGACAATCCAGACAAATTGATCTATATTGCAAACCTGTTTGTATTGTTGGAATAGTAGCCACATCTTAGTCATAGGAGGACCCCTTAATCGGTCATTTCACCCGCGCCTTTTCCCTCATTTTCTTTTTGCCCAGGCCATCATGTAGATCACTTTTATAGATCCCTCGCCTTCCTGAAAACGTGATTGCTTATCACTGGGACTCCATGTGCCGGCGAGGTTATTTTGCTTCTTGCTGAGTCTGTTGGTCTCAACCAATCTTTCCCTTGGGCATGAGTCGATATTTGCGGCTTATTATTTATCTCTCAAACACAGGTTGAGTCTACTTAACTGACTAGGCCGATCGCAACCTGCAGTGGCTCCAGAGCCCGTCTGACCAGTACGCGGCTTCTCTCCGCATATCAGGTTGACGCCTACGTTCTGAAGGCCCAATGCATGTTCACCCTTTCTATGGGAGCGTGTAACTCTGGGGGAAAGGCGCCGGTCAGTTGGGCTTAGCCTGTTGTTTAATACAACGATGATCTTTCGAATGAACTTGATATTTCACCGTATACCTCTACTTTGCTGTAGGTATATAAGTGCAGCGCCTGCAGCGGGTTAACTGACTTCTTTGGCAAACCTATCCGGTAAGGAGGACTGAATGGCACTGCTGCATCGACTTAAGGAGGTGCCTTCCAAGTCAAGGAGAACGTTTGTCGGATAATAATGTGGGTGATTTTGGTGCGTTTCGCGGAGCTGGCGAGGGATCAAAATATGGTCACTCAAGCGACGCAGGTTTGTCAGTGCTAAAACCTTAGTAACTATTTGGATTTAACCGCCTCTCGCGATAATTACTACGGTCACTATGTGTTCCCATCTTGAGTGCGGGTACAATCAGTGACGCCCTACAATAATAATAGACTCTTTCTCTCAAATTTAATGGGGACAACTACATCCAGTTTGAAAGGAACTGGGAGATTTCCTTCGAACCGGGTGTCTTTCCCCTTCACTAGTTTAATTTTTGGGCGCAGTTTTAATTTGCTCTTTGTGGGTCGATCTGCACCTCCAGAAGGTTCACAATTGTTGACGTCGGAGTAACCGCATTAGCGCGCATCTAGTTAAGCTCCCTCTTGAAGTATTCAGCCGAACGGTTGAGCTTTTGTCATCTAAGAATGTGTTCTCCACTTCTACCGTTTACTATTTCACTAACCGCAGTTAGACGCCCAATGGTATTGGGCATACATCTCGGACTGTTACCTGAAGCACCTCTAAGATGCGGATCTCGTATTACGTTTGCTTGTCCTTAACCGTTGTGACCACTTGCACGTAACTGTCACCACCAGACTACACCTTGACGTGGTGTGGCGGCTTGCGTGCCTCCATGATCCAACGAGCTATACAGGATGCCTTATCTCAAGCCGAAGATCCAATCATGCCTGGAAGGTCAATGGGTAGAGGCCTGACGAAGTAGTCTCCTGGTCCTCCAACTTGGAGGACCAGGGAATGAGTGGAAGAATAATTGATCCAAGTAGATGGGATTCCATTCAGCTGTACCCCGCTGCCTTGCGGTCAGGTTCTTGTCAGAACCAAAGGCTTTGGTTGAGAACCCTAATCGTTTTTCTGCTTAGGGGCTGGACTCCGTAGCAGTACCCGTCCATTATTCCCCATGAGTTACACGCCCAGAAATAATTCCATACTGCATCGGTCGTTGCGCAGGATAATCAGGACCGCGCTGCCCATTGCATCGAGCGCAGGTGGGGTCGGTGGTGATATGCTACTGCAGTTCCCTCTCTTATTTAACGTGTCTCTTCTGTCTCCAACCCAATCTGTTTGCCCCTTCTGCCTACTCATAGTATCTCCATTGATAACACGCCCGATACTCGCAACGGTTTATTGTCAAGCAGTGTCGTAGGTGGCCTTCAGTCTGTTAGCTCACTTCTCTCAAGCCTCGTCGGCCACTGAATCTCGGTCCCTTCAATGTGCTCACTTTAATGCAGGCTAGTCAACAGGCGCGTTCGGCTCTGACAGTGGACTCACTTTCGATTGATGTCTGCTGCGTGATTGAAATACGAATTCAGGATTCGAGTAGAGTAATTCAACTGACTGCGCCAAACGTCTCGTCAAGATATTTCCTCTGCACTTCAGGAGACGAAGCAGCTCAAGCTGTGGGTCACCGTGGAATAGTCTTGAGTGAGAAGGCTGAAGCAGCCCTTTTAGACTGGATCCCAGTCAACAGTCGCTTGTGTGCCATGAGACTGCAGGAATCAGTCGGCATCCGAAAGGATAGTAGTGTTAAGCGTAGTTTATTTATTATCTCGGCATACGTTCCAACAGACTGCATCACTGGTATGGAGAAAGATGAATTTTACGATAACCCCGTCACTTTTGTTCGGAAGAGCAAACGCTCTGACATTGTAGTGGTAGCAGGTGACTTTAATGCACAAGTTGGCAAACTGAGTGCATCGGAGTCCTGTCTAGGTGGGCGATGCGCCTTGTCTGCACAGCGAACAGACAACGGGGAAAGACTTCTCCAATTCTGTGCAGATAATCATTTATTCCTATCTAGTACGAATTTCTGACACAGTTCGCGTCGCACTGCGACATGGCGCTCTAACTCGACAGGTACTTTGAGTCAGATTGACCATATCGCAGTTAGCTATTGTTGGCGCGGTTCTGTTCAGAATTGTAGATCATACTGGACCACGTACGTCGAATCAGACCATGCGTTAGTTTTAATGCGATTTTTGATGCAGCTGAATGGCCATCAATGCAGGCCACAAATCCGATTGGCTGTCGAACGTTTGTCTGATTCGGCTGTTCCCAACCGCTACGAACAGAAACTATCCGAGGGACTAAGAACTTCGACGAGCAGCAGTGTAGACAATCAGTGGGATCAAATTAACCAGGCTATGCATTTGGCAGCAGATTTCGCCTGTGGTCCTAGATCTAGCATTCGTCAGAAACACTGGATCTCGCAAGCTAAGTCTAATGGAGCAAACACGACAGTTACCGAACTGCAGGGAAGTGAATAAGATGCGTCGGCAGTTGCAGCGTCAGTTGACCATAAGCCTTAGGAATGACCGCGAAAACTGGTGGGTTAAAGTAGCCGAAGAGATAGAAGTGGCATCCGCTTCAGGTAACTGTCAAATACTGTCTACGCTTACACGCGACAGCGGTGGGCGGCGAACTGCGGTTAGTGAAGTCGTGTGCGATAAAAATGGAGAGCTCGTCCATGGTAGACAGGAATGACTGGACCGATGGCCAGAACATTTCAAGGGTCAGTTTAGCTGGCCACTCGCTAACGTATTTAGTCCGACGTCTGGAGCTGTGAATCCTTGGGAGGTGTCACTTGATCCCCCAACGGAAGTGGAAGTGCAGTCGAATATTCGGCTTCTGAAGAGGGGAAGAGCTGCCGGTCCCGACAACCTTCCCCCAGTTCTTTTCAAATTGGGTGGAGAAGTGCTGATGAAATCACTTACCTCTTTGCTTCGTGATATTCGGAACGAGGAGCGTATCCCGCTATCGCGGGGTGAGTTACTGATTATACCCATCTTCAAGAGGGGTACACGGAGTGACTGCAGCAATCATCGTGGGATTAGTTTAATTCCGATAGTTACTAAGGTGTTAGCTTCGATAATGCTGCGCCGTTTGACACCGATTCGCGAGAGTAATATCCGCGAACAACAGGTCGGATTTCGAACAAGTCGAGGTTGCATCGATCAACTATTCACTCTTCGACAGATACTTGAAACGCGCCAAACACACCGCCGCTCTACTGTCGTAGTCTTGAAAGGTGTTTTCGACTCCGTGGATCGACCAGCACTACTCGGTGCTCTCCACCGGAAGGGTATGCCAATGAAGTTTGTGAACCTGTTGCGAGCATTGTACTCGCATACCTATGGTCGCGTGAGGGTATACGGTGAACTGTCACGTTCATTCGAAACGACTAGTGGCGTTCGACAAGGGTGTCCCATCTCTCCATTCTTGTTCAACTTCGTCATGGCCGGGGTGATGGAAGATGCTTTAGGAGGTCTCCGGGATGTAGGAGTNTGGATCCCAGTCAACAGTCGCTTGTGTGCCATGAGACTGCAGGAATCAGTCGGCATCCGAAAGGATAGTAGTGTTAAGCGTAGTTTATTTATTATCTCGGCATACGTTCCAACAGACTGCATCACTGGTATGGAGAAAGATGAATTTTACGATAACCCCGTCACTTTTGTTCGGAAGAGCAAACGCTCTGACATTGTAGTGGTAGCAGGTGACTTTAATGCACAAGTTGGCAAACTGAGTGCATCGGAGTCCTGTCTAGGTGGGCGATGCGCCTTGTCTGCACAGCGAACAGACAACGGGGAAAGACTTCTCCAATTCTGTGCAGATAATCATTTATTCCTATCTAGTACGAATTTCTGACACAGTTCGCGTCGCACTGCGACATGGCGCTCTAACTCGACAGGTACTTTGAGTCAGATTGACCATATCGCAGTTAGCTATTGTTGGCGCGGTTCTGTTCAGAATTGTAGATCATACTGGACCACGTACGTCGAATCAGACCATGCGTTAGTTTTAATGCGATTTTTGATGCAGCTGAATGGCCATCAATGCAGGCCACAAATCCGATTGGCTGTCGAACGTTTGTCTGATTCGGCTGTTCCCAACCGCTACGAACAGAAACTATCCGAGGGACTAAGAACTTCGACGAGCAGCAGTGTAGACAATCAGTGGGATCAAATTAACCAGGCTATGCATTTGGCAGCAGATTTCGCCTGTGGTCCTAGATCTAGCATTCGTCAGAAACACTGGATCTCGCAAGCTAAGTCTAATGGAGCAAACACGACAGTTACCGAACTGCAGGGAAGTGAATAAGATGCGTCGGCAGTTGCAGCGTCAGTTGACCATAAGCCTTAGGAATGACCGCGAAAACTGGTGGGTTAAAGTAGCCGAAGAGATAGAAGTGGCATCCGCTTCAGGTAACTGTCAAATACTGTCTACGCTTACACGCGACAGCGGTGGGCGGCGAACTGCGGTTAGTGAAGTCGTGTGCGATAAAAATGGAGAGCTCGTCCATGGTAGACAGGAATGACTGGACCGATGGCCAGAACATTTCAAGGGTCAGTTTAGCTGGCCACTCGCTAACGTATTTAGTCCGACGTCTGGAGCTGTGAATCCTTGGGAGGTGTCACTTGATCCCCCAACGGAAGTGGAAGTGCAGTCGAATATTCGGCTTCTGAAGAGGGGAAGAGCTGCCGGTCCCGACAACCTTCCCCCAGTTCTTTTCAAATTGGGTGGAGAAGTGCTGATGAAATCACTTACCTCTTTGCTTCGTGATATTCGGAACGAGGAGCGTATCCCGCTATCGCGGGGTGAGTTACTGATTATACCCATCTTCAAGAGGGGTACACGGAGTGACTGCAGCAATCATCGTGGGATTAGTTTAATTCCGATAGTTACTAAGGTGTTAGCTTCGATAATGCTGCGCCGTTTGACACCGATTCGCGAGAGTAATATCCGCGAACAACAGGTCGGATTTCGAACAAGTCGAGGTTGCATCGATCAACTATTCACTCTTCGACAGATACTTGAAACGCGCCAAACACACCGCCGCTCTACTGTCGTAGTCTTGAAAGGTGTTTTCGACTCCGTGGATCGACCAGCACTACTCGGTGCTCTCCACCGGAAGGGTATGCCAATGAAGTTTGTGAACCTGTTGCGAGCATTGTACTCGCATACCTATGGTCGCGTGAGGGTATACGGTGAACTGTCACGTTCATTCGAAACGACTAGTGGCGTTCGACAAGGGTGTCCCATCTCTCCATTCTTGTTCAACTTCGTCATGGCCGGGGTGATGGAAGATGCTTTAGGAGGTCTCCGGGATGTAGGAGTCGAACTGGGAAGTGGAGGGAAGCTATGCGACCTAGATTACGCAGACGACGTCGTGTGCCTGTTCGAGTCTGCGGACCATGCACACCGAGCACTAGATAGACGGTCGAGATCAGTTGCTCGCTTTGGCATGTGCTTTGCACCTTCAAAATGCAAAGTACTGTTACAGGACTAGATGACAGCAGCGCCGAACTTGATACTGGATCGAGAGGAAATAACGACTGTGAACCGTTTCACCTACCTTGGTAGCTGCGTGTCCAACGATGGTAGCTCGGGAGTGGAGGCAAACACGCGTATATCCAAGGCTCGGGGAGCTTACGCTAGATTGAAGCACTTGTGGTGTCGGCCTGATATTTCACTGAAGTTGAAAGGTCGTGTATACTGTGACGCAGTGCACTCAGTTCTGTTGTACTGTTGCGAGACGTGGCGTATGCGTGTGGGCGATGTTCGTCGCTTGGAGGTTTTCGACCATCGATGTCTACGTAGTATGGCTAGGATTGGATGGTGTGACCGGGTGAGTAATAGCTGTTGGGAATCTGGCTTTGGGTGCCATTTCTGAGAACAGCTTGTTGCAGCGTATGAAACTTAGTAAACTACGCTGGTTGGGTCACGTGTTGCGTATGGCGAACACTCGTCTACCATACTGTGCCCTATTTTGTGTTCCTCCCACGGAATGGAAGAAGCCATGTGGAGGTCAACAGATGACGTGACAACGTGGGATGAGAAAATGTACAGCGAAGTTAGGTAAAGTAGGTGTCTCACGTCTTCATGGTTAGGGTCCGAAAGACTCGTCTTCTAGCTGGCTGGAAACACTTAAGGATATGGCAGTGAACCGTGAACAGTGGCGATCGTGTTGTCATTTTCTATCGAATCAGAATGATTGAAAGAGTGCGTTTCCACAGTTAGACTGTTTCGTATGTTGGCTGCAGCGGCATCTTATCTTTTCCCGCATGTGTAGGTCCACTCCCTGTTCCCCTTGGATATTCACTCTTCTTATAGAAACGTGTAACTCTTGGGAAAAGGCAGAGGTCAATGAGGTTCGTCTTGCTGTTTAATGCTGAATGTTAATGATGAAGGTGATTATGGTAATGATGGGGTTGGGTCGTGCTATCGCCATTGGGAACTGTTGCAAGCTGTTTGATTTCATTCGAGCTACCCATCTGAGCGAAGTGACTTGTGAAGCTGACGCTTCGCCTATCGTTGATCAACGGCGCCATTCTGCGCGCTGCTTGGAGCACGTTAAAGTACATTTTAACTGGTCCTTATGGTCAACTCCACCCATAGCTATTCTGGCACATGTAATGTGGTTCATTTAACCTGACCCAGTTTCTCAGACGGAGATCTGCAAAGAAATCCAAGCCTTGGGACGTCCGAAATCCCCCCATTTCGATGGCCTTTCCCCAGCTCTATTTAAAAATGGGAATGATAAGAGAACTTTGAGCTTTGCTCTTGATGGTATGGTGTTCCTAGGAAGTCCCCTTGTCATGGCTGTGATCGATTGCTGTCGCCATCCCTTTGAAGGGTTCGCGCAGTGACTGGATTAAACTCAAGGGTACTAACCTGATACCAATGGCGTTGAAGCTGTTAGCGTCCATTCTTCGCAGGTTGTATGACACGTGAAGGTCAAATTAGGCAGGAGCAGGCTGGATTTCGCACCGTTCGTCGGTGTGTTGATCAAATCTCCACCCCCAACAATTGTTAGGACAGTTGTTTTCTAAAGGTTACCAGTCATAGTGTTCCTAAACAATCACCTAGTCTTCGACTCTTTTGATAGGCCTGTACTGTTACAGTCATGGGATGCAGCATATGTCGGTCCTCAGAGTTGTACCGCCACACCCCACTTCGAGTTGGGACTTATGAGTAACTTCGTTACCGTTCGTTGTCCCCAGTGGAGGTATCCTATATCTCTATTTATTTTCAAGTTATCCATGTGCTACAGAACGCTTTATCTGGTCTGTTGGGCAGTAGAATTGAACTCCTCTCACGGAACAGAGTTTTTGACTCATAGTATTCCAGTGGTATCGTCCTGGTAAATGACCACGCTCAGGCGATTGAGGTATCTCGATGCGGTTTTGCAACTTTAACGTGTGATACTCCTTCAGGTTTGACAGGGACCTAAGCCTGAACTCACCGTTTGTGATGATCGGTTAGAGACTGTCAATAGCCTCAAGTACCTCGAAAGTCTGATTACAGTTGGTGGAAGTGTTGGACAGATTGCATTATGAATCGCAAAAGCCAGGGCAGCTTTTGTGAACCTGTGACATCTGGCTTCCTCTCATGAGGAGGACGTATAGCTTTTACTATTTATGGTTGCGACATTTGACCTTTTTGCGTTGAAGATGCCAACCCGCTTTCTGTATTCGACCACCGCTCCAGTCTTGTGGGAAAATTGGATGACCACTGACGAGGTCTGTCCGTCGTATATTGGGTGCTAACAAACGGCCCCTAACTGAGCTGATCACTAAATCGCCTTCGGTGGCTTGGACATGTTTTATTTACGCTGTATATTGTTCTTCCTGTTTTCTGTGAAGTTTGATTTAGATTTCTGTTGCATTAGCAGCACGCTTGTTCTCATGCCGATGTAAAGTTTTGAATAAACTGTTCTTAGTATTTCGAGTTAAGTTGCCGAGTTGACGTCCACGACCCTCTCTCCCTCACTTGATGTTAGAAGACCTTAAGCAACCTGACCAGTTACCTCAGTCCGTGGCGTTGTTGCATTCGAGTCGTTTTTGTTCATCCATAGTTTAAGTCTTGAGGTATTCCTCAGGATCGAGCCTTGTAACCCTAATAATTCCCGCCTCTGCATTGTCTCATTTTCCATGAATTGTTCTGGCTTATGATAATTTTCTCGCAGTTATTCGATGCTGTGAGGCGGCAAATAAAATTACAGTGCAGTGTAACTTTGATGATTGTGCCAACCGAAACGAACTGAGTTGGATAACATCTTTTGCTGTCAGGCTTTCCATCACTTCACGGCCACACATGTCAAGCTCACTGAACGGTGATTAGAAGCTGCAGACTTGCAGACCCTTTTAGACGGTGATCACGACGAGTTTCTTCCAATCACTGCGGGTCACACGTTGACGATGAGGTGAACAGTGTGATCACTGCTTCCATTTGGTTTTCCCTTTCGCCGTTTCTGTGCTGGACAGTATATGGGAAGAATAAACCACTGGTCTCTGACTAGGATGAACGACCATATGCCGAAGTTATGAAAGAATTCCTCGTACCTTCACGAAGAGGCGGTACTGGCTACTGTGAACTTGAAACCTGGAGTGGTTTTGATCTATAACACTCCACCACAACTCGCGCATTTCGAAAGACGAGTCCTCAGGTTTGATAACGAACCGGGTAACAACGAGTCCCCGTCTACCACCAGCTTATCCACAAGCTCCACTACTTGCATATCTGCTCGGCATTGGTTACCAGTTTACCCGACTACAGTTCTTCATGTCTTTTTGCACCCTCGGATTCCAGTTATTGCAATTTCCGGAGGCCTCATTCATCGGAATACTCAGATTATACTTATGTATGCGAAAATATTTCTCACACTTGTTTTCCTCGTGATAACTGTCAATCGCTTTTCCATGTCCCTCTGTCTTTGTATTTTTGATTCCCTAACATAGACTTTAAATTATCTCAGATTATTTTATTGTGAATGATATAGTGTTAATAACAGCGTTGTTGGTAGATGTAATACGCTGCATATATATATATATATATATCATTCACAATAAAAAACCAATACATGACGCACCGGCTTCTCGATACACTCCTTACGTCATTCGGTCCCGATTTCTTAGATTATGTTCACTCATTTTTGTTATCACTATACGAGAAAGTATCATGAAAGTCCGATCTCTTTTTGTTTCTTCCTGCTATGATCTATCTGGAGTCTAAGCTTCAGATATTCCAACCGCCCATTGACTGATTGTAACATGCTCACTCATCCGCTCATCTACGCTGTACCGGTTAACTCGGAGCACACGGAATAGATTCCCATTATTGAATCCGTTTATTTTGTTGTTCCTGTTTTCCCCGAAAAGCGGTTTGTTGTCATTCAGCTCGCTTTCTCATTGGAACTATCGAGATCTTACTTGGTTGTATTCTCAAAATTCCGGCTGCTGGTTTTTTGTTTTGTCACTTCGCCCATCTTTTTTGGCTTTGCTTCCGGCTTCGCGCTTTCATATGGTTCTGTGTTCTCTGATGAATGCATGTACTGTATTATTCCACAGTCTTATGTGGTTTTTGTGGTATGGACCGTTCGAAGCTCTGTCTATCGATTGTTTTACTGGGTACTATTAATCTCGAGTAATTTTTAATGGCTTACCGGCGTTACCTCTCTTTGTTTACAAGCTGACTAAAAGATGACCGTAAAAGCCATCTGTGTAATGTCGGGCACCAGTGGAGTGCAAGGAGTTGTCAAATTCGTCCAAGAGGTAAGTCTGCCAGTTCATCGTTTAAACATTAATTTCAATACGCTCTCTCCCTCTCTCTCTCTCTCTCTCTCTCTCTATATATATATATATATATATATATATATATATATATATATATATGCCCGATTGCAGAAGCCGTTTGACAGTGAGAAAACGAATGCCTTGAACTTAGGCCTTATTCGGTATAAACTGATCAGTGTTATCTGAAATGGGGTAACCTAAATGGATTAGGGAAAACAGCAAAAACACGAACAAAACTTGGGTGTTATTTGTCAGTGGGGGTTAAATCCAGTCCATGAACACTGCGAACTATCGCTAATCGTGCCCTGGATCTAAGGGGTAGATCCGTGCAGATCGCCACCCAGTGTTCTCTCAAATAACACTAGTCCAAGACTAGTCGGAAGTGCGAGTCAAAGCGTTTGCCAAGACAGTTGCCTCTTCCAGCGCCGTATTATTTATCCGGACCACCGCAGTCAGTGGCGTTGAACAAAGGTGAACAATTGTTTAGTAGCACAATATTACTTTGTTCCATCGCTTGATATTTTGTTTTCTTGTCTTGCCGGGAAATGTGCCGTTGATCAAATACATCCAAACTGCCGGTATCCCAGGCTCGTAGTGGTCAGTTTTCGCGTACGTGAGTGTTTACGTAGCGGCTACCAACAAGAAAGATAGAAATAACTATCCTAAAAGATTATTTCCTCGCTCATTCAGAGTACAGATTAATAGCTGCGGAAAGGCTCTGAGTTTGTTCTTAACCCCCGCTCGAATTTCGCCTCTTAGGGCTTGCTTTTGCCAAAAAAGGCTGGGTTTCAACAGGAAAATCATCGAGTGCAACAACTGCTTACGAAGTCGGGCTCTGAGATGTGAATTGTTGGGCTCACGTTTGCGCCTGGGTAACTGGTAACTGGTCCCCGCATTGTTCAGCACTCAGTCGATAATGTAGACGAGCACAATCGAATAAAATGGGATCGAGTTGTTATTTCTGAAGACACCTCGCCATTTGCTATTCACTTGGTAGATGGAAAAAACCGATAGGATCTTTGTAGACTTTGTGAGCTTGCTGTCGGCGTTCACTAATTTCAGAAAAAGCGTGGTTTATCATGTTTGCTGACTTAACTGCGAATTCCGGTGTTAAAATTCCAGTTTAGTCTCCAGGTGCGTGTATGGATGATTGGTCGATTTTAAGGATTGCAGCAATAATCCACTAAAAGTTTTTCTTCGGTTGGTCAGAACCAACCTTCCCATGGAATAAATGGTCCTAAAACTGGGTTTTTTGAAGAAATAAAATTGTCTTCCTGTCAATGTACAAATATTGGTCATGGAGTGAAAATCTCCGTTCCATAAAAATTGTTTCCATTCGGGAGACTGTGGAACACAAGAATACGTTTCAGTTATTCATTCATAGGCTTCGAATTTACATAACTCAAACAATTTGCTAAAGCAGTTCAAAAACTTAGTGAGGGGACAGCAGTTGTCAATTTTGCCGGATAAACCTACGGTGCGGTGCTTCTGTTGGTAGTTGCATTGTTCATGTAGTCTAGGACTGCGTCATATTTAGTGGTCACAGCAGCTTTAGTTTGTAAGAAGGATATCTTTGTTTGAAAGGGCTAAAGCGATGGATTTTCTAATCATTGCCTCAGCTGTGCACAAGCTGACCTTGACCTGGTTTTAAAGGTATATGGCTGAATATATCACCGATGTCCATCGAAATCCTCGTATTCACGGGGCGTTCCACAGTCAAAGTCTGAGTTGCCTTCGTTGCGCTTATTTCTGCAACCACGGACAGTGGTTTCCGTGTGTTCTATAAGTCGGCTGCCTACTTTTGCGATTAATGTAGCCATCTTCGCGGGAGCAAGCAAATAGATAAATACACAAAATTGACTTTGACTTCATATGCAGCGTTGAAATGATTGACTTTCGGCCAAGTTACTTCAAAAGTGTGAGCAGGCTTCTTTCGGCCTTCATAATGCGCACGGGAATTGCTTCAGCCATCGCCAGTGTTTTCCATCTGATTGTCTTTGATTGGCTCCGAGATACTGTGCACAAGATGGTGAATACATTTTGTCTTTAATGAAAACCCAGAATATATCCACTGTTTTGTATGAGGTGCCTCTTTTATGACATGCTTTATAAATAATTTCATTGGACGAAGCATACGCCGTAGCCACCAGGGTCCAATACGAGGTAGAGGGGGGCAGCAACCTTGACCCTGAAATCTGGAGTGGCATAGAACCACATACGGTCTCATTAAGTGATGTGGTAACGGGCCCAGCGACAACGACTTACCGTCTACCATTATGTTTTTAGTTTTGCTAGAATGTGATGGAAGATTTCCCTCAGTAACTCTGTGTTCAGGCCTAAAGCACTGGGGATCAGAGTTCGGTCTTCTAAAAATGTAGTGAATGTGAATAAACTGTTTTGGACATGCTTTGCCCATGCTTACAGAAAGCCTGCCTCGTACGCTGTTATCCGAAGTAGATAGTAGTTGGAGGATGGGCCAGGGTAGTCCATCGATCACATGGTCCAAAGGTTTGAACATTCTTATCAGTGAGGCACCTCGTGTGATTCCAGTTAGACTGCCACTGAGATATTTCTACACTATATTTGGAGATAACGTGATTGGACTCAAGGATGCTGTTAATTCCATAATCTTTCCTCTTTTACATAGGTCCGTCGCGAATTATCTCTCATTTACCTTTCGAGTAGACGATGCTGCTGGTATATATATATATATATATATATATATATATATATATATATATATATAAAACAAAACTCTGGCCACCCGAACCATGGAAAATGAGGAGACGGAAACGTCACATGGAGTTCACCACATCGGTACTGATCAAATAGATTAAGATTGTCACCAAAGAGTCAGGGTCAAGTCACACTTCCCCCGGGGTTCTGTGTTGGTAAACGGCAAACTCGCTTCCGCCCGGCCCGTTGCCACGCCTGACCTAATACGATCCTGTTTGGTTTTATGCCACTCCCAGTTTCAGGGTTGTGGCTGCACGTTCATCCCTCTCCACGTGTAATGGGCCTTAGTGGCTATGGGGACTGCCTGTTCTACTGCGCTGATGCCTCAGCCATGTTAAAACGACCTGGTAGCTTCTGTCTCCACGTTATTGATGTTTCAACTAAGTCCGTAATTAATCAGTGAGGTGTATACCACCCAGTTTTCCAATCCAAAGTAGAGGGTTGACTCAGGGAAACTTACTTCGAGCCCCCGACTGAACGGACTAACTTGTGAAACCGCAGGACAATTTGAGGGTCTGGTGACTTAGTAGGGTCCGGTCACTGATCACACAGTCTATACGTCCTTCGGATGGGGACAGACATCCTGGATGCCGTATGCTTCATATGTGGCCCGTGGTTGGTTGAGTATCAGGGTCAAGCCATCTCCCACGGGCCGATTAGCAAATACCAGGTAATCCGATGGGCATCACCGAATGTTAGCTTTCGTCTTACCTTCTCGATAAAAGCACCGCAACTCCTAGGATCTCACCATCAAAAGCTGTTTTAGGTGCACGGCCATCTAGGAATATTTCGAGATAGGTGCGATACTTTGAATATAGTTCGCTTTCTGTAGGAAGTATTTATTACAATCTTTTTTCTCCAACGGTGTTGTTTCTAGGACTAAGGTATATCGTTAAATTTATGACTTCGTCTGATTAATTGCGTCCCGTCAATAGTTGTACGATGTTTGTCGATTTATGACGTTCTGGGAGGGTCGGTAATTCCATCTCGTAGTTGAGATTTGAACGGTTCGCTATTTTGACGCTTACAGACTATGGTGGCGACAGACAATGGGAAGAAATATCTCAATTGTACTTACTGTTGTTACATGGTTGAAAGTATTAACTTCTGTTCAGGATTTTTAAAATCGTGGATCTCTGGCATTGTTATAATATAATGTTGTAACCCCTCTGCCCGATTTCAAGGACTGAATCTTTTCCCACCTTGTAAGTGAATTGCGCTGTTGTCAATCAGCAGTGTCTTTGCGTTACAGAATTGACGTTTATATTCTTTTTTTAAATCTTAGTTGCTTAGATGTTATGCAGTACGTGAATTGTAACACTGATTGTTTTATTGTTCTGCTCAGTCTGAAACTTCACCAGTGCATGTGACTGTCGACCTGAATGGTCTAAAGCCGGGAAAGCACGGCTTTCATGTTCATGCTTATGGAGATACTACCAACGGCTGTATATCTGCTGGACCTCATTTTAATCCAACTGGTGTGGACCATGGGGGCCCGGCTGATAGTGTGCGTCATGTTGGTGACCTTGGAAATGTTGAGGCGGATCAGTCCGGCCACGTGCATGCCGGATTCACTGACAGCGTCATTTCACTCTCTGGCCCAAATTCGGTTGTTGGAAGAGCCATGGTTGTGAGTATTTCATCAGTCGTGTGATCATTCTCCCTATTGTTTATTTCATTTGTATTTCAACGATGGAAGTGTCTCGTTAAGTTTTGTTACCATTGTCTGCTCTCTAAAAACCAACCCATCTGAACAAATGGTAGATATGAGGTCCCTTATGACAATCCTCACGTGCTTTTGGTTATTTGGATAGTGATTTACCTACAGATGAACCATAGACGATGGATTATGGTGGGAGTGAAGAAGAAATGAAAATCCATAATGTGATGAGTCCTGTGCAAACATGTTTGTCTTTTTTGCTTCTCTCACATTGATCTAGGGACATGATTCCGACAACATCAGGTTTATATATATATATATATATATATATATATATATATCATTTGTATCGTCAGGAGTGTGCATTGAAGATCTTCGTCGGAGGATGTTTGGACAAGAGATTACCGGGTACGCATACCTGACAGGCGGCAATAACCGCGGAACCGGTCGTGTCCTTCTGCTGACATTTTCCTCACTCATCCAGATACTACTTACAGTTTCTATATATTTGTATGCATGTACATATATATATATATATTTATATATATATATATATATATATATGAACCTATTGTCAGTATTATTTAGAAGAGTGGAAAATGATTTCCGTAAGCACACGACCGGTTTCACTTTTATTACCGCTCATCAGGCATGGTTACCCGGTGCTTCTCCGTTATTTCATCTCCATACTTCAAACGCATTTGGGCATCAAGATTTTATTCTGATGACAAGAGTGTTAAAGGATTGAGAATCCGGTTAAAGATCACAACTGTGATCATTGTCTTATGTGAGTTAAGCACTGCCAACTCATAACGAGGACGATAAAAGCGCAGGTTCGTATATTTTAATCCACTAGTACATATGTATCCATCTCTCTTTCTTGATGGGAAAGTCGCCAAGGGCCAACCAAAGTTGACTTCTTCAAATTCTTACTCCCAGTGGTATCGCGACCACATCATTGCTTCTTTCAGTCTTGTCCGGCACGTGCAAAAGCAGTACGGAAAACCAAACAACATACGGGCGTACGCAAAAATTGCTCAAGCCAGCGAAGATGACGTTGATCGTATTTCTCGGCCACAGGAGGGTAATCAGCACCCAGCAAAGGATGACGAGCGTGGTCATTTTTCACCGAATGTTTCCATTCGATTGGAGCAACCCTTGGGAAATATCGATGGCCGAGCATCTTTAAAGCAAAGAATACATTTCTCGCAACCTTGAAGCGGGATACTGCAAACCGTAGTGTTGTATGCTCTTTCGCTGAAAGGAATTGGGATTTCGTGGTGGCGCTGGTTTGCGAAGGAATCTTGGCTCTCGCAATTTGTAATGTGGCCTCGTCTGCAGCACCTCCTCCACTTGTATTAACGCTCCCGAGTTACTTGAAGTTCTCGACTGATTCTAGCTGGCCATCATAGTGGGCAAATGGCGGCACAGATTTTTGACAGTTCTTGGGGATATAAGGCGCGCTTTAAAGGTGCGAAGCACAGGTTTTTGGTAACGCGACGCATTGAACTGTCTGTGAATTGTCATTTATCAAGGTGATGTCCTCGGTATACTCTGAATCGCAAGTCTGCTTAGGAGAGAATCCAAATGTTCGATAGACCAAGCAAGGTGTTCGGTAAAATATCATCTACGTCGAACAAGACTAAGAGGCACTTGCTATACTCCGTTGGTAACGTCTAATTGTGCTGAAAGCTGGCCACAATCCTTAACCCGACTTGAGGTATGCCCGCACAACTGTTTGAAGATCGATATATGTCCATCAGACACGCAAGTCTTCAACAAGTAGTGCCATTGTGTAGTCCTGCCGATGAAGTCGAAGGTTGCGCGGATTCGTGAGAGCACAATGATGATTGACCTGCCGGATAGCGAAGATTTGGTCGATGCATCCACGATGGTTGCGCAGCGCGTCCTGTTCCTGAGGAGTTTGCCCTACATACATTTTACAAGCTGTGAAGGATGACATATGCTACCCGATCTGATATTATAAAGATAAGTCTGATACTTCCAGGCGCAAGCAAACCGCTCGACAGGTAGGGTAAACCAGGTTGTAGGTAACCAAGACTAGAAATCTTAGTGAAGCTTTGTCGAGCATGCTAAGATGAATGCCACCGAATGGCCTGATGAGATCTTTGGATCCAAAGGGTATCATGAAAATTCGTCTAATTAACAGGGTTGTATTAATCCCTGGGTTGCAGCCAGTTCCACCGAATGGCAATTCAACTCCTAATGGGCCACCGGCAACCATCCACCGAAATCACCTCAGACGCGTTTCGCGTTCCGGATTGGTAGATTTTCACCGGAAGACGAACCCCTTAGTTGGTCGCCGGCTTCCCAAACTTTGAACGTTCTGTTGCCCGAAAGATGGCACTTGGTTGTTCATGGACTAAAAGTACCACCTCGAACTCAACTGGAGTGGTGCCGAAGACGTCGCTTCATATATTATTCCCAAGTATCTTGAATTTCGTCTCTACAGTTTTCTCTCGTCATTCTGCGACATCTCCGGCAAACTGCTCGCCCTGTGCTCTTTCAGTGATTGAGATGATCCAGACACGAACCAGGAATGTTAATCCAAACACAAGATCCTGAATCCATATGGCCCTTTGGGACGTGAGAACTCTCCTGGTTACAGGTAGCCAATGCATTTCCGTACGCATACTACGACTGCAGGTTGATGTTGCTTGTATATCCGAATTACGCCTACCCATCTCCGACAGCCTATGTATTCAAGCCTCTCAGACCAGTGCATCTTAATGGATATTTCATAACAGAGCAGGACACAATCGGGACTTCATAATGTTGCGATCGGAATGAACAATCGAGCTCACAACGCCCTGATCTCTTGGGAACCGGTTTCTTCAAGACTTACCATGACACAGTTTGAGGACACAATCTGACGGTCATCGCAGTCTACGTTCAAAACCGACATGCTGCGCCAGCTGCTGAAGATACCTCCTGCAACGAACTTCGGGTTTTAGTCAACCTTATCCTGGGGCGCGACATCCTTCTAATTGCAAGCCTCTTTTTCTCGAGATAAAACCGCTTGAACTCATCATATGTAGGTGACAAACTGCGACCGGATGCGCTTGGCGAGACCAACTCAGGTTTGTCCATAGCGAGAGCCGCTTGAAAATGAAACGGCCGATTCCAGCACCCTAAGAATCACTGAACACATGAACATTGCTTGCATCCCATTCCCTTGCGTTCTCATTATCTGAATCTTACCCTTTCCGTTTCCACCTCGATTTGGCCAAGAAACTTCATTTGTGGACCCGCGAATCGTCGTGATGGGTACAGTTCAGCCTAGCTCACTTGCTCGATTATGTGGACATCAAGGCCATCATGTTTGAGGCCCGACTAATTTTTAAATCACTCAGGCTTTTCGAATTCAGTTAGGCCTCGTTCAGTTTGCACATTACGACAACCCTGGCTGACGACGATTTCGTTGTCGAGTTTCCGTGCTTTAAGTAAGCAAAGTCAGTGCCTGTTCGTGTTTACATTAGGGTGAGGGGCTAGGGATTTTAGTTTTGCTCCATTTTCAAACCGTTCTAGTTATCTTGGAAACCCAGGTAACTGAAGTGATGCACTTGCTCTACAGTGCGCCATTGCTGCAGGTATAATGTGGCGCCTCTTGGAAATTCGTGAAAAACTTCGTTTTTGCCGTACTTTTACTAACGACCATGGCTTCGTGTGCGATTTGGTCTAGAACCGCTTGAATAGTTGCAAGCTCTTCTTCTAGTTATAGCATTGTCGCCAGCGAATTCAAGATCAATAACTTGGTAATCACCCATTCCCCCAAGTTGTATTCCTCAGAAGTTGCTGAGATCACGTTGCGTAAGTGAATAGAATTGATGACGGCGGGCTACGTTGGCTAACACCAGAGTCAAGGGGTAACTCTGGAGGTTCTTTGCTGTTGACGCGGACGCTTCTAACAAGCTAACGGATTTTCTGAGCATTCCATCGCTTCACGGTGACTGTTAACGTAGTCGAGTACTGCACGGGGTTCGATAAAGCCCGCTGTTATAGATTGCTAGAATTTACATCACTTTCCTAGAATTCGGCGTAGTGTGAAGATTTGGTCAACAAAACCTCTTCCTTGACGGATGCTATACTGGGCAGAACGTGTTCATGCGTCCCGACCGGCAACAAAGTGTTTTTCGGTAACCACCTTTGGAGATGAGCACCTCGAAAGACTGGATATGATGAATAGAAGGAATCACTAATATCTGAAGATAGCTAAAGTATTACCACTTGCGGTCGGCCACGACCAACAGAGTTTCTGGGATGTAACATCTGATAGAATCAGTAACAAATGTCTGAATGTCCTGAGATATTTCATTGCAAGTCTCGAGTCCTTCGTTGTGTATGTTTCTTAGTGTTGTTGTCGTTTAAGTGTTTTGGACACTTCTTCCGCAGTGTCAATGCACCACAAATAGAACAAAACAGAAAACTAAGCCGTTTCAAGATTTAATTTGGAAAAAATTACAGTGAAGTGAAATACTAAAAGAGACGAAACTTGGAAACCATCAGTTTATTTGCTGAAAGGGGCACTACATCTGGTTTCGCTCGCACGCGGTACCTGGCAGATAACCCCATTAATGACTGATTGATTCTCTCAGTTCGCTAATTGTCAGCTGACGCAGCGATCTTGCGAAGTTGATGCAACTTCACATTGTCACACTCCGTCAACTGGTTATCAGGAAATTTGGTGCTCTAAGGTTTGGTTCGGAGATGGAACGAGCTGAACCAATTGTAGTGGTTCTTTCTTTCTCATTCTTTTATTTTTTGCTTGAGAACGCCACCGCTTACATTATTTTTAATATGAAAGTCTTGACTGGTTGGAAGCTTTCAAGTGGGGAAATGCCCGATGGTGGAATGAATGGTATCCCCAAATTTCACACCTAGGTACTATGGTATTTGCAGCCATTGATGGCTGCCATTTTTAAATTGGACTATTAGTTTCTCGATTTTACTTCGCATCATCAATGTTTTTTCCTCTCGAAACTCAATCTTGGTTGCTAGTCCCTACAACTATCCACAGTGAGTAATGAACCCGGTTTCCAATTTGCCTGAAATACTTTCGCAAGACGTTCGGATCGAGACGGCGTTCTTTTGCTGTCGCATGCTCCTGACCCCTGACAGAAGTGGTCCTTCTCTTCCATCCCTAACAAGGAAGTTGACGTACGACGCAAAAATGAGTACACAACGACTAATCTCGATCTCCTTAGCTAGTTAGGACTATGATTACACAAGGCACTTCTGCTGAACATCTGAAGTAGACCCGATTTCCCAGGTTATTTATGATTCATTTTCTCATTTTCGTCTGTCTTCAGGTACACGAAGATGAGGATGACCTTGGTCGCGGAGGACACGAGCAGAGCAAAATAACTGGCAATGCCGGTGGTCGTTTGGCCTGTGGTGTAATTGGTCTGACCGAATGATTAAACGGCTGGTTTTCTCGTAGGGATTCGATTTACTTACAGGCGAATGTCGTTGAATCACAATAAACTTGGAGTATCTTCGTATTATGTCTATTGGTATATTACATCATCTCATCACTGTTTCTCTGCTGACTTTCGGCTATCTTTCTACACCACCTGGCAATCGAAACCCCATCGTTAACAGGTAAACCAAATCTGTACGGGGGTCACACACCGTAATGAGATATGTTTCGCTGTTTCCGTATGCTTGACGCGTGAGTGAACTAGGCGGAACTTTCCTCAGCTACTAGGGCCCGCACCAGGGAGAGAAGACATGAAACCAGCAACCCTGAGTCTGGGATTTGGAGCTTCTCCGGCCCACATAGGTTCCACTAGGTCACGTTTGATAATTATTCAAGCGCGATACCTAATTATGCCCTATCGTCAAGTGCCCTTTGGGAATAAATAGTTGCTTTTGAGCGAGGAAACGATAATAAAAATGGGTCTTCTATCGTAGTATGTAATGTTTCTACAGTTATTTTGGAATGGTTCTAATCCATGGAAAACGAAGTGGCTACTGTCTCTTTTCGCATATTAATACGACTGGTAACATGAAGTCTTGTTCATCACACACTCGGTTGGCCAAAATCAGCAAGTTCGATAGGTGCTGTGGTACCTCTAGGTGAACGGGATCGCCGAGCGTCTTATTTAAACGGGTAAACACGAGGGGCTAGGGTTCTAGGACCAGTGTTGACTTATTCCATCAACGACTTACAATCAAAGTCTGTTTGATGCTATCCTGACTCTAGCGGGCTTCGTATGATGCAGTTGCCCAGGACATACCGTAGATATTTAATTTCTGGTGCATTATGAACAATTTGAGCGGTGGCTTTTCATTCAGCTTCGTTAGCGACTTGCTGTCGTCAAATGTTGACATAGGACTATTCGATAAACAGGCAATAGCCACGCAATGTAAAAATAAAAGTAACTCCTCAAATTGCTGTTTGAGTTTTCTACATCCCATCACGTTACCAGACATTCCCACTCTTGTATTTGTTGCATTTTCTTTAGTTGCGTCACTGCAAAGCAGTGTTGAAGTTGGGAATTCGTTCTTTTGTGATTATAATGTTAATGAAAGCGTTATCGGTCTAGGTTAAGATTAACCAACGTCTCGGTTGTTGTGAGTTACGTTCCTCGTTTTACTTGGGCAGTAACTTGTTCCTCAAGTTAGCTAACCTGGAGGTTGGGCTGAGTCTGCTTATGACATCCGGCTAGGTTGTTCAGCGTTGTCACAGTTTATCTAAAAAATCGTCAAGCAAACGATTTCACTTCGAGAAGTTATTGCCTGTTCCAGAGAGCAACAGCTTATCTCATCTATCAGGCTTTGTAACTAGTTTACAGTTTGACGCCTCAGAAACCGATCTCGTCGCACACCATCTTGACGTATCCAGTTGCCGTTCTGGAAAGAAATTCGTTCGAAATCAAAAGAATGGTAATATGAACCTAGTAGGGACTTTTGAGTCAGTTTACTGCTGACGAGTGCAGAAAGGTTCTCCAGGTTGGATGTATCTTGCGCATCATGTGGCAGTCCCACGTTCAAAAGCGTTTCCCTTCAGTGTGAGTCATTCTCTGATGTAATACTACGATGGTGGGCTCTTAAACTGTGATTCGAGGCCCTTAAAATGAGGCGCAGGTCTCCGAAACCATTGTACACAAGGCTATTAAACTACGGGAAGCACTGGACTGAAATGTGGTTGTTTTATGGTCATATCCTTAGTCACTGTAGCTACCTGTTTAGTCAGATTTCGTACTGTTCCACTGGATTTGTGAAATGTAATTACGGGAATAGATGTTCAGCTTCTGTTTGAGAGGGGAATTCGGAGAGTTGTGTTGCGAACGCCGGTGCAGTTCGTTGGGCAATCATTCAGTCACCTTCAGTTTATTGAACCATTTGTTTCACATGGACGTGTTCTGGTTGCGATTTCTACCTAGCAGCACCGACTGGTGATGTAAGAAAAATCTAGAAAATGTCAGGCAGTTTGAGTATAGGGGAAGCAACATATTCCGAATCCAACGACGCCACAGATTGCAGCATTTGGCCACGTCGCATCAAGTCTGCAGCCATAGAGTTGGAGGATTTCATGGGCCCAAAAGAGCTCTATGAGCAATGTATACGACAGGAGTCTATCTGTGTGCATGCGTAACGTACTCCAAGCACGTTAATCTGCCAAAATTCTATCCCTATTTGATTAAATTCTACGGTTGAATACCCTGCCCATGATCTCGGCGAAGATGATGAAGTTCTTTCACCATTTTCTGGTAGTTTCAATTTTAACATTAACTAACCTACCACCAATTTACCATCGTTTTGGTTGCTACCTCACAGTACCACCTACTCAAAACCAGAAAAGATAATGCGAAGGCGACGGTATTCAAACATCAGCTCCCAGAGACCTTGTTTTGGTGTCGTTCAATGGGATTAACCTTATTCCCGCTGTATAGCGTCTACGCTTGATTGAAAACCAAGTGTCATTCCGAAACCACAGGTGCCTGTTTTGTGATTACCAACCGAGCCTTCTGTCTGCGCTAAGGGAGAGAGAGCATTAGTTAAACGAATCCCGATTGTTACCTAAGAGACTGATTCCTCGACTGACAAAGTCTCCCGGTCAATAGACTAGAAAGGACTTGAGACATCGATTAAATGCGACGGATATTGTGACGCCGAAAGAGCACCGACCCAGCAGTACACATGGCAAATCACAATGAAAAAAGCAAAGCCGTGTACTTTCTTCGAAACCGAACGCTCGTAAGTGCGGCACGAGAAGACCTGTCCAAATCTCATGCTCGATAAGACAGCCACAACCAAAAAATATCACAATCAGTACACAACAACATGGTGTAGGGAAGAATTACTGTTTTCCAAAAGATCGAAGCCACTACGACTTCGTCTGACACAAGATCAACTATTCAAAAACTCGAAGATACCCACCATATGGAATTATTCCATGCAAGGTGACGATTAAACCTTTTTATGCAGTGCCATTTAACATCCTGAGAGTACAGAATGCACCCGAAACTTCGATAAACGATTGTTCAGATGATTGAAAAAAGCCTCAATTTAATCAAGTCTTCAGTCCCTCGCCGAGCTACGTACTCACATCCGAAATCACAGTGTTCTGTCTGATCAAATGGAGAGACGGAATATGGTGAATATGCTCAATCCATAATGCGCAAACAACTCGACCACAAAAACCGCTCACTGAGCAAACCTTTCAAAGGATTTAAACTTCCCAGTTAATTCCTAACAAATCCCGAAGCAGTTGTTTACAATCTGTTCAAACGAAAGCTACACAGACTGCTACTTGTGGCCTTGTTCTTTGAACTTAGGTTTTGTTATCTGAATACCAAGAGCAGACAGATTTTGAGACTGAACCTGAGAACATTCACACTTAATTGAATGATTTAGTTTCATCATTGTCAACATAACTAGTCCCAGTGGGCTTGGTATTCACGTACTGTCACTTCAACGACACCAATTCAGTAAACTGAGTTTTGACAAATAAGAATTTCAAGAAAATGAAAATTTGCGGATATCGAGACTCGACAAAGGTGCACATGCGATAATTCCTGATAGAGCAGAGTACACTGAAAAAATGGAAACTATTTTAAATGACAACTCCGAGATTGAAAAAAGTAGAAGCTGAGAAATGCATGGTCAATCAAACAAGCAGCGTCTACCTTATGATACTTCAGACAAATAAATTGGAATTGGTGGGATAGAAGACACGGATTGCCTGGTGCAAGCATTTTTTTAATATTCTCGATCTCGCTCGTAAAACATGTTAATTCACGTGAGAACGCAAGTAAAAACAAATAGCGTAGATACTCAGTTACATGTTTGGCGGAAACCGGCTAGGTAAAGTCAGGGCAGGTGCACGTTGTGGATCAACAGTTTTTGCACACTGGAGCGACCTCAGTCTGTTGCTCGATAAAGCCACACCATAGGCCAATGATCTCGGGTTACGGTTTCGTATAGTCACTCGGAACGCTTGGTCGGGGTCAATTTGGTGACGAGATTGGGTTCCTCGTGCTCGCTCTTTGTTCGGACGGAAGATAAGTCATTTGTTTCACCACTCACTTAAGCCCATGTTCTCAAATCCTTTCGGTCCTGCAATCTGTCTTCTGTCCGTCCTATTCAAGGTGATCAACTGTTTCAACCAAATAAATATAACTTTAGTTGACAGGTTTTTGTTAGAAACCTGCCGTTCAAACTCATCATCATCGTTCAGCGTTAAACAGCAAGACGAACCTCATTGACCTCTGCCTTTTCCCAAGAGTTACACGTTTCTATAAGAAGAGTGAATATCCAAGGGGAACAGGGAGTGGACCTACACATGCGGGAAAAGATAAGATGCCGCTGCAGCCAACATACGAAACAGTCTAACTGTGGAAACGCACTCTTTCAATCATTCTGATTCGATAGAAAATGACAACACGATCGCCACTGTTCACGGTTCACTGCCATATCCTTAAGTGTTTCCAGCCAGCTAGAAGACGAGTCTTTCGGACCCTAACCATGAAGACGTGAGACACCTACTTTACCTAACTTCGCTGTACATTTTCTCATCCCACGTTGTCACGTCATCTGTTGACCTCCACATGGCTTCTTCCATTCCGTGGGAGGAACACAAAATAGGGCACAGTATGGTAGACGAGTGTTCGCCATACGCAACACGTGACCCAACCAGCGTAGTTTACTAAGTTTCATACGCTGCAACAAGCTGTTCTCAGAAATGGCACCCAAAGCCAGATTCCCAACAGCTATTACTCACCCGGTCACACCATCCAATCCTAGCCATACTACGTAGACATCGATGGTCGAAAACCTCCAAGCGACGAACATCGCCCACACGCATACGCCACGTCTCGCAACAGTACAACAGAACTGAGTGCACTGCGTCACAGTATACACGACCTTTCAACTTCAGTGAAATATCAGGCCGACACCACAAGTGCTTCAATCTAGCGTAAGCTCCCCGAGCCTTGGATATACGCGTGTTTGCCTCCACTCCCGAGCTACCATCGTTGGACACGCAGCTACCAAGGTAGGTGAAACGGTTCACAGTCGTTATTTCCTCTCGATCCAGTATCAAGTTCGGCGCTGCTGTCATCTAGTCCTGTAACAGTACTTTGCATTTTGAAGGTGCAAAGCACATGCCAAAGCGAGCAACTGATCTCGACCGTCTATCTAGTGCTCGTTGTGCATGGTCCGCAGACTCGAACAGGCACACGACGTCGTCTGCGTAATCTAGGTCGCATAGCTTCCCTCCACTTCCCAGTTCGACTCCTACATCCCGGAGACCTCCTAAAGCATCTTCCATCACCTCGTCCATGGCGAAGTTGAACAGGAAGGGATAGATGAGATACCCTTGTCGAACGCCACTAGTCGTTTCGAGTGAACTTGATAGTTCACCGTGTACCCTCACACGATCATTATTGGCTCATGTTTTTGCAACAAAGCATTTTTATTTGTTAAATTTGCAAAATGGTCCATCGCAATCGATATTCGATGGAACCGTGTGGGTATTTTGTTTTTGACTGATCCATGGGTGCACATAAATCAGCTAATGTTTAGTTAAGTGGTTCATGAGAACATGTGTTCATGCTGGAACGTGAAACAGACTCCCAAATAATTCTGTACGGTGATCAGTATGTAGAAGGTCATCGCGGAGTGGACAGCACATCCACTTCTGCAATTTTTCACCGGCCATAGCGAAAAGGAACATCATTTGACCTGTGGGTTTAGCAAAGAAACCGCGCTTCCAGGGTTCCTCTAAAGAAAACTGAACGATGACAGGAAACAGTTTCGCTGAAAGTGTAAAGCCCGGAAATCTTGTTCATCAAACTGCGAGGAAGAAAGTGGGAATTTATGGGAAGGTATCCGCAGAGGAGAAGCCATAATGAATTTTCCTGGCCTTAGATGAAACATCAGCAGAATTTGTGAAAAGGAGACTAATTGACGTGGACAATAAAAATCCTTATGCCGTATTTGCACTCACATTGGTGTTTCTGAATGAGGGATGAACCATCTGTTTCTGAAGCCTCATTTTTCGTTTATAAATTCGGTTTTCCCTGGCCTCGTAACCAGACGCCTTGCAGAACGTATTCGTGATCATCACAGCTATGTGGACGACGAGGGCAATCAGGTCGATTACCAGTGCAGTTCGTTCATGTCTATGCGAAGCGAATCACAAGGTACTTTTGAGGGAGTTTTGCTCCTGTAAAGGGTGATGTGGGAGGCAGCTGTCTAGGCCAATAGGATATCGAATCTTCGTACTTGCACTTGGTCGACCCTGGCCCATCCGCCATCACGTGACACGTCCTAATGAAGCAATTAACTGGCAGACAGACTGCGACATTTCTCCCACCTCTAGTCTCCGGATAAACGAGGAACAGCTGTGTGAGAACCACATAATCCTCATCATTTTTGTCTTATGTTGTAAACCCAGTTTTAGTCATATCTATTATCGTACTTGTATGAACCTGAATCAGTAGGAAACGAACCTGTTCGTCAGTCTTGGCTCTCCAGATGTGCCTCATGATATTTTTCAATGTGGTGGTTACTTGAATGCCCTGAAACAATGAAGCGGAATGTGCACCATAAAATCGATTCGCCACTGGCTGCCTTTATTGCGCATTTTATAGACCCGATTTTACCAAGTTTAATGACAACACTGAATTCGGTCATGTCTCGGTTCTGGATTATTGATTCGCTGTCGGATCGATAGGTCGCACAATGTATAAGGATTCCAAAGAAAACCATATTCTACGGTGTGGGCGATCGCAAATCGTCACTAGCTCAAATGCCTCATGAAGCTTTTCTATGAGGAATCTTATTGACTTTTGTTTTTCAGATTTGGGACCATGCAGTCATCCAAGAAAAACTGCGATTCGGTAGACTTGGCTTTTGGTAGTATTATTGGAAAGACAGCGCATAATTGGAACGGGGAACTTAGGCCTGAGTTTTCAGTTTACTTCCTTCACTGCTCGCACACTATGCCACGGAAACAGGCTGTCCTAGCTGGAACTGTTAAAAACTATGAACTAGATTTACTTCACGCCTCCGAAATGTACAGGCAGGCGTTCACTTCTGCAAGTACCTTTCGCGACCCAAATACAGCAACGACCCCTTGGTTCACCCTTAATGTGTTTTGGTTCCTGCAATGTCTTTCCGTAGTCCGCTACCCACGCTTCAAAACTTTACAGCTAACAGTTAATGTCATCCATTACTGTCAACTGGGCTATTTGCGTCACGGAAAGTATACGGGAACAATTTCAGATATTTTGACCAGTCCGAAAATCTCCGGGTGAACCTGAATTTTGGTGAACAATTACTATTAAGCTTTTGCATAACACTGTCAATAACACTGGAGACCTGAATTGGTTATGCCTACGGGAAAACCAATGGTTATAGTAAATGCCTAATCAATGATTCATAACATCACAACAGCCTGAAACGCTTTCATCTATCATGTGTTACGAACGGACCTGACGAAGACGAAATGATTAATTCGAATCATGTGATGAAAGGGTCACAATGAATGGCGAATCTCATTGTACTGATCGGTGTTTGGTTTTTGGCCGTTGTTGGTCGCCGCATTAAATCAAGGACAAAACATTCTTGTGAATTTGCATGGCATTTTCATTCCTACCTGATTACGCGTAGTTTACTGGCCGGAATTCACTCTTGGAAATTCTCATGTCCATAGATGAGTTCGTTTAGTCAACGAATTTTATTTTGGTCTGCCAAATGACAGTCGACTGAAACACCGATGCTCGTTCCTCGCGTCTGCTTTCACCTAATGTAGCTTCCGTGCATCTAGATGCTAGTCCCACCGAAAATGATACCGGCTACTTCGAAATGTGTGTTCAACGGACTTCGTTTTAGTTGCCGCCGATTCCAATACTGTTTGAGGAGGCAGAACGGTACAACAGAAGGCCATTTGCTGTCCCAGCCGGCCTCACACTTCAGTCTAGCTTAAATTTTCTCTAGTTCAATCTCAAAATCTGTCTGCTCTTGGTATTCTGATTACAAAACCTAAGTTCAAAGAACAAGGCCACAAGTAGCAGTCTGTGTAGCTTTCGTTTGAACAGATTGTAAACAACTGCTTCGGGATTTGTTAGGAATTAACTGGGAAGTTTAAATCCTTTGATAGGTTTGCTCAGTGAATGATTTTTGTGCATTATGGATTGATCATATTCACCAGATTGCGTCTCACCATTACTGTTATTTGTTGAAGCTCTTGAAAGAATGTCACAGAAGGACGTACTCAGTCGAAAACTTTGTTCCCTGGGAAGAGTTCAATTCCACTATCTATAAGACCAGATAAAGCGTTCTGTAGAACATCCTTTATGACTAAACTGAAAAGATAGGGATATATGACCACCATGCCTACTCCACAGGAAATGACGAAAGGAGGCGAAAATTGACCATGGACCCTAACCCGACCTGACGTATGATGGTACAGCTTTTGAGTACCGGTAAATACTTTTCGAGCACTCCACTTCTCTACAAACAGTGTCACGGTACAGACCTATCAACAGAGTTAAAGGCTGCATGTATATCCAAGACCACGATTATCACTGGTCTTCAGAAGGGAAAAGTTGCCCTGACTACCATTGCATGGTGATTATCTAATAGACGCGTCTTCGACCAGCGCAAAACCAGGCCTGCTCCTCGCGTGTCGTACAACCTACGAGGAACGACGGACGAAAGCAGCCTTGGCGTTTTTGAGATTAGGCAGGTACCCCTATGGTTAGCGCATTCACTGCGGAAGGCATTTTTGAAGATAAGGACTGATCGAGAACTCCGTGAGAAAGGGACCTTCTCGGAGCACCAGATCTCCGGACAGCCATAATCATAGTTGAGAACCGTGGCGGCAGGCGGTCGTGAAGTCCAAACTTGACTAGAAGGCCATTGGAAGTAGTGTTCTATCTATTAGGATATCTACTACTTACTGTATAAACGTGTGATTTTTAGCGAAACTCCAAATTCCTTTCCCAGTTGCTGTGGTCTTTTCGTTGTCTTCATCCGGGTAGCTTGGATCGGATTCGGTCCAGAGAACGTCGGTAATCCGTAGCCATTTGTTATTGCTCCACCTGAATCCCACATACCGATTCCAAGTATAAGCATTATGTTCCGCATCGGGCAGAACGCCTAACTGCCTCACTGTGACGGTCTTTAATTGTATAAGTGCCTTCTGGCAAAAGGTGTTATTCTATTCCCATTTGTTGTAAACTTTATCTGCAATGCCAGTGAACTAACTAATTGGTCCATGTGTTCTACAGATTAGACGATTCCTAGAGAGAACTGCCCGTGAGCTGCAAGGAATCACATGAACATTACGTCCAAACATAACTGCGGTTTGCAATAGAGTTCGGCATCTGCATAATTTCTTCAGGTCTGAATTATCAGATTCTCAGAATTAAACGTCATCGTTGTACCTGATGAGTTTTCCGGTTCATATTCTGAAAGCATTTGATAGTGTAGTAACCCAATCTAGCACTACCGACCATATTGAATAAAGACTGAGCTGTATGGGCACGCTCTTTTCTTATCTATTTTGTTTGTCAGTTCGAACCAATTATTATCGTCACGGACATTTTGCACTGTGGTGAATGTGGCCATATAAGATCAAATGAACTTAAACAGATTACTGATATTTGGTAGTAGCCCGAATAAATAGCACGTTGAAAATCCAGTTCCTGGCAGTTATTACAAGTAGGCTAATTTGGTTGGTTTTTACTTTTATCACCGAAAGCATCGGAGATTATCGTCTACCAAAAGTCTCACCCAGATCCTGTATCCATAAAGGTTATTACCTGGATGTGCTTCCGGTAGCGAGAACCAAAGATTTATCTTATATCCAGGCTCTCAAAATCCTCCTCAGAGTCAGAGATTCATGGTTTCAGCCGATATTAAAGGCCGGAACGTAAATTCGAACAAGGTGCACGAGAGACCGCCTGTCGAGTGAGTTTCCTGTTTACTTTTCATTGAATGACCAAGTCATTGCAATCATCTGCACTGAAAGAATATTGACAGTTGTTCATTAATCCGACAGCGTTTTCTCATTTACTCTCTCGGCTTTAGTCTTTCCCATTTGGCCCGGAGAATTCACCATGGAGTCCAGCAGTTGAATAATTTCAAACTTCTGGTATTCTCGATTCGCATTTGTTGACTTCCTCATCTACGAGTGAGCGTGGAGCGAACAGCAACACAAAAGGTGCTCATCTTCATTCGTATGCTAATCTAACTGTGCGATCAAAACGCATCTGATGCGCCGGCGGCCCTCACCGTAAATTCACACTTTGCTTGACCATGCGTAGGCGAAGCCTTCCAAGGCATCTGAATCATGGCACACTTTTAACTTGCAAGCTTTTTATGAACATCTGCTCGACACCCGAATCTGGGCGGAATGACGGAGCTTTGTTTTGCAGCGCAGAATTTGTGGTCTAGCTTCGTCCTACGGAGATGGTTTGGATCATGAACGACATATGGTGTAAAGGAATTTGCGTGAAGGTCTGCTGATCATCAGTTCCTGATGCAACCTTTATTCAATCAGTCAGTCCTGTACATCCTGTGATTTGTCAATATGGGCCAAACGGAAGTCTTTCTTGAGCCAGTCAAGAAAGAACAATGATGCAGTAAAACAAATCCCACCCACCATATCCATCCTGTTCTGTTTCTGCTGATAGATTTCTCAACTTCTACCCCGAGATGGTGAACGATTTCCTTCGAATACCATCTACCTCACTGTGGCGAATCAACTTCCGTCTCCTGTTCTACACTTTCGTTATCTCCTTCATCCACTCTGTCTTCGTCAACTGAAGTCTATTTCTCCCTGCCAGACAATCTATGGGCCGTGCCGCATAAAATTTCTGGTTGCTCATACCACCACCTACCCTTTCCCTGAGGATTTTTCGTCTGTTCCGGTGGTTGGATTCACACCGCGTCTCCCAGGAGATTGCAGCAATTTACTATCCCGATCGTAAAGTTGTTTTTACCGCTCCCCCTCACAAACTTACTCAGATTTTTGGTTTGTAAGGGGGATATTACCTCTAGGTCCACCAATCCAGCACGTACGAACAAGGTCATTTTCGCTCGTCTTCCAAACAGACTTCTCGTCAAAGTTATTCTCATAGCTCCCGGAAGTGTATTACAAGGTTCAGTAAGGGCTACAAATAGATCAACCTCTGCTTTATAATTCTTAAATGACTTCTTTGCTTATTTAGTCGCGCTGTCTGCTTTGCCATTGGATTAATCTTAGTTAGAATTGGTGATCTGATGCCCAAAGCGTCTCGTCTTTGAAACTTCCTGAAATTGTATGGTGTGAGATTGCGAACATCGGAACTCATCTGAACAGGAATCCCATGTAGCACAAAGTTAGGTCACAGTTTGTTGATGACCTCTAATGTCGTTTCCGTTTCCAACAGATTGGATTCGAAGAAGTCAGTATAGTAATCCACGGTCATTAGGTAACTCCTTCTCGTGGTACAATTTATCCAACTCCACAATCCGCCAAGACCGACCAAGTATTTGCCGCGCATTCGTCGGTTCTCTCACTTGTCGCTGATCGCATTATCCGGATGTCACACGGTTGTTTGCCATCCGCTGAATCTACTCTGTCATAATCGGCCAGTAGGAGGTAGCTCCAGTCCTGCTGATGAATCCGTTGATAACTGCGTGTGAACAGCTTAATAGGATCAAAGCCCTGTTCAAGTTAATTGAGGAACCACCAAAAGCTCAGTCCGAAAAATTGGTTCGCCTTTGTCTTTGATTCGTCAAAAAATTAAAGCAAGGTACAGTTTTTGCTGACTGTTCTATCTACCGATCAGCCTTGCATGCTAACCTCCCTCATAGGTCATGAACATGGATCTTCAGTCGTGGTATTCTGTCTCTGCAATTACTCATACTACTACGACTCGTGGCGTCAACTTTTAGCTGTGTGGATTTCCCCTTCCTAAAAATATGGGCGTTGAACAATTCGAGGACATGCTGGATTACTACAAGCTCCTCAATTTGTGCAGATTTTTGATCACAAACAATCAAGTTTCGGTTGTGATAACCAATAGTGGGACCATTTTTTTTTACCAAAATGGCTCAACCTATACTGACTATTGTCAAATTGTTTATAGAGCAGTTTTATGCCATCGAACGCGGATTGTTGTTTTTCTGCCCAACTTCATGTTTCTGCCCTTTGTGTTAGTCGGCCAATAAGCCTTATCAGCTCCGCTAGCTCTGTTCAGAATCTGATGACACTGTTCATCTTGCCGTTAAAACTTGAGACACCTTTTGTATCAGTTGGTGCAGGCATACCTACAATGGCGCATACCATTTTCGGGTCTCGTCTGACACCTGTACCAGTGAAAGTATGACCATGAAGCTGCATTACAGGAGGCCAGTTTTTCCTAGTTTCAATTAAATTCAATCTTTAGCACATCATTGCAAGGAACAAGCAATTCTTTCATTGTGTTTTTGAATACTCTTACCAGAATGCCCTCTTCCATTCAAGCTACTCCAGGCAATTCGTCCACTGATTTGAGGTCCTTCCTCTGGAACATTTTGCTGGATACATTTAGGCCAGAAGATAGCTGCTTCCAACAATAATCATCATACGATGTACAAAGCGTCGCAAGATAACTCGGAGCTTTATCGAGTTCCAAGCTCAAAGATGTACCTCAGCTGGAATTCCACCAAAAAGAGCGGGCAATGCAAAGTGCCCTCGTCGGGGCGCGTTGTTTAACTGTTTGGGGTTGATATAAATGCGCAGTTCCATGGATGTTTTCGCTACTGTCACTATTTAAATAACCCAGTACGTCCATTAGACGACGTTTTTTCTAAGGGGATTTGCAGCTCTTGTGTGGATCGTTCTCTAGCCGCATACGGAACTCGCCATGCCGATAGTATCATGGGCTGAACAGTTTCTCTTATATATAGCGTGACCACTCGCGGAACTTTTGTCAGTTTGCCAGTGAAAACAGAGTAGCCCTTTCCCAGGTAACATTCAGAATTATGTGAAATATGGTGAACAAACGAATCATAGTGAGACAAAAATAAAATCCAAGCTTTCCACATGCTCACAACCGTGGTTTGAGCATGTGGCCCTGGTCGTCGATCAGAAAGTTTATAACGGAAGACTGATAATTCTTGGTTGTAGTGGCATGAACCATAGCCTATCCTTTTGAATAAATCTTGGTGGCCTTCCACGTAACAAGTTTTGTCGCTGTCGAAATTCATGGAGTATTCAGTGAAGCATTCGAAATCATGATTTCTAACTGTGCTCCGGTGTCTTGGGGGAACCTAATTTCTTCTTCGTACGCCAGCATTTTAGAAAAAGCATCCGGACTTAATCCGTCTCCACTTAGTGATCTTCGGTTTTCGGTCATCTTTGTCCTGGAGAAGCATTCAGACGCGAAAGTGTCACGTTCTCGCATAGGCAGGGAAATTCTGTGTTACATGAAACTTGTAGCAAAATTGACATTCCACCTTCGACTCCGGGCGTTTCTCAGGTGTTACCTTGTAAAGATCACGCAATTCTGACGCGCCCAGAGTTTCTATAGGTTTCTCGGCTGGCTACTCGCCTCGGCAAATACCGATGCACTGCTGAAGTGCCAACTTTGAAATCTTCACCAGTCTTGTTCCCAAGGCACAATTGTGTAAATCTGCAATAATTCGATCACGCGTAAGGCCCTGTTTTAGGCAATTGCGAAAATTTCTGAATCGTGCAAGGGATCTCACATATAACAAAAACAAGTCGAATGATTCACCAGGCAACCGGGTTCGTAGATTAGAACTAAAGCGTTTGTACTTCTAGTTGCTCTCGTTGAGAAAACGTTGTTGCAGTTTCAGTACTATCGTCGTCCACTCAGTCCCATACTTACTGGTCTAGAACGAAAGAACCATTAATAACAGTGTTGCCGGTCCAGAGGTGTGGCGGAATAATAGGAGCAGGATGGCCTTCGATTCACGTCCGAAAATCATCACGGTGTTCGCCACGGCCTCCAAATGTCAAATGGTCCTCCCGTGACCTCCATCACCAGATGCACTTGGGCGAGAGGATGAAGAGGGCGAATCTGCAAACGATTATTTAATCGCATCTCCAAGTTAGTTTTTGCAACCAAAAGCTGGTTCTATAGGAAATTCAATCAGTATATTGCCACTGCATAGGGAAGAGATCTCGATCAGTAGTAAACAAACAATGGCTTATAAAGCCTAATGTATCAATCACATAGCCCCGTCAGAATGTGCTAAAAAAGTGCTCCGTGAACCAGAACAAGAGAGAACACTGATGCAATAAAACAAGATCACGTCCAATAGACTCGTGTTTAACGTTATGCGCCTAGGAGCATCCTGCCAGCTACAATAATTCCGTGTACTGGATCACCTTGACTTCGGCGGAAGTGGGCAATCAAAAAATCGAAATGGGCCAAGATTGTCTTCGAACAAATAGTCCGAGATAAGGAAGATATATTAAGTGAATACATAAAAAATGCCAGTTCCAGAGAACACCGAACCGTAGCACAGCCGTTAGCTTTCAAACAGCGTTTAAATCGTGATATTTTGTCTCTTCTTGCATTAAGGTTCTGATAAATAAACACACATTGTGGGTTGGTTTTGGATAATACAGTTCCAGTTCTTTGAGCCATCTCCTCGACAGGAGGAATACTAAGTTCTCCACTTTCCTGGGACGCCGTAGGATTACGAGAGTAATTAGTATCACGATGGTCCGTAGAGATATTCAGAAATAGATTGCGATCTGACGCGTTGCGTTTTTAATTCAAGACGGCATATCTAGCTTTTGTACAGCAAAGTGTGGCCCGAAGTACAGTATGAATGTTTATAATAGATTAATGATCATTACCTGGTTTGTTTGTATCCTGTCGAAAACCTAGTCAAGCAGGTAGAATAGGAAAATGGGTCATGATCTCACTTCGTTGCGAGTTACACTCCCAGCATCACAGGACCAGCTCAGTTTTGTGGTACTGACCAGGTCTTTGTTGCTACCGCTGTCTGTCCGTGGCCATTCATGCGATGAGCTGATCGCCCTATGTGGCGATGCTACAAGGTGGCAGTCGAAAGCATAAATAGGTTTCAACTAACTGGAGTTCCCATAAAATATACCGGAGGATGAATGGATTCTTAGTCTATTTTCGGGTTACCTTTCGCCGAGATGTAGGTCTCGCGTGGCTGTAAATTTCCGCTGTAGGAAAAGGGTCCCTGAGTGTATTTTTGCGTTAACTAAAATCGTATTTCTTGCTTTACCATAGAAGTATTGTTTATTCCGAACTGTCACATCTGTTTTGAACTCATTATCAGTCATTCTTGGGGGAACAGAGAAATAATTTGATCTCCAAGCAGAAATTAATTGCATTTCTGTACCGCAGGTGATGTGGGTCACTCGTGCATTTGTCCCCGAGAGTGGTTAGTGAACAGAATGACCAGAGAAGTTTATCCCTGCCCCAGACGTACTATTCAACGAACAGACCGTTTGGAACTTTCTGAAGAATTGCTTAATTCAGTTCAGTTTGTCCCGATTAACTTTGGTCGTATGCAGCGGCATCTCGTCCTTCATCACTTAGATCGAGGGATCACATTAAGATTCGGATATTTTAGGAGGAGATTATATGTTTTGAGCCGAAATGATTATTTGTTAATAACAAAAGGCAATAATGAGCCGGTGATTTTGTGTAATACACTAAGCCATACACCGTCTATTCGACTCTGCAGCGTGTTTTGTCCTAATACTGTAATTAACACGAGTTACCTGTTCAAAAGACCTTTCAACATATAAAGAAAAACAATTATTATGCACTTTTATCATTCTCCTTGCCAGTTGACTGATTTGTGCTGATTTAGTCGAGCTCGTCTTCCTTATGGTTTCGAGCCCATAACGAGGCACTTGTGGCTGGAAGGTAGCGAGTAGTTTATTGTGTGACGAAACAAGTTTTTGTTTCCAAACCTTCCTCGTCCGCGCATGTTATTCTTCTCCAAACTACACGTACGCAAGATCCATGTTTTGGATAGATGAGCACTTCTGGCCCGAAATGACCTTGTTTCTCTTTCTGGACGCGTTAGTCCTACTCTTCCGTGTGGTGGTTATAACTGTAGGCCTCAACAGAAAGAGTGGTGCTGTCTACCTGAATTCTGGTTCTGCTGCACCTGTTTTTTGCTAACGCTTGGACATCGCCTTCGGCATGGTTGTTTTTGCTTCTTTGGACGGCTGCCTCTGACTGGTTTGCGCCGCGTGTCAATTATCCTCTCCATTCGTTGTTTGCATCCTCTTCTACACTATCAGCAGATGCCAGGTATTCAAGGTCACTTTGCTTCGGTGCAATGAAACATACAAACATAAAACACGATTGAATGCAGAAGAGCAAGACCGATGTCAGCTGAACAACGTAAGAAATTGGAATCAGATCGACTTCGAGCCAGAGGACAAACAGGGGATCAGTCAGGTGCCCTAGCTCCCAGACGAATTGAAACGGAGAGCTTATTTCTGTCAAGCTCGGGGTAAGCAAACGGCGTTTCTCGAAATGAAGACCAAAGGATAAACATGACCGATTTAGACAAGGGCGATCAGGAAATGAGCTTTAACCTAACCAAACCCATATAAATCGTTCGATTACGACGAATCAATAAAAGAATTGTTGACCGGCCAGAGGTCATCTAGTCATCCTCTGTTGGTTAAGCTGAATGAGACTGAACTTGAACGAAAACAACGGATTCAGCGACAGCAAAAACAAGAATATTGCCATTGGCATTCGTTTCGTGAAACATTCATTTGCGGATGGAATGCATGGGGACCACATACAAGTTTACGCCTAGGTGTTAAGTTAAATAACATTCACGTCATTTGCATGTTCAAATTCTGCGAACAAACAAATTTGGGCAGGTCACTGTAGTCTGCACAACTATTTACCATAGGGTACGATACCTCAGCTAGGCCGATGAAAGGCAGACGTTAAGCATAGTGGAACGTGGCATTTTTTGCAAGCCGGGGACAGAACTGGAATGTTCCTATGAGTCTTAGTTTTTCGAATTTAGAAAACAATAGCTGAAGCATCGGGAGCTTTAGCAAAACGCCCAAAAACCTAATTAAGATAATGCCATCTGATTAGCGGATTATAAATATTGTTTCTATGAATCTGTCTACTAATATCAGTACTTGGTCATTGTTCAAAACGGTTTAGAAACATTCTGAACAATTAAACTCGCCGTTGGCGACCATTCTCCATAAAAGCTCTTAGTTTGTTAGCGTGCTCTCGACGTAGCTCGTCTCCTTGGAGTGTGTTTCTTTGACAAAGCCTGCTTCCTGCCCTGCCTCTGCTTCTGATGCATATGTCTTGCTGTTGGTTTTCTTCCTTGCGCTACAACTTTCGTACCTGATCGCCTTCGTTGGCTCGGCTTTTGTTTAGCCTTCCTCACGGATGTCTTTTTCGGCTGTGATACACCCCATGGATACTCTCCACTGTTCCCCTCCCCTGAAGTAGTTGTGTTAGTCGTTGCAACTGATTGCCGTTCATCTGTCTTCATCGTACTTGTAGCTTCGGATCCAGGAATCCCCGCTATGTTCGGTGCTGTCGAACGACGGTGGAACAATGCATCGGTTGGATTAGTATTCGGGTTTTGTGTGTTCGCAAGCCCCATTGAGCTTCTGTTTTTTGTTGTGCTAAGGTTCGATGGAAGTGGTGTTGCTTGAGGTAGCAGCAAAGACTGTGATGGACGAGTGGAAGCCCTGGGCTTATTTTTGGTTGGCGGTTTTTTCTTGTAAAATATGCTCAGAATATCGGCATGTGTTTTCTCCGGATCACTTGGTACATTGCCGGGAGTTTTTTGAACAACCAGTAAAGCGTTCGCCCAAAATTCAGTAGTAAAATGGCACAATAAACGGTCCATTATGTCTACAACAAATGGTCTCTGAAGGAGACCGCTTACCGTGCTACAGTACTCACAAGAACGATTTTTTTCATATATTGCGGTCTTACAACGTTCACACTTAATGGTAAACAGAATCGGTCCGAAATGATTGGCAATTTGATAACGAAAGATACGGGCCAGCGCTGGTGTATTTCGACAATATTCCGTAGCCTCTCGAACGAATTGGGAAAAAATTTTCATAATGTAACAGAGCATATCACGTTTCACTAATCCTTGGTCCAAGAGAGCATCCAGAAGAGTATTAACTTCCTTGGTAAACTGCACTTCATCGATGTTGTCAAATGCGTTTACGTACGGCGGACCCAAAATGATCCAACCATGAGACGGATAGGAAAGATGCACGATCAAACTTTGCTGGCAACGTGTAAGAAATTCCCAGAAGGCAGCAAAAACCTTCTGCGTCGGGGCAGCCGCACATTCGGGTGAATTTTGGTCTTCCGTCAAACCCGTTATGACCCCTCTGTCTGAACTGATTTCTTCCAGAAATACTTCCAAGTCCTCCATGTTGACTTCTCGCCATTCAGCTGCACTCGCTACCAAACTGGACCAGCATGAAGGTAGCACCCGGAATCGTCCTGTTTTGCTTCTCTGTAGCAATTCTTCACCGCACACTTTCAGACAGCCGGGAATAGCGGGGCTCCTCAAATTTTTATATTTACTGAGGATGTCTATACTGTTCGCCATCTACGAAACTTTAACTGTCATTGTTATTTCTTGATTTCGAAGCCAGCCGAATTGATTGCGGACTGTTCATTAACTTGCTCACGTGGTCATGTGATCTTAGATTAGTCTAGCTGTTGCGTTTGCCATCAATTGGCCACTATTATAGTCAGCGGCATTGTGTACACCGGTTCACTTTTTCTCAAGTTTATTATCATTAGAGTAGTTCTGCTTAGGACCATCGTGTTATACAATCCGTGAGTATCTTGGACGAAATAGTTACATTAATAAACAATCAGTCACGTGGGCTAGTGCGAACCAATGAGCATGTCTGGACCAGAATTTTGCAAGTCGGATGTTTTGACACTTAGATGAATGATAGTGCAGTCATAAGAACAATAATCCAACTTTGAATCATTGCTCATGGTGATTTTCTTATTGTCTGTGTGAGATGATACAAATTGACAGCACTTCGTGATCGGTTGCGGCAGCGAACTTGGTCTCAAAGATATACTTGTGCTATTGGGTCTGACGATTATTCACTTCCGCTTTCGTCAGCATCAGGAAATTACTGACTGATTATTTCGTTCCAGAACTGCCCCGGTACGTGTCGGAGAAGAATCCATAATTACAACAGGTGGATCATTCGATACACATGATGTACAAATATTATCAGATTGAAAAAGTAATGAAGGGATCCTGCAATGTCATCCTATGAACTAAAGACCATAAAAGATGCTTTTCACAAGATGGTAACACGCAATCAGCTGGCTATTGGAAAATGTTTAGGATAGCGTAAGAACAGTACTGTGACGCATCTAAAGTGGGACAAAGTCCGTAGGTTTTGTTGGTCGAACGAACATCGACTCGAAATATTAGCCTGTCGGGTCTGATAAAATTCCAGTGTACTTATTTCTAACCTAGATAAGAAAATTCATCGATATTGCCAGATTTTCTGTGTATTAGGGACAACATTAAGGGTACGAGAACCACACACAACCTCAAAGATCCATGAACCAAAACATTATCCTAATAAAGCGAAATGTCATCAGGGAAGGAAATGATAAAAATGAAAAACTACCAAAAAATTGCAAACGACGTGGGAGTACCAAAAAGAGTGAAATTCGAAGGGCAACTATCAGATTAGTAGCGGACCGTTGATAAAAAGGCATGTGTTTTACAGATAAACTAATATAAGGTCCTGAGATTGAAACCCGAAAAAAGACAAAATATAGTAAAATGCATTACGAACGAAACGGAGATTGACATTCCCGATTGGTATTTCAAGGCCGGAAAATTGGCCCTTCTTTTTCCGGATAACTTGGAACGCATTTTATTGCAATGAAACCGCTGCGGCGGAAACTTGTGAAACGATATCAGACAGGGTTGGTTTCTGTCTTCATGATACCAGCATAACTCTAAATCAGAAAGAATTGAAGGAAGTAGAATGATAACATCTATTTAGCGAAAGTTTTTGTGCTACTCGACCTTGTATGTGTGTGTATGTGTATTCAAGCACGTGGTATGACTCTTCATTTTAGCAGTCGGTACCAACAAAGAGGTTTCTCACCAACAGACGTTCGAGAATAACTGAGCAAGATAAATCAAAAGTGCTATAAGCCGTACTTCAAAGCAAAGAACGAAATGTTTACAATCGAGAACAATCTTTATGCATCACCAAGAGAAATTGGTAAATAGGCCTTTTACCGATCAATCTCTGACAGGAATTTGGAATCTGAAAGTTCATAGGGAATATCCTGAGGTTCTTCAGCGGTACACGTTCCTTGTAGTAACATCTCGTTTAAAGTCAATGCATAATTACCACGAATCACTGGATCTGCTTTGCAATGGGAGTGGACTAGTGCAAGATGCTGTCGCAAGACTGGATATTGAAGGCACCGGGCTTGATAAGATATGTGTACCAAATACCATTGTTAGCTGATTTGCTTAAATCAGTAGCTCCGCAACGAAGGACGACAGGAGAGCACGCGAATTTAAGCTAAAGTATAGCAGACTCAGTACCGTTTACATGTACACTAAAACATTGAGAATTTTCAAGATCTTGGTGATATAAGATGGGTTATTTTCATGAGGTTCTGATTATTGAGCTTGGAATTTAGATCGCAGACGTTCTATCACCAGTCCAGGTGACATCATTAGCACAAGTGTGCAGTTGTTTAGGTTTCTTCTCTATCTATAGGGTTGCTATTGCCTTTGACCCTAAGCTTCTTCGACCTGGAAAATATGCGTCTGCTTTCAACTTGATTCTGATGATAATACCTTAGAGAACATTTTACCCAGGTTAGGCGAAGAACAATTGTAAACACAGTTCACCAGATCAAAAGGAATCCCGTCAACTTGTTTCATCGGGTCGACGACTCTTCTTAATGAGCCCAATTTTCGTTGAGTTTACCTTAGTACCATCTAGCGAGCGTATACCTTGAAAGACTCACTTCTTTCGTCAATCTGCTGAGCAATTGCGAAAATTTTCTTCAGTATCTTTCATTAAGAGTCTGAGGACTTAGGGGGATGCGACAGATTGTGCTTTGATTCCTTCTCAAATTAGTCCAATAGTGCTTAGGAAACTTCATGTTCCTCGTGCAATTGTCGATAAACTGAACTCTCACATGCTTTGTACGGAATTCATATTCCTGTTAAGTTAAGTAAATTATCATCCTTTGGCTTATTCTAGCTTCCGACTAATCCCACTTAGTCTTTTGAGAAGCAAAACGATGTGACGAACAAGGTCGTTTTCAATTATTAGCAATCCCGCAAACACTTGAAAGATGAGGACTCAAATTCTATAGTCTTATTGTGTGTGCACTTATTTACCTAGTCCTGCGGATCAGCGGATATCGACCGTATAACCAGACGTCTATCCCTAAGGGGTTAGCCATCACTCCTCGGTTTGGTTAATCAAGAGCATCACGAGAGCTATGTTCACGTCTGATCTATTCTAGCCATTGAGTGAATGGGACTGAAGCGTTTAAGAATAATCTGCAAAGTCACCAGGATTGGTAAAGTGTCGAGTTCTGTCTATAACTAATGCTGCGAGCATCTGTCTCTGCGATTCCTCCTTGTGTGCGAACATTGGAATTTCCCTGACCCACTCACCACCCCGGGATACATCTTGAATGTCTCCCAGATACAGGTCATGGGTGCCAACATCCCCCACCTGATCATTTCAACCGCCATCCGTTTCACACACATGCACCGACACACAAATATATTGACACACACACGCAAGTGCAACAAGGGACAGATTTTGACTATTAAAACTGTATAATATCACAGCCCTTTTCATTACTTTCAAATCATATTCAATGTTATGTTCCGGTGTGATTATAATTGGAAACGAGCTTGTTCGTCAGATCCATTTGGTTCACAATTAAATTGTCCTGGACATGTTTATCCAACTAGGGGTAGTGATCGCATTTTGAGTCTTATTTGCTAGATTCAGTGGGGAATGCTTAAACCGCTTCGTCTTCTCCACAGAGCAATGTGTTGATTTCTGCTCATTTAGCGGTATCCAAATTTACAGGTCTGAAAGCACAGTGTATAAGCCTCGAGCTTATCATGTGACAGTTTCATGGGAGTTTTTGGAAATGGTGAATGTTTCACCAAACCGTAATCATCTTTGGTAATGAAATGTAAGAAGAAACTGATTTTCTTTTCTTCACTCTATTATACTTGGTGAGAAATCAGAAGTCTCGCATTCGTTAGGGGTAAAGTTGCCATCCGTTTTTCCTAAGCTGGTCGAGCATATCACAGAACTTCGACGCACAACGCTAAATGTGATACTGTTTTTACTATAGTACTGAATTCCACACAGTCTACTATGACATTAGAACACGTACATGGTGTGGAATGTATCATAATGCATTCATTGATACATGCGATCAAAGATAAACTATAGAATTGTATATAAACACAATAGAAATAGCAACGTTTAGCAACACATTCAGTCCTTAACTTTAACAGCTCTACGTGTACTAGCCCCGTTAACATGGACTACCACAACATATCATTTGTATCCTCTGCACTGCAACGCGAATGCTATCCACTTATTTACATCGCTACTGGCCCCGTGGATTGGCCCAAGCTTTAATTCGAACCTTATCTGGAACCTGTTCACAGAATTCAATCCATATAGTTTTGCCTGCCTCTGATCTCATGTTAGGAATGTCAGCCGTTGACAACGAATTCCCAAAAGTCACCACCGGATAAACCAAGTGCAATTGGTTTGTTCATTCACCTCCCTCGCAAAGTTGCTCGTACTCAAGGTTTGCAAATCCGATCTAAAATGATATCTATAATCAGCTTGATGGATAGCTCAACAATAGAACAACGAACTGGACATTTCGAACATATTTTGTTAGGAAGACGCGTGCAGTCGCACCGAATAAGTTTTGCTTGACATTTAATGAAACTTCTCAAAAGGCCATCCTCCATTAGCGGATAAATTTAAACACTATAAACGCTTTGGAATTTTCACGAACCGAGCAGAGCATTGGACATCATGTCCAAATTAGACCCTGGATAGTTTCCTCCATTTTCTGTGCAAACGGTGGTCGTGTGAATGAAGTCGTGGTTTTTGAACATGAAGGTCTCATGTTCGAGTCTACTGAAAGCTGATCAACTTCCCCAGTTGGCAACCCCCTCTTGGCCACGGTCCTCTTCCCGAGAATAAAGTACACTCTTATTTCATTAATATAAGAAGTAAACATAACAAATCCTCACTTCCCTTGGAGTTGGAAGGGCAACCTTGTCTGTAAAACTAAAAAAAAGTAATCGGTGACAGCACAAAAATTGTTGGTTAGCCCTCCGGGGCGGTTCTGGGTTCTGTTCTATTCCCATATCTTCCCTCTACGTGCATCACTGACTTGCCGACCAGTTCTTCTTGCCATTTGCTCCTGGTGTTGCTCTCACTCAAGATGTTTCTAGCAATGAGGACTTCCAGTATTTTCCCAACAACTTTTAGTCTGTCTGTGACTTTTCCGTCCAATACGGTTTGAATCTTAACAAATCTGTTTTGATTGTCTGTTCTCTCACTGTTTCGGCCAGCCTACTCATCTGACCCGTCTTTAGTTACCAGGGTTGGTTCTCTGAAGCGCCTAGAAATTATTGTTGATAAAACTCGGAAGTAAATCTCTCACATTTCCGTGTGCTTAAAGAATCCTCTAGAGTTATCGTTTCCGTTTCGAAGTCTTCTACATTACAAAGTGAAAAGCACCATCTAACCGTTTTGCACCCCACTGCTTTTTCAGTCCTTCGATTTTCTCCTGCTAGTTCATGGATTTGCTTAATTTTGGGACTTTCCAGTCATTAGCTGTGTCTTTCGTACCACTAAACGAATTGTCCGTTAGCTTGTGTGATAAATACCTATCCACAAGCGGAAATCCCACTCACAAATTACATTCAAGTTCCACTCATCCTACACGCAATGACCTCATACTTCAACACCATCCGATTTTCGTCCAACATCCTCCAGAATCAATAATTTAAGAAACCACAGGTACTCCTGTATAACATGACAAACCCCAGCCAAGATTCATTCAACAGCCCAAGTAGCTTAGATGTCCGATTCATTCACTTGACGAGTTTTCTTATCGGTATCGTTTTACTTTCTTTCTGTATAGCATTAATGCAATTGCCTTTTTTATTATTGCTTTTGACTGAAATGCAGCATTTATGCACGGAAAAGTTTACAACATCGAATTTCTGGTAACACTCTGAAGGGATAACGGATACTGTCGAATGTAATTCAGATGGGCGTTCGCACAAACTCCAACCGGGTCTTGGAAAAAGCTATTATCAAGACTTTTGTTATTCAATCAAAAGATGGGACTAACATTGATCCTTCGGGTTTGACAGTCTTCTTGGTTGTACTTCTCACTTTCATTGCATTGCATCGAACTCAGCAAGCAATAAACGCGGCAATTAAGGTATCTGAGTGATTCAATTCTACCGTAATTTGTCTGACACTGTGTCCTATGAAAATTACGACGAGATGTGTATGACGATCACGAGCTTCTTTTATTTAAAATTCGTAATAACTGAACTGGCTTTCAGAAAAGGATGATGAATGCATAAATTCTGGAGTGCTTGGTTATTAATGCCCCAAAACGTTGGACTGTAGATCAAGGCTGTCATGATCATTGAAATGAGACTTTATTGGTTATCGATAAGAGCTTGCTTCAAAAACGGTTGGCGACCATTTAGAGTGTCACTGGTAATACTCAAACTTTTGTTTAAGTTGCCTCGATTTATGTTGTAATCGAGTGAATTACCGAATTCAAGACAAGAGTAATGATCACAAGTTAGCCATGTATCATCAGAGTGATCCAACATTTTGCTCTCTGTTTTCCCAGCCATGCCTACCGATATTCTGGCCCTTCTCAGGCATGCCTAATCGGGTGAGTTCAGGGTTACTGGCCAAAAAACGAAAGGACCACTGGCCAATGACAGACTAAGCAGTGCATCATAACGAAAAGAGCCAGATCTTCGATCCGTTTGCGACAGTCTGATGTAGGAATATCGGTGGTATGGGTTGAATTCAAAGGTGCGCCGATCTGGGTGCAGATATCAACCAAGTAATCCATTTCAGCATATCGTCCATGTGACAAAGTTAGCAGGTGATACTATAAAAGCCGGAAATTCTGGTGTAATAGTTGCGCATGATCCCGTAAACTCTACGGCTAGGTTTAATGTACTCTAATAGTAAAAGTGATTACTTTTATTGTTGATTGCTAAGTCCGAGCCACAGGGGAACCGAATGCCAAGGGTGTCTGTCCCTTGGACCGTACCTAGTTTATGCTTAAGGGAACGGTCACCATAACTTGTCGGCATCGTTGACCGATTGTTTTAAAATCCGGTTATCATGATCGTTTTCCCTGCCGCCTTCAGTCGGTCGTCTTGACTTACGTTCAATCCCATCCCGTCCAATCAGGCGAGAAGCGTCAAAGTGGGCCCTGGGCGGTTAGAACTGCTGTTTTGCCTGCTATAACCAAACGGTACAAACAGGATAGCGATCACTGGCCTGTTCCCCACGTCTCTCGGGCACATCGTCTCTTCTTTGGCCTTCATTGCGAACGCGGCCGGTGTTCGCTTCCGAGCCTGTCACAAATTCAGACCACTTTTCCCTCGCTCAAGAATCAGGGCGAATAGTTGGCTCTCCTCCCTGCTTCCTGCATTGCATTTGCTCAGGCCATTACCCGTGTGTCATTCACCTATGATTAAACGGCTTGTCGAAAAGTCCTGTCTCCCGTACCTGATCTGACGTCATTGTCGCATTACTGATCGGACCGAAACACAGTGGGCTTGCCCATTTGGCACGACCTGGTAGCCTCGTCTTTTGAATGGGATCCTGTCCCCAAGGCATAAGCGATCGAGGGCAGGCAGTGATAGTGACGAGGGCTTGGTGGCTTTTCACCTGGCAAACATTCCTCTCAGGAAGTGTCACAGTCGTGCCCTTTTTAGATCTATGGGACAGCGAGCGCTGCCAGCTCCAATACCACGGTCACTTCCCTTTGCTGTGGCCCATCGACAATAAGGTTTAGCAAAAGCGGCATATGGACCAGTCGATTGATCCACGCCTAGTATCGAACGTCGCTACTGGGCTCATGGCCCGAAGACTGCGGGCGCAATCTGGCGCAAACAGGATTGGTTTCGGCTGAGAAGCAGAGCAGAGCAAAAGCATTCAATCTCCGGTTTGTGCGTGGAAGTTGTACCCTTAACGCCAGCCATTTACGCACAGGAACATCAATTCCACATAATAATCACAAACAGTTATTAGTTTATATATATGTAGATATAACAAGTCTATATTAATATGTGCTTAAGTATTATTTCGTGTTCGCAAAGTCCTGAACTGTACCATGGCGTACTTCAGCAACTTCAACTTAATGGTGGACAAGTAGGTTGTGATTAATAAATTCCTTCCTCTCCGTGGTGCGTAATAACGAGTTGGTTAATTTTCAGTTGATATGAATAGTCAGAAATGCAGATAAACTTCGCGTTACTCTACCGGTTTGGTTCGTGGGAAATTTCTATATCTGGATCAATCTTAATTAGTGCCAATGATTTGGTGATAATGTAAAAAGCAATTTTGGGAGTAACCGCGAACAGCAAGCTGGTTTCGAAGTTTATTGGATGCTTGCACGATATTGTTGATTGATGAAGGAGAAAAACAAGAGGCGCTTCCATGAACTTCAAAGTTAAAACAAATACAAGGATGGACGTTAGATAATGCACTAGGAAATCTGTGATACTAACAGAGGGTGTTTCGGCTGTGATGCGATTTGATTGCCTAAGTGCAATGTTTGTGCTTGAAATCGGTATACAGAAGTCTGCCGGGCTTAATGACGAAAGGGTAGGAACTTCCCACAGGCACTAGACTGTCTCACCAATGGAAGACAATGAGGCCACAGCAGGTGGACTAACGTTCAGGTTTTATTTACAAATTCTGCGTTTAGGTCCAAACTAAGAGAAGTCCCAATTGGTGAAATAGATTATGTCCAGTGGCCTTCTGGTAATGTTTGAACTTCACGAGGTTCTCATTGGCTGGTTGTCGAAGTAGGATAGCACGAAGCTGTACCGCCTTGTATCACGTGACTGGTAGGTGGAGTCATCATACTCATAGATGATCCCTGCCATCGTGCAGTGCGCGAATGTTTTCCTATCTCTGCAATGCGGTAAACTGTTCTCAGTTTCAGGTTTCATTAGCATTCTAAAAGAATTAGCAGTGCTCTTCACACTCGACAGTCGACTTTAAGGGTCACCTCGAAATCGATTTCGCCAGTTTAGTGAAGTAGATTACGTCTAAAATCGGTCAGTTAATGATGACCAGAAGTCGAAAAGATATCTACCACGAATTCCACTGTTCAACAAATCATACTTCGGCACATGCGCTGGTAAGTTTTCAAGCACGTGATTACGGCTAGCCATATTAACGTACTAGGAAAACCAAACAGCCGGAGTGGCCTGTCACCTGACACAAGATATACGGACACATGGACGCACACACACACACACACACACACACACGCACAAACTCAAGCGATAAGGAGTATCTGGTCTTTCAACAGGTGTCACGGCTGTTGTGTAGCCTTAATTTTGTCTACATGTTTGGTCGACCATGCACATAAGCATGCACCATATCGTATTCATTCAGTCCGAAAACCATTCACGCGATGAATTGTTGAATTCTACCTTTTAGCATCGGTGTGACAGTTTAATGAGGACAGAATTTAAGTGATCAGATTTGGAAGTTGACAAACGGCGGAGTTATTCAGGATACCAAACATTAACCGCTCAGCAAAATAGAAATCATTTTTTCCTTTATTTGTGAGATTAATCGTGGGTATTGCAATTATCTTCCACCTAAATCTAATTTCTAACCCCTGACCGCTACCAACGAATAGAGTGAATTGATGGACACTTACGATAAACATCGGTGCTAGCGATGCTCCGTCGGATTTCAATGATAAACTGAGCGCGATCATTGCACGGCGAATTATTATATGAACAAAAGAAACACCACATTACGGTCGGGACTGACCCGAATCTCATATCTCTCATATCCCACGTAGATTCCGCCTTCTACCAAATACTGATGAAATCCAACTCAAACTGTAGCATGGAATTTCAATACGGAATCTCATTCTGGAAGGAAATATACCCAAATATGTGAATTTAACTGTCAGAAGTTCCCTACGCATGCAGCGTGATGAAATCAAACAGTCGTAATCACTATACTTTGAGACCGTGACATACAATCTAAGAATAAGTGAAACGAAAGTGTGAACCATGTCCTAATTAGACACATCAAATTCTCATTGAACGAAGTCCAGTATTCTTTTCCGAATACATATGTTCTCTATATTCGAAAATCCATTAGTTTCTACAAGTTCGGAATGGAACTGAGACCAGTGGTACACGGTGGTCATGGCATAGACTTAGTCAAAAGGGAGAGCAACCCACCGTTGTTTCCAAGGCTGTTTAGGTCGGGTGCATTATTTTGTTGGAACAAAACATTCAACTGAAGTGGTTGGTTCATCAATGGGTGCAACTATATGGAACATCTTGGCATCTTAAAGGCCGCGAAAAACATTGCAATTTTAAGCAGCTACTACCCACAAACTCTTTCCGAATGCGTAGTACTTTCCTGTCACTTGTCAGTTCCCTGAAACGGTTCAATTCACCGGCACAATTTCCATCCCTGAATCAGTTAGTTAAATAAATTTTCATTCCCACGGATTTGTTCTGATTATGTAGATTTTAGCTCACATTAAGCGACTTCATGTGAACGTCAACACGACACTATTTTTTATCTTTGCACTTGATCCGCGGTGCTTCTACGTGTATTCCCGGCTGAGCTTAGCCTGTAACATTTGTCCTAATTATAGCTCCCAGAACTGGTACAAAAAGTAATAATCTGCTTCTGGAATTCAGACATTCCCACTGGAAATCGAATTGACGGACCTAAGATTTTTAAATGGTCAATCTGGCTGCGGATAAGAACCGCGCTGTTTGGAACACGGACAGAAATTCACATTTTTCAAACTTTTTGATGTTGCAGGTTTGCAAACGGGAACGAGAATTGGCAAATATTTCGAATGCTTCGTTGCCATTGGCAACGATTTAGACCGGCAATATCAAGTAGACGGTGGGGCAATGAAGTGCGATAAGATCTCACAATGACAGTACCATAGCACCCAATTTCAAGGCTAGTTGACTGAATCATACATACCAGATCAAAAACGTCAGGAAAAAGTTGTATTTTACATATATTGTAAAGTTACTGCTCACAAATATGAATTTCGAAAAAAATGCTCTGCATTCGAAAATTCCAACAGAATACGCGGTGAATAACTTGGCGAAGCGGAGAAAATTCTTCATCAGTTCATTATAACCATACGGGATTGTGAGAAGGATTGCAAATAGTCCTAGGAACTGGCGGCTTCCAGTTACAGTGATATCCACAGAACGACAGAGCGTCACTGGTCAAAGCCAGGGACAGAATTGGAGAAAAAATGACAGATATTGAACTAAAAAATAGATAGACAGAAGAAAACGGATGCCAAAAGAAGGATTTTCGTGTTAAAATCAACAATCGCATGTATAAAACAGTCTGACGTTTCTAGAAAATACTTCCATCAGAAACTGATGATTTTAGGAAATCACGGCAAAAAGCAAATCGCCGTCATCCTCATCCCAATAATTGATCCCCGAAATAGGTTCGTGTCCAACTCATCTATCTGCCAAATTAATTACCAAAAGACTGTACCAATGAAACGCTGGATAACATAAGTTAACTATTGCTAACAACAAAACGAATCCAACTCTACTGTGATTCGCTTCTTCTGGCACACCTTTCAGCCTCTAGACCACAATCGAACGAATCTCACTCTCATCATTGGCCTATCAATCACATTGAACAGCGGTCGGCCAGCCGATCATCCTAGGATGCGTTAATTGCAGTCAAGAGTTCAATTCCCAACAGACAGAATGTGCCCTCATCGATTAATAAACAGTGCTGATTCGCTAACCCAATCGGAATGCGTGTTGGCAACATGGAAGGCGGACTCAAAAAATATGTCGTCAGACGTCTTAGATTCATCATCCATGGTTGGTATTATTGCCGCAAAATGCGTATGAAATGGAGGAGGACGGAAATTCCAAATCATTGGCAGTTTAATATTTTCCAACCTACCTCCTAACATTAAAGTCATTTTGTCTCCAGCTCGCAAGACTACCGAGGCTGCCGTGTATATGTAGACATGCAGTAGTTGTTGCCACTCTCGTGGAACAATAGAAAACCATACGGATGCGAAAGTATGTGGATCAAGCAATGACGAGGAGTTCGTCATGTCTCACAGATAGTTTAACATTATCTTCCCAACTCATTTAATGTATCAGTCACATCGGAATACTTAATCACGATTTATCACTCTAGAAGCACTAGTACTGAGCTCGAAATTTTTTTGTATTTCCGATGAATGTGTTAAGCAAATAGTTCTATAGACCCAGTCTGGAACGCTGTATGGTCAGCTTGTCCACCTTAC